>RJVU01053030.1:87726-219711 GCA_003731715.1 Anabarilius grahami
GTTGACACTAGAGAGGAGATATAACATATTACATATTAATTACATTTTGAGAAACATACTTATCATAATTACATCATTAAAAAGTTGATATAAAAATGTACTTTATGTGCAATTTAAATGTTTTGTGAACAACTCTTTTTGTATGAGTTTTGATCATTATTTCTAAATATAAAAAGCAATTGAATTTGGACTTTAATATTATTATAATGTACCAACTGACAGGGTTCCCTGCATTGTTAACAGCATTAGTTGATAGATTGTTTTCCTTAACCTGAAAAAATAAGGATTTGTTTGAGGTAGGGTTGTCAAAAGTACCAGTACTACGGTACTAAGTCGGTACTGAAATTTAAAAAAATTGACATTTCTGTTGTACCGGGTATATTCGGTAACTGCTTAGATCAACGGCTGTTTTAAAATGCTCTCGTGTGTATCTGTGTAAGCACTCAATGAAGAACATCAAAGGTTTCTATTTACATGTTTTTAAAGCGTTGATCATTGAAGCCAGTCACAGACATATCTGTTGAGCATGTG
The DNA here is from genome assembly GCA_003731715.1 of Anabarilius grahami. NCBI lineage: Eukaryota > Metazoa > Chordata > Actinopteri > Cypriniformes > Xenocyprididae > Anabarilius > Anabarilius grahami. The sequence continues at coordinate 88,258 of RJVU01053030.1, forward strand.
AACACAATGGCCAATAAGAGGTGTTTAAGTTAGTCAGAATCATATCAGCAATGCTTAAAACACCAGATTTTTCATTTACTGCAGGAGTGTAGATCTCAGTGAGCAGGCGCTGAACTTAGCTGCAAAGTGATTGACAGCTTCAGTGATTATAAAGGGAGTGCTTTTTGCTTGCTTTCTGTTTATAACCCATATACAATTTGAATAAAAGTTTTTTCATGCTCCTCATACACTGCAAAGTTTCTGGATTTACAACTGTATTTGAATGCGTGATTGAATCCAAAATTACAATGATTGACAGTGATATAACCATAGCAACAGATGGGACAAAACAATCTGATACTGTATGTCAAAATAGATGTCCATTAAGTCTTAAGGCCCATTCACACCAAGAACGATAACTATAAAGGTAACTATATTAGCGTCCACAACATTTTTTAATATTGAGAATAATTTTTAGAACTATAGCTTTATCGTTATCTTTATAGCTATCGTCCTTAGTGTGAACGGGCATTTAGAGTGTAAGTGTAACCAATAGACCTGCCACTTTTTCTATGTAATGTAATCAAAAATGATGAACTCCTTTAAATTGTTTTATTTTCAGACAGTTAAATAAAATAGTCAAATAGTTCCAACAGTTTTTGCTATGGTGCCAAAATTGCTACAGATAACCGTGAAATTTTACTGGTATTGATACCAACTACTTGAAGTTTGGTACCGTGACAACACTAGTTTGAGGATTGGTTTAAAATTGATGCACTGTTCTTGCTATATATCTTTAATCTATATTAAAGGGTTAGTTCACACAAAAATGAAAATTCTGTCATTAATTACTCACCGTCATGTCATTCCACATCCGTAAGACCTTCATTCATCTTCGGAACATGAATGATGGAAGATGAATGAAGGTCTTATGGGTTTGAAACAAGGGTTAGTAATTAATGACAGAAATTTCATTTTTGGGTGAACTAACCCTTTAACTTGGAGGGGGGAAAAAACTCGAGAATTTAAAAAAATATAAATATATTAGAAAAAATATAAAAATGTAAAAAGCCTATTTATTCATAGTTATAACATTTTAAAAACAATCACATATAACCGCACACCAACGCATTGTGACTGATAAGCATTTATCAGGGTGTGTCATATCTATCTGAATCTATATTAAATCAAATATAATCAAAATCAGAATTGAATCAAGAGCTTGTGAATCAGAATTGTATCAATTCGTGAAATCTGTGTCAATACCTAGCATTTCATCCAAGTGGGCACGGTAGTAGCCAATAAATTGGCTGATTCGTGAGTTTTTGACACCTGTTGAAGTAATTGCCAAAAGCTCAGTATGTACTTGTAAGTTACTTTGGTTATATATTGTCTATTAAGAACATTAAAAGTGTAAATGCATGCTGATTGAATCTCCTTTTTAATGTCCTACAGTTGTTTGACTGGTCAAAGATTGATGGTTCTTCTAAAGAACGGCTGTTGACGTTCTACAGACTGGCAGATCGTATCGCAGACAAACTCAAAGGACTGTTTGTATTGTTTGCTGGGCAGCTGGTCAAACCCTTTTCTGATCTTCTGCAGCAGCTCAACATTTCCCACTCAGGTAGTCTGCACATATCAATATGTTTGTATGAAGTTCCTAATAAACCTGCAATGGATCACCATTAAACCATGCCAACATTTTTTGACATGACCAGATCATGCTAAGAAGAGATTTGGAGTCAAATGTTTTGGATTTTATGTATATAATAATACAGCAATTAATAATTATTCATCTTTCTTTACATTATTTTAAAATGATGTAATTTACTTTGACTTTCACCCCTTCTGTCCATAGACAAACCCTTCTTTGATTCAGATAATGATGATGATGATTCAGATGATGAAGATAATGTGACAAAGAGCATCCTGCTGCTGCAGTATGTGTTGAATTGCCTCCACAAGATCTTCCTCTATGACACTCAGCGGTTCCTCAGTAAGGAAAGGGCCAATGCTCTGCTGGGCCCCCTGGTGGATCAGGTCAGTATAGCACATAAATTGATTGCGTCAAGAACCACAATCTATTCCCCATTCCTGTGTTATTCCATTGCAATAAGTTATGAAATAAACAAAGTTATTGGATAATCTGTTGGCATTTCAAAATTGATTCAAAAATACATACAATTTTCATATGGACAGTGACTTGAATACATCTCATCAATGATGGACCTGTTTTCAGCTTCTGAAATAAAATTCAGTTTGATATTTCTGGGGCTTCAAGTAAAAAAAAAAAAAAAAAANNTAAAAAAAAAAAAAAAAAACATCTAGAGGTGTAACTTTCCTGAGATCATTAAAAGGCTGGAATTCTTGAAAAACAAATCTTGAAAATTGAGTTTGTTTTTCTTAATAAAGTAGTAAGGTCGTTTTTTTTTATTATTATTATTATTTACAATAACAAAATAGAGGTCAGGGTGGTGTGACCAAGTGTTTCTCAACCCTGTTCCTGGAGGCACACCAAAAAGTACACATTTTGGATGTATTCCCAATCAAACATGCTTGATTTAGCTCATTGGCAGAGATGCCAAGACTTGACAAGGGTCAGGGAAACAACCAAAATGTGTACTGTTGCTGTGTCTCAAGGACCGGGGTTGTAAACACTGGTGTAACCAACATGCAGGAACCCATTTTGTTGTCATGTGGCAAGAAAACCATAAAATTGACCATAAAATTGAGAAGATGCCTGTAGATTTTTTTTTTGTTTTTGTTTTGTTTTGTGATATGGCAAGTTCAGGTTGGCAAATGGAATAACCCCAAGAAAAGTTAAAATTTTTCATGATTCAAAAATACATATAGATATTTGTTAAAATACTTTGGAAACTTAAAAAAAGAAAAGATTTTATTACTTTTTACTTTGTTAGATCAAAATTTGTTATTGGTATAAAGGTTTTTCCTGTCATTGTGGTGTCTAATGTTTTTTTTTTATTTTTTTGTTATGCATGTCTGAAGTTGGAGAACATGCTAGGAGGAGATGAGATCTACAAGACCCACATTACCAAAAATTTGGTGCCTTGTATCGGCCAGTTTGCTATTGCCATGGGAGACGACTCTCAGTGGAAAGTTCTTAATTATCAGATTCTGCTTAAGATGCGTCACAGTTCACCCAAGGTATGCAGATGCTTGAGTATGGTAAACATAAAATACAGACCTCAAGTGATGTGCCAATGTGTGCGTGGTACCAGTTTACGAAATCTATAATTAAGACTGTTTTGTTGTTGTTGTTGTAAACAAAGAAAAAAAGCAAATTTTGATAACTCTGTATATTTGTGCAGTGAGCACATCAAAATATCAAATCCGATTTGAAGTTTGTGACAAATGCGCACATCAACCTGATCACTTTATTTAACGTTTATGTAAACACTGTTCTGATTAAAAAAAAGAAATAAAAAAAAAGTGTTCATGTAAATGTAGCTACTGATAAAGGAATTACAGTTTGATCAAATTTTGATTTGACTAATTCTTTGGTAAAACCTCTTATGTTGTACCAAATTGTGTGTGAATTGTCAGGGATGTAATTTTTTCATGTTTGTACTGATTTCTGTATTTTCCTATTTTTCCTAAAATACCTCAAGTATATCCTATGTGAATTGCATAAATCAGAGGATTCCAAAATTAACACTCTGTAAGTGCCAAATCAGAGTAAAAATCGAGATTTGCGAATATATGAAACTGTAATACTCGCCAGCTGGCCGATCACTGGCCAGCTGCACATTGTGAAGAGTGAAGCGCACCATTATGTTCATTTACTTTTTTATATTCAGTAATATTTCTTTTAAGGCTGGGACAATGCATCTATTCTGATCTTGGTTTTTAACTGCAGATGGCACTTCAACCTTTTTGAACTTTATTAATGGTTATTTTAGATTTAAGTGGTGTGTGTAAAGGAACTGGAAGCAGGCAGTGTACGAGTGTTTCTAAAGCATGTGTAGTAGTGCCATCTGTTGTTAAAAAAACTAAGCTCCGAACCGATTCGAGAGAGAATCGCTATACATCTGAAAATATCAGAATCGCTCCAGATTCTTTGCATCCTGTCACTCACATGAGATCACAGCAAATGATCCAGTCATTTCTCTATGGACAAAATAAAAGTCCTGCCCTACATTTTTTTCTTGTTCAAGAAGCCGTTTAACTAGGATATACATCACAATAGGGAAGAAAAGACTATCGCAACTTCTGATTCATGCCGACTTAAATGAATACCCCTTAATCTCTGAACTTCAGGCCCTGCTTTATTACGTGGACTGACTCATATTTCAAGTTCTTTTTAAATGCAGAAGTGAAAATAAATGTCCATGTTTGCATTTCTGTTCAGGTGCGTTTCTCTGCACTTGTCATGTTGCTGGAGTTGGCAAGCAAGCTGAAGGAGAACTATATGGTTCTTCTGCCAGAGACCATCCCATTCCTGGCTGAGCTCATGGAGGGTGAGTATATTACATCACTATTTAATCAAATTGGCACACAAGATTTTGTAACCAAAGTACACAGTGTTATCTTAAGATAACACATCTTTGTTACTGCTTTGAGCCTGCTTTGAGTTGTGTTTTAAGAACTCTTAAGTTTGTCATTTTCATAATGTTTCTTAAACGTTCAGGAATATTCCAGAATTCAGAATTGAGTTATTCCTCCTCTTGTTTTTCAGATGAATGTGAGGAAGTTGAGCACCAGGTGCAGAAGGTCATTCATGAAATGGAGAATGTCCTCGGTGAATCACTGCAGAGCTACTTTTAATCCCACCGAGACTTTCACTCCATCACAGGCGCTTCTTACAGCCTCTGAGTGTGCATTCATTGTTCTTGCATAATATTTACTGTTGAACTCTTCTTCTAGAACATGCGTCAGTCTGCTCACCGGTTCCACAGCACACCTTATCACTGACTGGCAGCTTGACCTGTCCTACCTTTGTGCTCATGCATATGTAAATGTAAAAAAAAACACAAATCAATGGATGCCACGTGCTTTTTCTAAGGTTATATAAAAACGACACGCATGATGTTTAAATGTCCGTTTTTAAAAAACAATGGTTTTATGGCAATGAATGAAATTTTGTAATGCTAACTGATCTTTCTCTGGAATCTGAATATCATAAAAAGATGAGTCTGGGAAAATGTGTGCATTTGTGTTTGATTACAGTGGAAAAAAAGCAAATGGGTTCAATGAAAGTTCAGGTTCCATGTTCAACCATATGCTTGCATTAACAATAGTCAAGTCAAGTCAAGTCAATTTTATTGTCACATCACCACAGCACATGTGCCTTGGAGAGTGAAATTCTTGTGAGCGTGTTCCAAAAATTGCAGAACCAATTAACATATACCATACAGACATATAACTATACAGACTGCAACAGGTAAAAATGTGCAATATGCACATACATATAGTCAGTACACACAGTGTACTATTGACATACTTACAGTTAGCACTACACATTATACACTATACACAGAATGGACTTCTACATTATGTAGACATATATACGCATAAAAATATGCTAAGGTGCAACAGATGTACATGAACTGGATACAAAAATGGATGTGCATTGGACGGTATCCAGTAACGGGTATCTTACTGTGTTGAGTGCAGTGTGTATGTATAGTCCAGTGTTGGGCTGTTAAGTTAAAGTGCGGTGTGAGCATACCATTGTGGAGTATGCTGTAAGGTGTATTAGTTTTGACTGTTCATTAGTCTGATAGCCTGAGGGAAAAAGCTATCCCTAAGTCGGCTAGTGCGGGCACGGATGCTGCGGAGACGTCTTCCTGAGGGCAGCAGAGAGAGCAGTCTTTGGGACGGGTGGCTGGAGTCGCTGATGATCCTCCGGGCTTTCCTTATACACCGCCTGGTGTAGATGTCCTGGAGGGAGAGAAGCTCACCTCCAACAATGTGGCTGGCAGTTCGCACGACCCTTTTCAGAGCTTTACGGTTGCCAGCAGTGCTGTTTTCCAATAGTTTACACATTCAGTATCTGCCATGCATACACATCCAGATCAAAGCTAGCTCTAAGCTGTGGTTCTATCTTTCTGGAACACCTGTTCATATATTATGTGCGTCATAAACCTACATAAAATGCATGATTCTGCATGTTATTGTAAATAGTTGATGTGAAACAAAAAATAATCCATGACTACAAAATGTCTGGCCAATGCAACTAATGTTATAGCAATAGCCTTGCCATTTTAAAGGTGCAATGTGTAAAATTTGTTTTATTGACAGAAATGCAATATATACATAACTATGTTTTCAGCGGTGTATAAAGACCTTACATAATGAACCGTTATGTTTTTATTACCTTAGAATGAGCCATTTCTATCTACATACACCGCGGGTCCCCCCTCCAAGTCAAGTCGCTATTATGCGCCGACATATTTCTACAGCAGCCCTAAACGGACAAACACTCTACAGAGCGCGTTTAGTCACCAGTTGTTCTTCCTCTAAATCGTTCGTGTTTTTACACGCAGCTTGCATCGTCGCTATGTTGAATACGCACAAAGTAGTAGTAGTAGTAGTAGTCTGGTTTATTAGAAGCAGAGACCGTTCTTTGCTAGAAGTAGGAAGAAACCTCATTGCTTCACACAAGCTACTCTCTACTCTCTCAGACGACGACATGTCGGCGAGACGGCCACCGTAGCTTCTCCAAAAGGGAGGAGTGCGAGGGGTGTGCGCCGTTAGTTGCAGTTCGCAACCTCGCCGCTAGATGCCACTAAAATTGACACTACACCTTTAACTGTAAATCAATCAGTTATACAGGTGCTGGTCATATAATTAGAATATCATCAAAAAGTTGATTTATTCGACTAATTCCATTCAAAAAGTGAAACTTGTATATTATATTCATTCATTACACACAGATTGATATATTTCAAATGTTTATTTCTTTTAATTTTGATGATTATAACTGACAACTAAGGAAAATCCCAAATTCAGTATCTCAGAAAATTTGAATATTACTTAAGACCAGTACAAAGAAAGGATTTTTTGAAATCTTGGCCAACTGAAAAGTATGAACATGAAAAGTATGAGCATGTACAGCACTCAATACTTCGATCAGTCTGTGGCACTTGGGAGCGTTTCCCGAAGCGAACTATGGTCGCAAGTTCCGTCGTTACCATGGGACTTACGACCATGGTTCACCAACGATGCTTTTGGGAAACGCACCCCTGCGTGTTATGAGAGCCCAGGTTGCTCTGATAGTGGCCTTCAGCTCCTCTGCATTGTTGGGTCTGGCATATCGCATCTTCCTCTTCACAATACCCCATAGATTTTCTAGGGTTTAGGTCAGGCGAGTTTGCTGGCCAATTAAGAACAGGGATACCATGGTCCTTAAACCAGGTACTGGTAGCTTTGGCACTGTGTGCAGGTGCCAAGTCCTGTTGGAAAATGAAATCTGCATCTCCATAAAGTTGGTCAGCAGCAGGAAGTATGAAGTGCTCTAAAACTTCCTGGTATACGGCTGCGTTGACCTTGGACCTCAGAAAACACAGTCGACCAACACCAGCAGATGACATGGCACCCCAAACCATCACTGACTGTGGAAACTTTACACTGGACCTCAAGCAACGTGGATTGTGTGCCTCTCCTCTCTTCCTCCAGACTCTGGGACCCTGATTTCCAAAGGAAATGCAAAATTTACTTTCATCACAGAACATAACTTTGGACCACTCAGCAGCAGTCCAGTCCTTTTTGTCTTTAGCCCAGGCGAGACGCTTCTGACGCTGTCTGTTGTTCAAGACACAAGGAATGCGACAGCTGAAACCCATGTCTTGCATACGTCTGTGCGTAGTGGTTCTTGAAGCACTGACTCCAGCTGCAGTCCACTCTTTGTGAATCTCCCCCACATTTTTGAATGGGTTTTGTTTCACAATCCTCTCCAGGGTGCGGTTATCCCTATTGCTTTTTTTCTACCACATCTTTTCCTTCCCTTCGCCTCTCTATTAATGTGCTTGGACACAGAGCTCTGTGAACAGCCAGCCTCTTTTGCAATGACCTTTTGTGTCTTGCCTTCCTTGTGCAAGGTGTCAATGGTCGTCTTTTGGACAACTGTCAAGTCAGCAGTCTTCCCCATGATTGTGTAGCCTACAGAACTAGACTGAGAGACCATTTAAAGGCCTTTGCAGGTGTTTCGAGTTAATTAGCTGATTAGAGTGTGGCACCAGTTGTCTTCAATATTGAACCTTTTCACAATATTCTAATTTTCTGAGATACTGAATTTGGGATTTTCCTTAGTTGTCAGTTATAATCATCAAAATTAAAAGAAATAAACATTTGAAATATATCAGTCTGTTTGTAATGAATGAATATAATATACAAGTTTCACTTTTTGAATGGAATTAGTGAAATAAATCAACTTTTTGATGATATTCTAATTATATGACCAGCACCTGTATGTCTATTTTCTACAATGCACAGACATAATAGTGTATGCTACTTGTTAGTGTGTAATTATTGTATATAACTAAGAAATTGGTAGTGTGTAGCTTAATAAAAAAAATATAAAAAAAATAATTCAAGTTTTAAAGATTAAATCTACAGATGAGGGAAAATTAATCTGATGTGTTTTAACTGTTTGCCAGCTACAGTTACATAACTACTCAATTTTAAACAATCTTGTAATGTGACAAATGTTTACAAGTAGTACAATATTCTGTATAGTCTCTTAATGAACTGCAAACGAATTCGGAAAATAATGTTTAAAAGTTACTTCAGCTATGCAAAAATGTTTACTAAATGAAATATTTTAATAAAAATTAACTTAATTCACAAATATTAGCTAATAATACTTAATATAAACATTGTATTTTTGATCCAAGGTAAATAGCCTATATATTTTTTGGAGCAATAACTTAATTCAAATGCCCTACAATAACCCTTAACTAGATGAGTAAAGTTTGTAGACAAACTTTAAGTTGGCTTGAAAAAGCCTAGCCAGAAGGTTTGGAGTAATTTTAAAAGCTTTTTAGTTTGAAATAGTTTAAGTTTTAGTTTAGTAGTTTAAAAGCTAGATAATGTGTTAGTAAGTATGAGTGTGAGTGTGTGTAGATATAGTTAGTAAGTTAGATTGATAGTTAGATAGTTAGTAAGTTAGATAATAAGTTAGATAGATAATTAGTAAGTTAGATAGATAGTTATATAGTTAGTTAGATAGTTAGTAAGTTAGATAGTTAGATATATAGTTAGTTAGATGGTTAGTAAGTTAGATAGATAGTAAGATAGATGGATAGTAAGTTAGTTAGATAGATAGTTAGTAAGTTAGTTAGTTAGTTAGTTTATGAGTTTGAATGAGTTTGAATGGCTCAGTAATAGTAAATAGAATGGAAGCTTCATTGAGTTTAATGGGCTTCAGTTTGTTTTGATTTGAATTTGAGTTAGATAGTTATATAGTTAGTTAGAAAGTTAGTTAGTTAGTCTATGAGTTTGAATGGCTCAGTAATAGTAAATAGAATGGAAGCTTCATTGAGTTTAATGGGCTTCAGTTTGTTTTGATTTGAATTTGAGTTAGATAGATAGTTATATAGTTAGTTAGAAAGTTAGTTAGTTTATGAGTTTGAATGAGTTTGAATGGCTCAGTAATAGTACATAGAATGGAAGCTTCATTGAGTTTAATGGGCTTCAGTTTGTTTTGATTTAAAATTTGAGATAGATAGATAGTTATATAGTTAGTTAGAAAGTTAGTTAGTTTGAGTTTGAATGGCTCAGTAATAGTAAATAGAATGGAAGCTTCATTGAGTTTAATGGGCTTCAGTTTGTTTTGATTTGAATTTGAGTTAGATAGATAGTTATATAGTTTGTTAGAAAGTTAGTTAGTTAGTTTATGAGTTTGAATGAGTTTGAATGGCTCAGTAATAGTACATAGAATGGAAGCTTCATTGAGTTTAATGGGCTTCAGTTTGTTTTGATTTAAATTTGAGTTAGATAGATAGTTATATAGTTAGTTAGAAAGTTAGTTAGTTAGTTTGAGTTTGAATGGCTCAGTAATAGTACATAGAATGGAAGCTTCATTGAGTTTAATAGGCTTCAGTTTGTTTTGATTTAAATTTGAGTTAGATAGATAGTTATATAGTTAGTTAGAAAGTTAGTTAGTTAGTTTGAGTTTGAATGGCTCAGTAATAGTACATAGAATGGAAGCTTCATTGAGTTTAATGGGCTTCAGTTTGTTTTGATTTGAATTTGTGACTGTTGGAGGTTGATGGAATGTTCAGATTTTCAATGCAAGTCAATGGGAGTTTTTTCCAGTTTTAATCAGCATTTTTAGGAAAACCGTAAGTCGGGTCAGTCTGAAAAGTCATAGCAACTCGAGTCAGAACAGTCTGAAGGTCTGGGCCGAGTTTGGTGGTTGTAGCTTTAAAGCTCTAGGAGGAGATACAGTCTAAAATTTGGCTCAGAAGACGGAAGAATAATAATAAGTTTATATAGCAGATCAGTAAGTTGGCTTTTTCAAGCCAACTCAATAATAAGACGGAGAAGACAAAAATATTATAATATAATATAGTCAAGTGGAATATGTATTTTATTTATTATTTTCATAATCGCTCCATTTGTTAATTACTTCGTATGCAAATTAGGTGAGTGCGTCAAATCAGTTCTTTCCCATTTACTTTTCTTAACAAAAAAAAAAAAAAACAGGTTAACGGAGAACAGCGCGAGCAGCCCAATGACTGTCACTGGACAGCGTGTCGTCACACGTCCTGTAATCTGCTTTGATTTTAGAGCCGCTTATTCCAGACTGCTGCTGGATAAATTGTAACAGTGATGAAGCGCTTCAACGGATTAAGAGCCGCTTTCCACATATTTAGGAGAGACCTCCATCATCAGCACTGTGTGGGAATAATAGGCGCACCTTTCTCTAAAGGACAGGTGAGATATAAAGCCCAAAAAACAAGTCCTTTTCTCATTTAAAATTATGATATTCACGTATGAAAAATAATATGTTTGCATGTAAATCCATGCATGGTGCAGTATGGTGCCGGTCTAGTGCTCATGTTATTGCCTGTTACTGCAGCAGAGGGATGGTGTGCAGAAGGGACCAGACCTCATTCGAGCTGCTGGATTGGTGCAGAAACTTAAAGGGCAAGGTACCACTACTACACCACTACACCTCCTCATATTTACACTGCTTATATCAATCTTTAAGTACAGTATAATGCATCTAAAATATTTTAAGCAACATTTTGTCTTTGTTGTTTATTCATGTATTAACCCTATACAGTAGTATTAAATATACAGAGTACAAAGAGGCTGCATGGAATGTTTGGTAAAATGTGTTTGAAATGGATAAAAATTTTAAACTTAGCATCTAAAAAAATATAGGCTACTTATATACATTCATGTACAGTGTTGGGGAAAGTTACTTTTAAAAGTAATGCATTATAATATTGTTATTACCTAAGAAAGTAACTAATTGCATTACTTAGTTACTTTTTATGGTAAGTAATGCACTACGTATTGCTTTACTTTTCCTCATCTGGGCTAGGCTGTTTGTTTGTCTTTATAACAACAACAAAACAGTTATATTTTTGGCAAATGTAAAGACCCTTTCACACCAAAAGTGAAATGAATAAGTCTCAGGCTGAAGGAAATGCAAATTCACACCTGTACAGTAGAGGGCGCAGCTCAAACAAACAAGCCTTGTAGCTGTGCTGCCATTCTGGAATACAGAAGAATAGGAAGCAGCAGGAGAAGTAAATGAGTAAATGTATGCTCACATTTGGTCTACAACTAGTCTAGAATAACCATCATGTTTACACGGCGAACACAACGCCTCTGCAATTCCGATTTCTCTCAACATGGGGACAGGAGAGCTGTTAGTCAAAAAATGGGAAAACAAAGTAACTTGCCTTACTTGTTTGAAAAAATAACTCAGATACATTACTCTACTAGTTACTTGAAAAAAGTAATCTGATTACATAACTTGCGTTACTTGTAAATTAATGTTACCCCCAACACTGTTCATATAAGCTTTAACCTAAATCTTGATGTTTAAATGGTAACATTTAATTTTTCAACTACACAACTACTAAATACTAATGTGTTTTTAAAGAATTTAGGATGCATGCAGTCATTATTTATCATCAATGTTGGGGGTAACACATTACAAGTAACTTGAGTTGTGAAATCAGATTACTTTTTTCAAGTAACTAGTAATGTAACGCATTACTTTTAAATTTACAACAAACTATCTGAGTTACTTTTTCAAATAAGTAACGCAAGTTACTTTGTTTTCCCCTGTATTGACTGACAGCTCTCCTGTCCCCAGGTTGAGAGAAATCAAGAGTAAGTGCCGAGGCGTTGTGTGTAAACACGATGGTTATTGTAGTTCTAGACTAAATGTGAGCATTTACTCATCTCACTTAATATATAATTAAATATATTAAATTAAACAAATATACTTTATGTATTTACTCTCACTTTATTAACGAATGTATTTGCTGCTGATCTTCAATGATCCAATTCAAACATATAATAGCAAAAATGACTTTAAATAAACAACATATTTGTGATCAGCCTGAAGCTTATTTATTTCACTTTTGGCGTAAAAGGGCCTTTACATTTGCCAAAAATAGGACTTTTTTGTTATTAAAAAATAAACAAGCCAGCCCTGCCCAGGTGAGGAAAAGTAATGCAAATGTTATGTAATGCATTACTTTCCATAAAAAGCAACTAAGTAGCACAATTAGTTTCTTTTTTAGGGAGTAACCCAATATTGTAATGCATTACTTTTAAAAGCAACTTTCCCCAAAACTGTTCATCATTGCCATTTCTGTAAAAAGAGCTTTAAATGCTTAATTTTCTTCTTCTGGCTCTGTCTAGTCCTGTCATTGCACAAATGTTTTAACTTTTAACCTGTCATGTTAAAAAACAAACAGCTAAAGGGACTGATGCCATGATCAGTGCTGCCATGTGTTGTCTTTATTTATTTACCTAAGAAGATACGATCTCATAGGAGCAGTAACACTGACGTTGCACCACTCCCCTTTCTCTGTGTATTGCAATATTGGGTTACTAAATAAGAGTAAAGCATGTATTTGCATATCTCAACTCAAACTAACCCAGTAATGTTTAATGCTGTAACCCCCAAACTAAAATGATTTATTTAGATATTCATTTCAAGATTTTTGCATCGTTCATTTAATAATTGAATAAGCACACTTTTGAAACTCCATAAGTCACTGTTAAATCTTCAGCCTTCCTGGTTTTTACTTTTTTTAAATTCTGGCTTCATTATATATATATATGGCAGAAATATATATATTTGAATTGCATATAAAATTGCATTACACTATTAACATAAACTAATACATGCATGTATTCTATATAACTGAATATTGCTTGTTCCACAGCTAGCCATATTTTAACCATGTTCATACTTTTTAACTGAATAAAAATATTTTTATATTGTTTTCAACATATACAGTATATGCATGGACATATTCATGTTGATTCTAAGCAATAGATGCATTTTTGAAAATATGATTGTTTAAATCAAATCAAATCAATGCAAATAGTTAATAACTTTGCCCTGATTTTTTGAAGTTACAGAAATCTTATCTCTACATTATATGCATGACTGGCAATAGATGGAAATTTTATATGAAATTCAAAAACATAAATCTTAAATTAAAGCCTAAATTATTTATTTATTTGTTTATTTATTGGACTGCATGTCCCCTCCCCATTCGCTTTAATTATATAGAAAAGAAAAGAGTGGTCAGTACATTTTTCCTTTACTGTTCCATGTTAAAGCTACAAAATCACACTGGTTAGGTGTAAATGATGACAGACTTTTCATGTTGTGAACTATTCCTTTTAAAAGCGACTTGGTTTTAAGTCCTCTCTCCCTTTCCAGGTTGTGTTGTGAAGGATTATGGGAATCTGACATTTGAAGAAGTTCCCAGTGATGAGCCCATTGGCAGACTTAAGAGTCCGAGAGCAGTCGGCCGAGCCAATGAACTGCTCGCAGGAGCTGTGCAGAAGGTCAAAAGCGATGGCAACACTTGTGTGATGCTGGGAGGAGATCACAGGTTATTGTGTGCTTCCAGTACTGTTAAATAAGCTATTACATTTGGAAGCAGGAAATCATTATTGAACCTGTTTGCATATTCTCAACAATATGTTTGCTGTTTCTTACAGCTTGGCGATTGGTTCGATCTTTGGTCATGCCATTTCAAGACATGAGTTGAGTGTTTTATGGGTGGACGCACATGCAGACATAAACACACCTTTGACCACGCCGACGGGAAACATTCATGGACAGTCGGTGTCTTACCTCATCCATGAACTGCACTCTAAGGTCTTTAATCATTTCAGCACCTTGTGTTAAAGTTTGTGTAATATGTTACACAGTCAACTCCAACCGAGGTGTTTGACTGTAACATCTTAACTTCTTGATCATGGCTGATATGCAGGTGTCAGGATCTCTGCCTTTAGTGCACTCATAACTAATAAACACTAACAACTAACTTAATAGAAACAAATGAAAGGAAATTTTATTAAATTTCCATAAAAGACAAAAAAGCAACCATATGTCACACAAGTGAACCCTGTTTGTTTTTAGAACACTAATGATTCCTTTTTAATTTTTTATGAAAATGTAAGTTCTTAAATTTCCATTAACGGAAAGTAACATTTTACTTCTGAGTTTTTCTATTTTATGATTCCTATTAGATTCTCATTACTCATTATCATATTTACTGTACCACATTAATATTTATTAATCAGTGTTTTTAAAGGCAGTACAACAGATACTACCATTGAGTATTTCACAATTTAAATAATATATTTATATTTTTTTCATTTTTCACATTTGCTGTAAAATGAAAATGAGATTTTTTTGCTTTATGCATTAAGAATTTATTAAGAATTTATAAGGGGGGTAAATAGGATTTTTTTACTTTAGCAAAATATCATTCATTCATTCCTTTTTGGGTAAAATCTAAAAAATGTAAAACCTAAAAACATTTGTTTGCGTAATCATTTCAGAAAGTTCTTATTGTTTACATAAAAGAAATGAACTGCATTATGTAATTTAAAAGAAAAATAGTTTCCAGTCTTGACATTTTATGATTTGAAACGATAACATTTTGTACGCTTTTTCAAATTTTTTCAGATTCCCATAATCCCAAATTTCTCATGGTTAAAGCCTTGTGTAGCAGCTAAGGACATTGTCTACATTGGACTCCGAGATGTGGACCCAGAAGAACAGTAAGTTTCTATAATGTTATTAAAAGTGCAAGATAATACATGTTTTAAGTAAAACATAGTGCATTATATCGCTATTTCTTTGTTCGTTATGAAGTCCAACTCACTCTTTACATTACAGTTATATCCTGAAGTACCTTGGAATCAAAACGTTCTCCATGACAGAAGTTGACCGACTTGGAATAGCAAAAGTTATGGAGCAGACATGTGATCACATGTTTTCAAAGTAAGTGTGTTATTTTGGGAATTTTTCCTCCTTTTTTGTATTTATTCAAAATATCTTCATAAGAGTACATATTTATTGTGAAAACATTCCTGCTCTTTCTGGATCAGGGTTAAAAAACCTATCCACCTCAGTTTTGACATTGATGCACTGGACCCATCAGTGTCACCTGCGACAGGCACACCTGTAGCGGGAGGACTGACCTATAGAGAGGGGATTTACATCACTGAGCACATCTGTCAAACAGGTGAGAACATGAGAATATGTAAGAAGAGAGCTAATTAATAAGCAGTGTTGGGGAAAGATACTTTTAAATGTAATGTTACAATATTTCATTACTCCCAAAAAAGTAATTTATTGCGTTACTAGATACTTTTTATGGAAATGTTTTTTGTTTTAATAAGCCCCTTTCAAAGTAAAAGTGAAATAAATAAGCCTCAGGCTGAAGGAAATGCAAATTCACGCCTGTACAGTAGAGGGCGCAGCTCAAACAAACCTTTCAGCTGTGCTGTCATTCTGGATTAAAGAAGAAGAGGATGAAAGAGAAGTTCAACACTCTTACTTAAAGGGATAGTTCACCCAAAAATGAAAATTATCCCATGATTTACTCGCCCTTAAGCCATCCTAGGTGTATATGACTATCTTCTTTCAGACGAGCACAATCTGAGATATATTTAAAAATATCCTCAGTCCTCCAAGATTTATAATGAATCCATACGACTCCAGGGGGTTAATAAAGACCTTCTGAAACGAATCGACGGGTTTGTGTAAGACAAATCTCCTTATTTAAAACTTTATAAAGTAAAATAACGAGCTTCCGGCACGACAGCCATACGCATTCGATGTACATCCAAAAAGCGTTAACTTCCGCGACGTTATACACAATGCCATGACGTACTACACGTTATAGGACATAGTACCTCACGGCATAGTGTAGAACGACATACATCGAATGCGTATGGCTGTCACGCCGGAAGCTCGTTATTTTACTTTATGAAGTTTTAAATAAGGATACTAGTCTTACACAAACCCAACGATTCACTTCAGAAGGCCTTTATTAAGTCGTATGGACTCATTTTTTATGGATAATGCCATTTTTTATCTTCAAAATGTGGGCAGCCATTCACAATTATTATAAACTATGCAGGACTAAGTACATTTTTAAATATATCTCAGATTGTGTTCGTCTGAAAGAAGATAGTCATATACACCTAGGATGGCTTGAGGGTGAGTAAAGCTTGGGATACTTTTCAGTTTTGGGTGAACTATCCCTTTAAGGAAAAAAATAAATAAAAAAAATTATAAGTTATAAGTAATTTTTTGCTTATTAGTATGGTTGAATTGGACAATTGAAGCCAAAGATATTGGTTAAAGTGAGATTAGACACATGAATACATTTGTATTATTTAACATATTTCAGGTTTGTGTAATATTATGAATTTGCATTTCACAGTTTTTCACAGGAGAGGTTTCAGTCAGTCAAAAAAAAAAGTAAAAAGTTACATTATTAATTTGGAAAAGTGACAGGCCATGGAAACAGTCAGATTTTGTAAATGTTAAAGTAATGCATTACTTAACTCATCAACTGAAAAAGTAATCTGATTACATAACTCCCCAAACACTGTTAATAAGAGACCTCTATAACGTCCAGGCTGATAAACCTGCTGTTTTTTTGGGCTTTCTGACATTATTAACCAAAAACTGAGCTCACTTGGCTGATGTGTTAGCGCCACCTTGTGTCAATTTCAAAACATACCAACAGTAGAACAGTGAATTTAATTGAATGAATTACAATAAATCTACATTATGCCCTACATTCTCGATATCAGCTATTAAAAAGCCAAATGACCACTAATTAGAATGTTTCTGTGTTTGGCTATTGCTATAGCAATTTCATTACAATGATCATTCTTGATACTTTTCCATGGACTGTTTGGCCTGTTGACTTTCTTCTTGACTTTATTCCAGGGCTTCTCTCTGCTGTAGACATGGTGGAAGTGAACCCAAAGCAGGGCAAAACAGAGGATGAAATTAAATCAACAGTAAACGCTGCCGTAGATCTGTTACTGGGCTGCTTCGGACGGGTTCGCGAGGGCTCTCATGAGCCAGATTATAAAATACCAAATCCATAAGTCAGTTTTTTCTTTTGTGTTATTTTGGTTTCTTTTCTATTATATTTACTTATTCATCTTTAAGACAATTATGTCTTTCTGAATTTAAAAAGACTAAATTGTAATTCACATTTATTTTATTCTTGTATAAAAATGAATTCCAAAGATATATGCAAATTATACCACAGTATATTTCCATGGTGAATGCAGAAAGTAAAAAGCTGTACACAAAGTATGTTTGTTTTTTCCAAAATAAATAAATAAAAGCCATTGTTGCCAGGTAGATTAACAATGTTTAATGTAAGAACTAAAACAAGTAAAAATATATTTAACCCTATAAAGCCTATATATACTTTATCATATTTGAAATGGAAATTGCTCTAAATTGTCTCTAAATTATCAACATGATCAAAACTTTGCTGAAAACTCTGTACACAATCTAGTACATGCCTTCTGTTGCAAGTAAAAGGCCTTTTATCATAATTCTAAAAATGCCCCCTACCCCTCAAATATAAGCAAGTGCAACAAATTTGTATATTTTTGCTCAGTTTGGGAATTTGAATAAAACTGAGGGTTTTTTTTCCATTGAGTATGAGCTCCTTATTCTCACTTCTTCATACTATATGCATACATTAAAGCCTGATGTATCAAATGATACTGAACAAAAACACAACTTCTTTTTTTGTGTGTGTAAAGTTAAACATTTATCAGGCTTCACAAATAATCAAAATGTTTTTTCAAATGTTTTTCACTAAATTCACACAAGGGGCAAAACATATTTAATATTTTTTTTAATTAAGAATGTATTTTTTTTTTTTTAAATATCTTTCTTTCAATTACTATATTAATAATAGAGTCTGACTCAGTCACCTGTCACCACTGCACAAAAACAAGGGTTTGACATTTTGCTGGTTATGTGTGACTGTATGAGAAAATCACCAAAATAAAAAATAAAAATGTTATGCACAGCCAAAAATAGCACGGAACATCTTTGGTTTACCTGATTTCAACATGTAAGCTTGACTAACGAGTAGTCTCAGTAGTTGGTTGAATTCTACAGGATGTCCGGGAGACGTGTGTGTCGCGTTCTTTAACGGTCTGCCTGGGAACAAATGCCGTGAAGCCAAACCCCCTCATGGAAGAAGAACGCTGTTGTGTCTACAACTGTGAGAATGAGCACTTACCAGGATCAACTAAATGCTGGATTTTCAAACGTATGTGAAGTTTGTGGCTCCATTGTTAAGAGTATAAGAGTATTCCAGCTATTTGCGTTTTCTTGTTTAGTTTTCAATGTAAACAATAATGGAATTTGTATGATTTGTATGTCAATATACTGTCCGGCCAAAAAACAAAACAAAAAAAAAGTCACTGTTTGTCTATGACTCTGTCATTTTTGCAGTGATTATTATTTTTCCAGCATGTTATATGTTTGGGAACAATTCTTCTAACCCTAATAGATGGAGTGTGTTGCTTTTCATTTCTTAAACAACCATGGAGGAAGACACATCATGGCCATATTTCAGAATGACAATGTCAAGATTCATCAGGCTCAAATTGTAAAAGAATGGTTGGGAGAGAGCATGAAGAATCATTTACACACACTGACCAAAAATTGATGCACCTCTTGATGGAAAAACATCACAAAATGTATTTCCATCAAGAGGTACATCAATTTTTGGTCAAGATCTTGTATTGACAATGCAAGAGTAAAGTCTCCAGCACATCCCAAAGACTTTTAATGAATTTAAGGTCTGGACTCAGAGGTGCCAATTCATGTGTGAAAATGATTTTTTATGCTCCCTTCCAATCATTCTTTCACAATTTAAGCCTGATGAATCTTGACATTGTCATCCTGGAATATGGCCATAACACGTCTTCCTCCATGGTTGTTTAAGAAATGAAAAGCAACACACTCCATCAATTAGGGTTAGAAGAATTGTTCCCAAACATTTAACATGTTAGAAACATTAATAATCACAGCAATAATAACTTTTTTTTTGTCTGGGCAGTGTAAAATGGCGTAATTAAGCATTAAAGGTACACTATGTAAAAATTTTGGCCGCTAGAGGCCTATTCAAAACAAAGGCGTATCTTGATGAGGCCAAGTTTGAGCGCGGAATCTTGGGACAGGTGGTCTTCACCTCACCGGAGGGTGCAAAAGAATAGGGATTGGAGTCGGGAAGAAACCATTTTCATGGATGTGATTATTAACGTTACTTTAGTGCAGCGGAGCTTTTATTATGAAACAGTCGCCGGCGCCGCTTCCGCTTTTCCGGTCATGAGTAGTATGAGGTAATGCAGTTCTGTTTATTATTAGATAAATTTGAATGTGTTGAAAATATTAAAACATTATTCTGTGCGTTCGCTCGGTGGCTGCTGTGAGACACTGGGAAACCGAGGCTTTCTGAAGCGTTTGAGGCTTTCATCAAATTGTACTGAAAAATGGTTCATTACTCGAAGCTTTTTTACACAGCGCACATTAGCGACATCTGGTGGTCAAAATAGTTTTCACCATATGTAACAAATCGTCACGGAGTGGCACATGACCAAACAAAGCTTCATAAATCCGTGACATGCGAGAGTGGAATCAATCCAGGATCAATACAGCTGTAATCTGATGTACTGTAAATTAATTTGTGCCAGTGACACCACAACTGGACTCATGTGTAGCCTGGTCCACGGATTCACATATTTATCAATAATATAAAATATACAAGTATGTGACCATAATGGCAGGCGTGGTTACAAGTAGGCTAAAGACTGCAGCCTCTAGCGCCAGTCTCTAGTGTGCCTCTTGAGGCCAGGGGGGTGAGGTTTTATCTGCACAGCTAAAATAAAAATAAAGCTGCATCTGATTATTCTATGTTAGCTACTTGACAAAATAGTGTTTTTCTCTGAGGCATGGTAAAGCATGGTACTCACAAAAAAATCAAGAAAATTTATTTAAACAATAAGACTAAACGTGTTGAGCTATATAACAATAATTAGTTTTCTGTCTATAAATGTATCAAAACAGTTGTTCTCGTCTATTAAAACATGGAAATATTAAAGCGTCTTTGGTGTTTCCATGGTTTCTACAAAATAAAACCGGAAACCGAGGGTAACGCGGGTATGACGCAATTGACAGGCGACTCCTCACAAGTCCCGGAGCCTTGGTAAAAATTTCTATTTTCTCACGATTTACAAATAGTTGGAAACATTTGGGATATTGTAAGTACTCAAGTGAACAAAATATATAACTCCGGCCTAGTGGTTTTTGGATATTTTACTGCAAAAATATTACATATTGTACCTTTAACATACTTTTTTTTTTTTTTTTTTTACTGTTGGCACGTAAATGATGGAGGATGTAAAAATCACCAGTAAGGTTTGAGACATTACCACCTATTCAGCTAAAAGGAATCTATTACAATTAAAATTTCGTGACAATTTCTAAAGACATGGTGAGAGGCAATGCCATGGGCACTCATTATCAATAATTGCATTTAATTTTGTAATAATTATTAATAACACATTTTACTGTTATATAGTATTATTTATATGAACAGGAGAGGTGGATAAAGTGCTATTCTGCAGTTTTTATAAAGGGGCTGAGCAGGGCAAATGAAGCAAAGAGACTCACTTTGGAAAAATCTTTTTTATTAGACCATTCCCGATCATTCTACGAATGCTGCGAACATGCATTCTGTGCATTTTCTGTTATTTGTCACTTTGATCTGGCTGTCAGTCAGAATAAGTGTTGGAGATATGCTGTCACTGCAGTGCTCTGATTTGATGCTATTGTACAGCTCAGTAGCTAAAGGCCTGTTGTAATGGAGTGTTGTCAGGAATAGCTGCTTCCTTTGAAGCCCTAGTGTGCAATGACAAAAGGCACTAACAGAGGTAATGTAGCCCAAAGGCTTGCTCACACACACACACACACATACTCTTCGATTAAAAATAAATGTGACGGGTCACATGTAGGCTGCTGCGGACACAGTGGACATGAACAGCAGGGAGGATGCTGTGTTTTCAGTCTGTTCAGAGGAGGAGGAGGAGTGCATGAGGAAGATGGTTGAAGGCTTTTATCAATCTGTCTCTTTCAGGGCGCATGGTCTCCTGAATTCCTGACCTCTCTCGTGAATCCATTTATTTGACACTAACGGATAGGCAATGAGAGATGGAAAGAATGAAAAAGACATTAGATGGATTGTTCTTTGTATTTTCTGTAAGAAATTCATTGTGCCATCTCAAGCTATAAAAATGTTGATATACGTCGATTGTCGATATTTTACAACCATGCCTTCAGAAAAGTAACAGGGTTGAGAGTTTAGAAAAGTTTAGGAAGCTTTAGAAATTAGGGTTGATAGTTTAATTTGACATTACTAACTGTTTGCTCAGGTGAATTAGAAACTGAATTCATAAATTATGATGGTAACAGGGTTGACACAACACGACTTCAGGACTTTTAAATGATGGATTGTCAACTAAAATGTGCTTAAATTGTAAAACAGCAAGAAATACTAGTAAAATAAAAATAAAAGTAAAGAATAGAGAGTTTAATCTGACATTACTAAATATTTGCTTAAGCGCATAAATTATTTGATAGGCAATTTAATGCTGATGGTAACACAGTTGACAATTTACCACAATAATACATTATATAACACAATTTATTAAGTTATTACAAAGTTATTAAAAAAGAGAAGACTTTTATTTGTGTTTACTTGCTGAAAGAATGACAACACTAAGTGTTTTTTTTATTATTATTTATGGAATGATACATTATTTTAACAATGGATAAATATGATGGTAACAGGGTTGACACAACCAACTTCAAGACTTTTAAATGATGGATTCTGTCAACTAAAATGTAATTATTTGCTAATACAGCAGGTAATACGTATGAAGAAAGAAAAGTAAAAGGGTTGAACGTTTAATTTGCCGTTTTTAACTAGTTGCTCAAGTGCATAAATTATAAGAAAGAGAATTTAATGCTGATGGTAACAAATTACTAACCTAAAACAATAAAAGAAAAAGTCATTAAAAAGAGCAAACGTTTATGTCTTCACTTTCTGAAAGGATGATGAAGTCATTGATGAAGTCATTTTGAGTTTTTTT
Organism: Anabarilius grahami; assembly: GCA_003731715.1. Classification (NCBI taxonomy): domain Eukaryota; kingdom Metazoa; phylum Chordata; class Actinopteri; order Cypriniformes; family Xenocyprididae; genus Anabarilius; species Anabarilius grahami. Next base: position 110,911 of record RJVU01053030.1, read on the forward strand.
TATATTTATAGAATAATACAACATTTTAGCGATAATTATGATGGCAACAGGGTTGACGCATAACGCAACTACAAGATTTTTAAATGTTGGATTGTCAAATACAATCTGCTTGTTTGCTAATACCGCAAGAAATACAGACAATCCTCATGAAGAAAGAAAGGTAAAAACATTTTAAATAATAAAAAAAAACATACAGGATTTTGCTGATGTGTTTAGAAAATGTCTATAACACATAGTAAAAACTGGTGTCAGCAATTCATTGTTAAAATCAGTATATACACAAAGGCATCCTTTTGAATAGAATTACCCAGATTCCTAAAACAAGTATGATGCATTTAGAGCATGAAGAAAATCTCCTGATAATACACTGTGTCAGAGACACTCACCCCACTTGTTTCCCACCAGTACCGGGCAAGCTGCGTGTCTCGTGCTGTAATCTCCTTCTCCGCTGGGAAAGAGATTATACCAGAATACAGCTGTACCCTAAACACAGACACAAAAATGTTCATGATAATTCTTTACAGAAAAGGCAGTTATGTCAAGATACAACCTATTATACTGACTATTTAAAAAATGAAAGCAACATCTATGACATCTTTTCTGTACCTGTTTCTATGGCTGGGTGGTATGACACTATATACTGTGGAACAGCAGTAACTGTACAGTTTAGTCACGTATGATTACAGAGTAATGATGCATACTAATATAAATTAATTGTAAAGCATTTAATACACATCAAATTATCTAAAATAGACTCTACTACATGGTCAACCATCAAATGACATAAAGTACACTTTAATGACTGTGACTTAACACACTTAAGTAAACTTTTAAAAATTGCACTTTGCAATAGTCAAATTAAAAGTTTGACTTTAGTGTACATTTTAAATCACTATATTTAATATTTTTTTGTTGTGCTTTAAAAAAGTACACTTATTTTGATGTGCTGACAGTAAAGCATGTCAGGTACTTGATTATAATTTTATAATTTAACTGTAGTGTGTATTTTGATATTACAATTAAACTGACTTTATCACATTAAATTATAAATATATTTATATAATGACATACAAATTTGAATAGAAATGACATTAAAGTAAGTTTACCATAAATGCTAGTACATTCAACAGTACACTTCGACCATATTTCAAAGTCAATAGAAGTAACATATTATAAATAAAAATGTACTTAAGCCCAATAAGTGGGTCGAAAATATCTCTTAGGTTGCATTTAAATTGAAGCTATAATTGTAAATAGCATGTAATTAGGCATCCATACAGTTCTCACCAAAGTATATTCTTTTAAAGTATATTATTTTTGTAATAAGAACTCATTTTAATAAGTACTCATTATAAAAGTATGCTAACTTGTACTTCTTTTTCAAAAGGGCAGCTAATATATAAATCATTTTGGCATTGAATTTCTATACACAAACAAACAGCACCTTCATTGGCTTTACTGCAGCTCCAACTTCTGGAAAGACAGTGGCGCCCCCTGCTGCTACATCACTCATCTGCAACAAAGTGGTTGTTTTACAGGGAAATTTATACCAAGTGATAGCAGTAGCAGAACCAACCCTGACAGGACAGACACTACAGCAATGATCGGTAAAATCCTACTCACGTAGAAAAGCCAGGTTGCTATTCGATTCCCTGTGCCCAGCTCTTTAAAAGCATCTGGTTCATCTTTCTGGTGGAAAAAAGCATATTAAAATGGTACATATTGCATATAATTCGAATGCTTTGCTATATTGAATAGGCCCGGTTTCACAGACAAGGCTTAGATAAAGCCAGGCTTAGGCCTGAGTTCAATTAGGACATTTATGTAGCTTTTATAAACGTGCCTTAGAAAAAAAAAAACATTACTGATGTGCATCTTGAGACAAAACAGTGGCACTGACATATTTTAAGAAAGAAAGTTTCTTTCAGTTAAAACAGCTTAAACATGCATTACAGTCTGGGACTAGGCTTAAAGGAATAGTTCACCCAAAAATGAAAATTCTGTCATCATTTACTCCCCTCAAGTTGTTCCAAACCTGTATAAATTTCTTTCTTCTGCTGTACACAAAAGAAGATATTTGGAAGAATGTTTGTAACCAAGCAGATCTCGCCCCCCATTGACTACCATAGTAATTTTTTCCCCTACTATGGTAGTCAATGGGGGGCGAGATCTGCTTGGTTACAAACATTCTTCCAAATATCTTCCTTTGTGTACAGCAGAACAAAGAAATGTATACAGGTTTGAAACAACTTGAGGGGGAGTAAATTATTTTTGGGTGAACTATTCCTTTAAGCCTTGTCTGTAAAAACCGGCCATTAGTGTAACAGGGTAACGAATAAAGAGCTTTGTATTTACCCGTCCAAAGTCAAAGTGGGGCTCATATTGTCCTCCAACACCATAATTCGCCACCTAAGAAAAGAGAGAAAATTATAAATTGAAAGAAACAGAACTATTCTCAGTCTTATGCATTAAAGGCCTCATGAACACGACCTGTAGTTCTTCTGCTGTTTTGACATCGAGGCCTGTGATGTCTTCTATGCGCTGATTTATGCGATCCACAACTGGATGCTCATAGGCCGCCAACCATGCGCTGAGAGAAAAGACACTTAATAACATATTGGCTCGGTATTCCTACTGAGAACTATTTGCAACAGTATAACATTTTTTTTCTTTTTCTGTTTTTACAAATATAACATGAGTTGTCCAGTGTAGCTGCAGGATTAGTGTTAAGCAATGAAGTAACGCAATGTTTAGTATGTGATTGAACTGTCAGTATTGTTAGTATGCAGAATGCAGGTAAAAAAAAACATTTGCTTGTTTCCGCCATGGAATAAATTTTTTTTTAAAGTACTTGCGAAACTTTATCTCACAAATCTGACTTTTTTCTTAGAATTCTGAGATATAAATGTGCAATTGCGTGTTATAAATTCAGAATTGTGAGATATAAACTAGCAATTGTGAAAAAAAAGTCAGAATTGTGAGATAAAATGTCACAATTATTTATTTTTTGGGCAGAAACAAGCTTCCATAATTCTACCACCAAGCATGTCAAAAGTAGGTTTACAAGATATATGACATATACATGAATTTGTGAATCAATCTGTGAGTTATTGACAGAAATGTTGTGTTTTACATCCCAGACAGCAACATAATACGGCCTAGATCCGGCCCACATCTGGTACATGTGGATTACACGCGGACCGGATATGGGCCGGATCTGGGCCGACACTATGTTGCCGTCAGGGATCAGTGTTTAGCTGATGTTTTGTATGTGTGAGTAAGTATGTGAGCAATAGCTAGGGTTACTCAAAAACTTTAAATTATTTACAAAGGCAGCATGACTTTAAATAGAATCCTGTCAAGTAGAATTCTCTCTAATGAGAGGCACCCATGCAGTCCGTAGTCTCTTTTCATCAGATATGTAACTATCATGTGATTTCTCAAATAATACAACAGCGTGTTGAATAAAATATAAAATATAACACATTCAATTAATATAGATATGTCATGATCCCTGAAATATGGAAGCTTGTTTCTGCCAAATATATATATATATCACAATTTAGACTTTATAACTCACAATTGTGAGTTTATACCTCACAATTCTAAAAAAAAAAATGTTGAGAAATAAAGTCAGAATTGTGAGACATAAACTCGCAATTGAGAGAAAAACTTGTTTATAAATTGCAATTCTGACTGTTTTTCTCAGATTTGTGAGATAAAAGTAATTTTTTATTCTGTGGCTGAAGAGTGTAATTTCTATAGTTCCCAAGAAAATTAAACTCACTCACTCATTTACTCACTCTTATGTTGTTCCAAACCTGTATGTAGTTTTTGTATCTGTGGGACAACAAAGAAGATATATATTTTTTTTTCATCCATACATTGAAAGTCAACATCTAATTTTGACTTCCATTGCATGGAAAAAACTTGTCAAAAAATCTTCTTTTGTGTTCCACAGAAAGTCAAACAGGTTTGGAGCTCAAAGTAACAATAAGTAAATGATGACAGAAAATTTTTTTTTGGTGAATTATCCCTTTAGATCCTAACCATTGTTATTCGTGCTTTTTGTGCACATACCAAAATATTCTGTGAATCAGGATAAATATGTCTGTCTCTGCAGGTCAAACTCATTCATCGAGATTAACTACATGGTGTTCAACAGATGAGATGATACTGTTTTATGGAACTGAGGTCCACAAAGAGGATTGTAGGTAAAGAGAGAAAGGGGGAGCAGACAGATGTGAACTCTGCACTTTATCTTTGACCCCTTACCTCTTGGAGACTCTGTACTGGGCGGTGGTGAGTATGCCAGTTTGCGGGTCATGCACGGTGGCACGCCTGAGCTATAGAGCCAGCACAGAGAAAAAGAGAGGAAATAGAAGAGAAAGGTGAAAGGTGCTGTTACTATATGCTGTTGACACGGCTTATACTGAACTACACCAACTGCGGACTTGGACTGCATGGGTGGTTTATATGTAACATGGTGTGTAATCTCTGCCTGAGTCGAACTGCTACAGTTAAAATGTATAGGACTACGTTGTTCACTGATTATGTACCTCTTGTGTGTAAAGAAGCAGTGGAAGAGTAACTTTCCCAAGAACAGCAAAACAAACAGGGATATCTATTTATTATGCATGGTATAAATGCAAACTTGTAGGGCTGGTGGCTGGTATGATGGTATGCACTGTGCAACAGAATTATGTCAATTTATATATTCTGAAAGCACTATGCTCACTAAGGCTGCATTAATTTAATCAAAAATACAGTAAAACAGTAATATTGTGAATTATTATTACAAAACTTTTTTATTATTATTTGAATATATTTTAAAGTGTAATTTATTCCTGTGATGGTAAAGCTGAATGTTCAGTAGCCATTAATCAAGTCTTCAGTGTCACATGATCCTTCAGAAATCATTCTAATATGCTAATTTGCTGCTCAATTATTATTGGTTCTAAATGACTAATAATGGTTCTTATTATTATCAATGTTGACAGTTTTTGCGGCTAAATATTTTTTGATACATTCTTTCAGGATTCTTTGATGAATAGAAAGTTTAAAAGAACAGCATTCTTTTGGAAATAGAACTCTTAACATTATAAATGTCTTTACCGTCACCTTTGATTAATTTAAAGCCCCGGACACACCAAGCCGACAATCGGCCGTTGGGCAACGTCGGACCGTTTTTAAGCGTCGGCCGACTAAGTTTATCCGAGGTGTTCTGCACCGTTGTCTAGTCAGAATGCCGTCTGGGTTTTTTGTGGGCCGATTCAGCATGTAGAATCGGCGTTGGGTCGTCGGGCAAGAGAGAGAACTCTGATTGGCTGCTAAAATGGTGCTAAAATATCATTTAAAATAGTAAGCACTTTGCTGCTTTGTTTACAGTTTGTGTATCTGCAGCCTGCAATGCCAGTGTTGTGTCAAAATTCGACCCCCTTCCAGATTATTACCCCCCTAGTATTGGTAGGTTTATGAGTAGGTGTGGGCGAGGGGTTAGGATTAGGGGTGGGGTTAAGATTAGGCAATCAGGTAGTGACTTCAATAAGGGGGGTAATAATTTGGCAGGGTGTCGAAATTCGGCACATCACCGATCTACCTTTCTGAATTACGAATATAGACGAATATATATGAAAAAATAGGCAGCGGTCTCCTTAATCCTTGCTGAAAAAATTATTTAATTCTTTTTTTTTATCTTACTGACCCTAAACATTTGAATGGTAGTGTGGCACAGTTTCCAAAATATTAAGCAGCACAACTGTTTTCAACATTGATAATAATAAGAAACAAGAAATGTAAATAATAAGAATGTTTCTTATGCACCAAATCATGTGACACTGCAGACTGGAGTAATGACTGATGAAAGTTCAGCTTTGGCATCACACGGAATAAATAACATTTTAAAATATAATCAAATAGAAAACAGTTCTTTTAAATTGCTATAATATTTCACAATATTACTGTTTGTAGTTTTGCTCAAATAAATGCAGCCTTAGTGAGCATAAGAGACTTTTTTCAAAAACATTGAACATCTTAATTATTCCAAACTTTTAACTTGCTTTTGTTGTTTTACTAACTTCTATGTACTGTATGTATGTATATATATATGGATGACTTTGGTCTTTGGTCCACCCACCCATAATAAGCACAATATATAGCATATCCCTTTGTCTTGGCTATTGTTAAAGTTGCTTTTCCAGCATGCAGTAGGGGGAACTGGTGTGTTGGCAGTTCTACGGGCCAACAGGAGCCTTACCTTTTACTGATGCGATAGTGGGCCGTCTCTAGGACACCAGTAATGGGGTTGGAGATAGTGGCTCGGCGCAGCTGTTGAGCCAACCGGCCAAGAGTACACAAGTTACACAGCAGCTGTAGTCTTAAAGACTGACCACATGAACTTGGGCACCAGCCTTCTTACTCTATATGAGCCCTTGATTACACTCTGGACTTTAACGGGCCCTGAATAATGGCAGGTCCAAGGTTACGATACTCTGAGGAGTGTTATCCTAATAGAAATTCTCCAAATATAGGAGGCTTTATATGCTTATTTTAACACAAAATTATGTTCTTCAAAAAACTAATACCAAAGAAGTGAAAATGCTTGAACCAGTGTGTTTATGTACCCTACAGACCAGATGAATTTATAGGTGCAGTAAGTAAATTTTGGTTTATGCCTTACAGTTGTCTTTCACTTTATATTGGAACCTACTAACTTGGATAAAGCATCACATAAAAGCAAAGGTTTTCGCTTCCCAGTGTCATTGCAGAAATACTTTATCCACAGGCATATTTGTCATTGTTACTGAATGTGTCAGATAACAGGAAGGTTACCAGGATGAAATGAGTTGCGTTGGGCTGTCATGTGATCTAATTATGGTAGCTGCCATTAAAGGTCAACCACCATTGTGTAGAAAAAAAACGCTCTTGACCACTGATATTATTGGAGTTATCATCTCATTTGAGCGGACATCATTTTAAATATATTTGTCAAAAGCATTATTAATTTCTTTATAGATGAAAGTTTGTTACATTGTAAAAAAATACTTGTGCACTTTTAAAGGGATAGTTCACCCAAAAATGAAAATTCTATCACCATTTACTCACACTCATGTTGTTCCAAACCTGTATGAGTTTCTTTATTCTGTTGAACACAAAAGAAGATATTTTGAAGAATACTGGAAACCAGACAGTTGACGGTATCCATTGACTTCCATAGTATTTTTTTACTACTATGGAGGCCAATGGCTACCGTCAACTGTTTGATTACCAACATTCTTCAAAATGTTTTCTTTTGTGTTCAGCAGAAGAGAGAAACTCATACAAGTTTGGAACAACATGAAGGTGAGTAATTGATGACAGAATTTTCATTTTAACTATCCCTTTAAATAATTTCAGGTATTCATGTATTTAATGGAAAGGAAAATTCTATTTCAAGTATATTATGGTAACAGTTTACAATAAGGTCTCATTTGTTAATAGATACCAATTTTGATCTTAAAAATGTATTATTAAAGGAGACATTAACTGCATTTTTTTTTTTTTTTTTCCTGAGGTATACTTATAATGTTAGTATGATTGTTACATCAAAAATTGTCACAATTTAGTAATAAAAGGCCATTTTCTACCCTGATTTTAGGCTTCTGATTTGAAAACTCGGTTAGAAGGAACGTATCTGCTGTGAGACTTCAATGTGAACGCCCACTGCTATGATTGGCTAGCATCTTGCATATGAAATAAGTATAAAAAGTGGAACTCTTTTGAAAACTTTTACAACCTTTTTACTATTACAGCTGTTGAGATTAACTAATCGTGGAAAGTGTTGATATAGCATTATATTTAGATCTACTCCAGTCATATGAAGGGTTGCAGCATTGAGCATTAAAGTCAATGACATTCATATCTGTTGAGCGCATGAATGCAGTGATTTCGTCATTGCAACTCGATTTCTGCACTCTCACAAATGCTTTCATCATAACTAACATGATGTAATTAAGAGATGCAGTTTAGACAGCATCACTGATTATAATGGGAGTTTTGGCCAGAACTCGGTCACTGATAAACTCGCGCTGTGATTGGCAGCTCCAGCGATTATAAAGGGAGGGTTCTTTGATCACTTTCTGTATACAATTTAATTACAAATTAAATAACAGATTATTTTCATGCTACTAAGAGAAAAAATGTTAAATTGATAGTTTAGTCACTGCCTTGATTTACTGATGCATAAACAGCAATAAACGATTTTGAGGCAATAAAGAACTGTAAATAACTGTACATGAATCATTACATATCAAAAATCACTGATCACAGATAAGGCATTAGAATTAACAGGGTTACTTATATGTTGTGGCACTACTGTCAGGTCCATTTCTTACAGTAAAAGTCTGTTTGCAAAGCCAGTGGCAAAATTGCGACCGATTTACCAAAGAATCCACAGTGAAATGTGCCAAACAAACAAATAATGCTCTTCTGAGACATTCACATAGTTGCAAATAAGTGAAAGCACTTTCCTAACATTAAGATCCTCTGGAAGGAGAAAATCTCTCTTCTCTCCTTCTCATCTCACAAATGCGCCAGTAGACGGGCCAAAGATGCGAGGATGTAGAAGTAGGCATTGATTTTCCTTCGCAGAGGCAGTCTTTGATCGTATTATTACGTCACAATGTGACAACATCCGAAACGAGTCCTTTTCAGAGCGTGGTTATGTGGTTGTTTGTCTTACATGTCAAAAAAATCAAGGAAAATTTGATTTCTCAATTCATGACCCCTTTAAATGTTAAAATTAGCATTAACAAAGTTGAATAAATGCTGAACAAGTATTGTTGATTGTTAGTTTAAATTAAATAATGTAGTTAACTATTGTTAACAAATGAAACCGTACAGTAAAGTGTTACCAATATTTTTACACACTCACATATTCTTGAACTTACCGATGCGACTTATCAGGGGTTTTTATTTCTCTCAGCAATGCAATTTTGACCAGGTGTGATGTTTTTCCAGAAAATGCAGTGCGCTATATACACTTAATGGCCAAAAGGATGTGGACGCCTGAACACCACATCCATATTCTTGATGAACATTTAATTTCAAAACAAATAAGGTAAACAAAAGTTCAACCATACTTGCTCGATGCGCGAGAACAAACATCATTGGTTTTCTGACATTAAGCAAGCATGTTTGAGCTTCCAATTACCATATTTGATGTGCCTTATGTATGTGCGTTGGTCAAGTTTAATACGTAAAGCCTAAATTAAATCTGTTCATCATATACAGCGATTGTGTCTCTTCAGAATACTTGTTTTTAACATCTCAATTCATATAAATCCTTTACAATGTCTTTATGAACTTTTTGATACATGAAAGTCTGGGTTGAGTGGACTTTCAATGGATGGACAAAAATTATCAGAGAAGAATTCAAAATATCTTCATTTTTGTTCCTCAGATGAACAAAAGTCAACATGAGGGTGAATAAATTACTGGACTAGGAGTGTAGGGGTGTCCACATGTTTGGCCATTAAAAGTGTACATATTTATAAACATTTTAATGTGTATAAAAGTTGAACTCACCCTCGGTTTAGCGAGTTCCTTGACCTTCTCCATTTCTTTTTCTGTTATAATGTCATGGTAACGAATGATACGTGGACGGTCCCATTCGTCCTCCTGTTTCACCGGGCAGAGCATGTACAATGGATGTCTGTTATTGTTGTAGTAACGACAGAACAAACGGCTCTGTCTGCGAGGAGTCTGTAAGGATGAGATTTTACATATATATATTATGTACCTTTAATTTATATCTTGTGCATGACGAATAAATTGGTTAGTGTTTCATGTTCTTTCACAGCATGAGTAGTAAGTTTCAATGTGCAGAACCAGGTAGGCACTGCCACAGAAAAACCCATTCACTGACTTCCTTGCACAGCAGTCAGTCAATCTGACCCACAATCACATGTGGGTGATTTTAATAAGTTTTGTATGCAATATGCATTCAGCTGCTAATTATAGATGTAATTACGTAAATTCATTGCAGATGTAATCAGATGCAGTTCTGTTTTTTAAATAAGTGCAATTAAATTAATTATTTAAATGTTATTACATAGTAGTTAAAGACACTTAATATAAAGTGAGTGTGATATATTAACATCAGCTAATGCATCAGCATTCCATGCTCAATGTGACATTCCAGTGAATATTTATATTCATGTAGCAATTACAGTATTCTAATAGTCACCATTCTGAGTCCTTCTCCTCTACATAGCTGCTCATATTTCCTCTTCTCAGGGAGATATCCCTTCTTCCCAACTGTCTCTTCTTGCTTTTTCTTACTCTCTTCCTTGGAGCTCTGCTCCTCCTCAGCCTTGATCTGTTTGGCTAGCTGGTATTCAAAATATTTCAGGTTCCCAAGTGCTCGCTGGTGCTCAGGATCTAGACAGCAGAGATAAATAAACAATTTGTAATAGTTTGGACAGCTGCTGAATGTCTCAAATGGCTCAGAAATAACATGAAATAAAGTCAGAATTGCGAGATATAAAGCCTTTTCTCTTTGTTTCTCACAGTTGAAAGTTTTTATCTCGCAATTCTGACTTTATTTCTTGCTATATACTGTATAAACTCGGAATTGACAGAAAAAAGTCTGAATTGTGAGACATGATCTCGCAATTAAAAACGGTAATTGTGACTTTTTATCTCAATTGTGAGAAAAAAGTCAGCATTGTGAGATAAAAAGTCACAATCACTTTTTTATTGTTTTATTCCTCAGTGAAACAAGCTTTTGTAGTGGACTGTGAAAACGGAACTATTCGAAAACGATTATGAAATGTTAAGTCATGTGACACATACTGTACCCATATACACCTACTGGCATTGTTGTCCCCGCTATTCACTTTCTAGTGTTGCTAAAGATAAATGGATGCACTAGTGAGTGGTGGGATATTTTGCTAATAGAATGATCATGCCAAAAGAATGGCTAGAGAATATTATTATGTATGTTCTCTCAGTACCATCTCGGTGAGCTTTTATGACATTTTACACATGTAAAGCAAGTTGATTTAAGACATTTTCAGATGTTTCAGTGTGGACGAGCAACTTCTGGAAAAGATTCTAGTGTGGATCGTTTTGAAATGAAAATGCCATTTTCAAATATATCTGGATTAATGTGGACAAAGCCACAGTCTTGTAGAACAGACTAACCCACAGAGAGCAGCCTCTTGGTATGTTCTAGAGCTCTCTCCAGCTCCCCCTGCTGGTAGATTGAGTAGCTGAGGTAGTCCAGCACATTCACAATGTCAACACTGGATTCTTCTCCTTCATCCAGTTGCTTGAGTGCCTGGGCCATCCATAGCTCTGTGTGGTAGTAGTCTGCATCAGAGTAGGCGATTTTTCCCAGCTCAAAACAGTCCTCTACCGTCAGGGTGCTTTTAAATGGCAAGCCTGTTGTAACACCTGCAAGAAAACATGCAATGAGATGTCATGTTTGGAAAATATTTACTCTAAATATTTAGTCTGATTTTTCATGTAGGTCACACTCACCAGGCAGGTTTCCAGAAGAGATGGTCTGTGTATCCAGTTGATATGTGTCCTGCAGTCGGAGGAGAGCTTTGGCTGCACCGTTCTGGTCTTCATCGTTAGGGAAATACTGACGTTGAATGGTCAGGTTTGAGATAAAGCCTAGAAGAAAATGTAGTCATCTTTCCATGAGAAAAAACATATCTATAAGAAGAACATCTGTTTTTTTTTTTTACAACATTTCTCAATCCTTAGGTCACTTTTTCCCTAGTTCCCCTAACCTTTAGCTTGGCACAGCAATAATTTCAAAATGTATTAAAACTACCAAAACACTTCATACTTCAAGTAATTCTTTCATAACACTAGCAAAGTTTTTCGACCAACTCTCACACTCTGACAACAGGTTGCATTATACATTGTTTTCTTTTTTTTTAAATTTTCTTTGCAAAACAAGAATGACACTTTCTAGTGTTTAGAATTCACTGCAGTATATTTTACATAGTCTATTTTGCATGGTTTACATTAAAAGTATAAAATATTTTTATAAAAAGTTTCTTTTGTATAGATGGTAATGAAACTGAAATACTAACACCGGTGTAGGTGTTCAGCTACATCTAATAGTTTTGACAGTATTTAATTTTTTAGATTTGGAATATATTTCTATATGGAATTATTGAAGTGAAGTGAAGTGAAGTGAAGTGAAGTGACATGTGGCCAAGTATGGTGACCCATACTCGGAATTTGTGCTCTGCATTTAACCCATCCAAGTGCACACACACAGCAGTGAACACACACACCGTGAACACACACCCGGAGCAGTGGGCAGCCATTGCTGCGGCGCCCGGGGAGCAGTTGGGGGTACGGTGCCTTGCTCAAGGGTCTCACCTCAGTCGTGGTATTGAGGGTGGGGAGAGCGCTGGACATTCACTCCCCTCACCGGCAATCCCTGCCGGACCTGAGACTCGAACCCATGACCTTTGGGTTACAAGTCCGACTCTCTATCCATTAGGCCACGACTGCCCCATTATTGAAGAAATGTAGAAAATTGCTGTTTTATTCAGTTTTGTACTATGTTAGGTTTTAAACTTAATTTTATCATTTTGTAAAGAGTGTATAAACATGCAAACTGGCCTGTAGGTAAGAGTTTTGGCAGTAGTTGTGTCTGATTGAGAAAAGAATAGATGTAATTTAAAAGTTGTCGAAGGCATTTTGTGCCAAAGCAATGATAAACGATCCACACAGTTTAGCTGTTACACAGACAAAACTTAGAATAAACCAAGATTAGGCCTTAGTTAAATTAGGACATTTAGGTAGCTTTTATAAACGTGCCTTAGAAAAAAAACATTACTGGTGTGCATCTTGAGACAAAAGATTGACACTGATGTATTTTAAGATATGTCAGTGCAAGATGCTTTCAGTTAAAGCAGCTCAAACATGCATTTTTGTCTGGGACTAGACTTAAGCCTTGTCTGTGAAACCGGGCAATAGACTGATAACTCTGTAAAGAGTTTTGAAAAAGTGACCTAAGTGTTGAGAAATGGGTCCTAGCGATTGTAAAAAAAACTATAATGCGTTGAATTACAGTGATACAAACCATCAGACATGTCCTTGAGCACTAGGTCTTCCACTTCACCCCACTCTGTGTTTAGTCTCTTCATGAGTTTAAAGGCATTGACAGGGTGACCCAAAAAACCCTCTGGGTCCTGTGTGGCTGTGGCTGTTAAAGCATCAAGCTTCTCAGCCCACCTGACGACACACAGTGTCAGAGTGGTTTTATTGTCAGTTCATTAATATACAGCTTGTACACAGTGAAATTAAACAACATTCCTGTGCATAAAAACAACACCAAACTAGGAGACTGAACTAGACAACACAGATTAAATAAACTAAATAAACATTAATAGAACTAGAACTAAGAAATAAATTAAGAATTAAATAACTAATTCAAAGGGTTAGTTCACCCAAAATTTTTTACTCACCCTCATGTCGTTCTACACCTGTAAGACCTTCATTCATCTTCTGAACACAAATTAAGATATTTTGATGAAATCCGATGGCTCAGTGAGGCCCCCATAGACAGCAATGCCATTGTAACTCTCAAGATCCATCGGATTTCATCAAAATATCTTAATTTGTGTTCCGAAGATGAAAGAAGGTCTTACGGGTGTATAACGACATGAGGGTGAGTAAAAAATGACATTATTTTTATTTTTTGGGTGAACTAACCCTTTAAGGGCAAGATAAGAGTGCCATGCATAATGCTAAGATCATACAGCACAATCCAAGATAAATATCTACTGCTTTACATGGAATATATGCCTAATGTGAATATCTGCTCCACACTGAGTGTGATGTCAAATTGTGCAAAATCAGACACGGTAAATGGAGAAGGAGATAAACCACATTGTAAAGCTTAATATGGTGATTAGCGACTATAGGAAAAGATATCCCACCTTTTAATTAAAAGTATCGATCATCTTAATGGCATCTTGTCTTTTCACTCAAGATCACACATGTGGACCAAAGTGAATTTTTTTTTTAGATTTTAGCTAATAGATAATAGATCAGTTTATTATGTCACTAGAGGTGTAAATGAGACGTTTCATCACAATACGGTCTGACATCCATATTTGCCAATACCTCAAAACATAGCACGATTATGATTTGATTAGATTCAGAGGCCTGTGGTTGATATATATCTATATTACGATATGATTATGATCCTTTTTTACAGAACCAGATCATCACTGCACATTACATCATCAATACTCTGATGACAGCTCATCATTGGCTTGTACAATGAAGCAACACTCTAAATGGCTTTCAGTCTTCTGTGCTCTCTAAAGTGTGCAAATCTAGTATCCCCATAGGGACACAACAAAATGAGAAAAATACATTTATACAGTAAAAGAAATTTTAAAAAGAAATGTAAAAAATAAATGTTGACAGACATTTTGAGTAGATGTGGCTAAAAGAGTGTCAAAATAAAGGTGCACCTTAAAAATCCATATTGATTTTTACATGTTGCATTCATACTGTCACATTGACTGAAGAAGGCTGAATACTGACGACTGGATATAAAAATAGCAACGAGGTTTATTAAACACAAACGTGAAACACAAACACAAACAACAACCGACAGAGCAACTTAAATACAGGGCAAATGAGGGAACTAATGAAAAACACCTGTGATGATAAATGAATGTCCATAACAACAAATGAGAAGTGGGAAACAGAAACAAAGGAACTACTGAATACAGACTAAAAGTCCATGAAAACGAGAAAAAAAAAAAAACTGAATATGTGTGACAGATGCATCATATTGTTAGTCATTTGATTGATGCATTGATCCATACAGATGTATCATTACACCCATAAATATTGTCAGATTTTATTGACATACATAATTGGAATGTAATCTTAGCCAACCGTTTTGAAGATTTCTGTCATGCCCCATTCATAAATTTGTTATTGCCAATTTAATGAGTTATACTTGATGTTATACTTGTTATACAGTGGGTACGGAAAGTATTCAGACCCCCTTAAATTTTTCACTCTTTTTTATATTGCAGCCATTTGCTAAAATCATTTAAGTTCATTTTTTTTTCCTCATTAATGTACACACAGCACCCCATATTGACAGAAAAACACAGAATTGGTGACATTTTTGCAGATTTCTTAAAAAAGAAAAACTGAAATATCACATGGTCCTAAGTATTCAGACCCTTTACTGTGACACTCATATATTTAACTGTCCATTTCTTCTGATCATCCTTGAGATGGTTCTACACCTTCATTTGAGTCCAGCTGTGTTTGATTATACTGATTGGACTTGATTAGGAAAGCCACACGCCTGTCTATATAAGACCTTACAGCTCACAGTGCATGTCAGAGCAAATGAGAATCATGAGGTCAAAGGCACTGCCTGAAGAGCTCAGAGACAGAATTGTGGCAAGGCACATATCTGGCCAAGGTTACAAAAAAAATTTCTGCTGCACTTAAGGTTCCTAAGAGCACAGTGGCCTCCATAATCCTTAAATGGAAGACGTTTGGGACGACCAGAACCCTTCCTAGAGCTGGCCGTCCGGCCAAACAGCTACAGGGGGAGAAGAGCCTTGGTGAGAGAGGTAAAGAAGAACCCAAAGATCACTGTGGCTGAGCTCCAGAGATGCAGTCGGGAGATGGGAGAAAGTTGTAGAAAGTCAACCATCACCAGTCGGGGGTTTATGGCAGAGTGGCCCGACGGAAGCCTCTCCTCAGTGCAAGACACATGAAAGCCCGCATGGAGTTTGCTAAAAAAACACCTAAAGGACTCCAAGATGGTGTCTTGTCCTTCATGTGTCTTGCACTGAGGAGAGGCTTCCGTCGGGCCACTCTGCCATAAAGCCCCGACTGGTGGAGGGCTGCAGTGATGGTTGACTTTCTACAACTTTCTCCCATCTCCCGACTGCATCTCTGGAGCTCAGCCACAGTGATCTTTGGGTTCTTCTTTACCTCTCTCACAAAGGCTCTTCTCCCCCGATAGCTCAGTTTGGCCGGACGGCCAGCTCTAGGAAGGGTTCTGGTCGTCGCAAACATCTTCCATTTAAGGATTATGGAGGCCACTGTGCTCTTAGGAACCTTAAGTGCAGTAGAAATGTTTTTGTAACCTTGGCTAGATCTGTGCCTTGCCACAATTCTGTCTCTGAGCTCTTCAGCCAGTTCCTTTGACCTCATGATTCTCATTTGCTCTGACATGCACTGTGAGCTGTAAGGTCTTATATAGACAGGTGTGTGGCTTTCCTAATCAAGTCCAATCAGTATGATCAAACAAAGCTGGACTCAAATGAAGGTGTAGAACCATCTCAAGGATGATCAGAAGAAATGGACAGCACCTGGGTTAAATATATGAGTGTCACAGCAAAGGGTCTGAATACTTAGGACCATGTGATATTTCAGTTTTTCTTTTTTAATAAATCTGCAAAAATGTCAACAATTCTGTGTTTTTCTGTCAATATGGGGTGCTGTGTGTACATTAATGAGGAAAAAACTGAACTTAAATGATTTTAGCAAATGGCTGCAATATAACAAAGAGTGAAAAATTTAAGGGGGTCTGAATACTTTCCGTACCCACTGTATGTATTTTATAACTCCTGTTGATACTGTTAATAGATATTACTCACTGTTTCACTTGCTCCAGTTTGCTTTCCTCTGCTTTGATGTAGTCTTTCAGTGATGTCACCAGGTCTTTTTCTGTGAACAGCAGATCTGTCATGTGACCTGCAAACACAGCATCAGTCATTAAGCGAATGACTTGTTTTCCACAACACCTGTCAGTTGCATGTTCATGAACACACAGGTTTAGATGCATTTGTTGCCTATTAGAACCTGTAGGAACATTTCAAACATAAATTTATGAAAAGTTGAAAAGGTTGCATACCGATGGAAGTGAAGAAGTCATTGTGAGCAGAGGAAGGCTTTAGCAGAGAGATGAGTAAAATACAGCACACACTCCTAACTCTCATCTTCATCCTGTTTCACACACAGCCTAAAAGAGAGAAAATGAGATTTACATTATTAACAGTTACACAGCTCTCTGGAATACTTTATTCTGATTGGTCAATCGTGTCATTGAGTGGCCAAATATTTTTGTAAAATGACTGCTAAACTGTATATTTGACTGTGGCAGGGTTATTATTGTTAACTAAAACTTAAACTTAAACTATTTAAAACATTCAGTTAATTGAAATCATGCTGAAATAAAATAAAATAAAAAATAATAGATGAAAAAAAAATATATATAAATGTTGCCTTGGCAACTAAATAAAATAAGTTATAAGTTGAACTACTGAAATTTCTAACAGGAAAAAAAAAAAACAGACATTGTTTACCTTTAGACTAAAATTAAAATGTAAATTGAAAATGTAAAAATAAAAGCTTTTAATAATAATTTTAATAAAAACTATAATAGTATATAAATAATACTAAAATAACATGCAGCTGCTACTTTTCATGACATAAGTTTTTTTAATCTTATTCATTCTGTTTGGACAGGTGGATCAGCATGTGTGCAGTCTCGTCGCTCTAGGCACTTTTATTATGCTGTGTCTGTATTAAGTATATTTGTATTTGTTTGGTAAAGTGTAGGGTTGGGTATCTGAGTTTTAGTGATTCCATTTCCAGTTCTGATTCTGCTTTCGATTCCAATATGTTAAAAATGAAGTCAAACATATTCATTCTTTTTGCAAAACATTCTGTTGAAGCTGAATACCATGAACAAAAATTAAGAACAAGTAATAAACTAGACTAACATAAAATTAACATTATTAAAGACAATTACAGTCAGTAATACAATATAAACAAATAAGCAAATTAACAATAATAAATACAACTGCACAAAGTTCAGAAATTGAAATCAAAAGTAAAATAATACTGCATAGTTTTCTTTTAATAAATAAAATATAGCTTAATCCTTATTAAACTTACAAAAGTTGATAGGATGGGACAGTAGGCTGAACGAGCTTAATGCTGGATATGGAGTAAGAGAGAGGAAGAAAGCTGGAAGCCAGGAGCAGATGGGCAGTGGCCACCACTGCCGACCCACCAACTGGAGAGTGTTGTGGTTAAGGGTCAAAACACTCAAGGAAGGTTGGGTACCACCTTATGACATCTGCTGCTTGCAGAAAGCTACGGTTACCTAAACTGGTAACCGAAGAGAGCACCCAACAGGTGTATTCACAATACAGGCTTTAATGATCCAACGAGGTACATCCAAACTCAACTGCACATAGACGAGGCCAAATTAATTACTATGACGAAAAACAAGGCAGGGAGAAATGGTGCAAACGAAAACAAACAGGAAAAACCTATAAAGGCGCCCAGAAGCCGTGTCCTCGCGCCACAGAGAGGAGGTGAGGAGGATGAGGAGATGATGAAGGGATGCTGAAGGGCTGGCGAAGGGTAGGCGAAACTGGCAGAGGATACTGGAGGAAGTTCAGGAGGAGGATGGCTGACCAGGAGGAGACAGAACTGAAGGGTCCAGGACGGTGCTGAAGGTGGTGAGAGCCGGGGAGGAGCCTTGAGCAGGGGCATGATGGCAGGTGCCCAGGCCACAGCCAGAACTGTGCTCCATGGTGGCATCGACGGAGGCAGGAGCCGTGGTGGTTTAAGTCCTGATGCCAAAATGGCGACGTCCGGAGTCCAATGATGAGGGCTAAGTCCTCTAAGATGATTTGATGAGGTGGAGGGAGAGGGAGACAGAGTGGGACTGACGGGACGGAAGAAGAAGAATCTGATTGAAGAGTCTGATTGAAGAGCTGAAAGTGGTACTGCCATTGTTATGCTCTCAGTGGTGGGAGGGTGAGCGGGGCTCTCCTCCTTGTCCTCCGATTCCACGAAAGCGCACCTGGTCAGACGGGAGGGTGATCTCAGCATCTCAGGCTCCATGGTGATGTTGGGCACACATGCCCTCAATGACGTGGGCTCGCAGCGGAGAAGAGCTTGAATTCTGTGGTAGGCTCAAACTGCTTTGTTACGACCGGAGGGTTCTGGCTGGGCACTGGATCTGGAGTGGGGCTGATTTCCCTGCTCAAGGCAGAGCAGCTTGACAGCAGGGGATTCCATTAATAAAAAATGAGGAGAAGGGGTGGAGGGCCGAAGCGCAGTGGACAGCCCGCAAGTCCGCAGTGCAGGTGTGGCGAGGTCTGACCCAGGTGAAGCCAACTTACCGAGGGAGCCCGGCGAGGTCAAATGTCCGATGGTCCACGTTGGAATCAAGGGTGGGAGGAGTGTAGGCAAGGAAGTCGGGGAGACGGGTTGAGGAGGAGCGATGTCCACTGAGGTCATAGGCAGAGTTACGGGCTCCTCTTGCTCAGGTGAAGACGGCTCCCGGCTGGCCAGAGGTGGATCTGCGCCACTGAGAGGTGGATGCAGAGGGACTGGTGGGAGACGTTGACGAGTGGGTAATGGGAATCGATGAGGGCTGAGGACGATGATGGAAAGAAACAGTCCAATGATGAGGGCTAAGTCGTCTAACTTGATTTGATGAGTTGGAGGGAGTGGGAAGCAGGGTGGGACTGACGGGACTGAAGAAGAAGAATCGTCTGATTGAAGAGCTGAAAGTGGTGCTGCCAGTGTTATGCTCTCAGTGGCGGGAGGGTGAACGGGGCTCTCCTCCTTGCCCTCTGATTTCACTAAAGCGCACCTGGTCAGATGGGAGGGTGATCTCAGCATCTCAGGCTCCGTGGCGATGTTGAGAACACACGCCCTCGATGGCGTGGGCTCGCGGCCGAGAAGGGCTCGAATTCTGCGGTGGGCTCAAACTGCTTTGTTCCGACCGGAGGGTTCTGGCTGGGCACAGGGTCTGGAGTGGGGCAAAACAAAATACAGAACGAAGATGATCAACTGAGCACAAGTGATAATCTGCTTACTGTGCGTTCAGACTGCCGCTGACGAGAGCGTCAAAATTCGCTCTGGTTGCCCTGCCAACAATGCTTTACTGTGCATTCAGACCGCCTCCAGCGAGAACGTCAAAGTGACCAGCAACCAATCAGAATGTAGAAGTCCTCATTACCATAAAGTTGACCTGAATTCAACTCTTCTCAATGCCCACACCGTCCGAGACGCACCATGCCACTGCTCGCCACCGGCTCACATTGAAAATTAATTACTTCCTGTCACTTTGAATGCACAGTTACTTTCACTTTGGGTCGGGTCTTCTGTCACGGGTTGTGAAGGAGATACTGAACATACGAAGAAGACGAAGATAATAAAGATTTACAGGCTTTAATGATCCAACAGGGTAATCCAACGAGGTACATCCAAACACAATTACACATAGACGAGACCCGACAAACACTCACAAACTGAACTGAACTTAAATAGGGGAGATAATGACACAATCGCATCCATTTGATCAAAGTATTGCGTTTAGGTAAAGTTAAAATATTGTCTAAATCTCATTATGATAGTGCATGTAAACTTAGTCATAGTTTGGAGGAAAAAACACTGAGACATTTCTCAAAATATCTTGTTTTATGTTCCATATAAGAAAGAATGTTTTGGAAAAACATGTGGGTGAGTAAATGATGAAGTAACTTTCATTTTTGGGTGAACTATCCCTTTAATAAACTTCTCACAGCTGCTGTATGTAGTTCAGCAGTTGTTACTCAGCAGTGAGGCGTACAAGAACATGAGGCACGATGAGCTATTCTGTGCCAGACAGATTGTCCACTCAAATCCCCGCTGGCACTGTGAAAAAGGAAAGGGCTGCCAGCTCACTGCCCTCAGCTTGACAGCATTCAGTTAGCCTGTAACTTCAATTTATAAATAGGGCAGAACAACCAAGCAGATTGCACAATCTTCTTCCTTCCCCTAAAAATTTGGCTGCCTTTTTGTTTTTTGGAAAGCAGCTGCATTCACAATGTCTTAATATGCATCTTATCCATCCTAAATAATATGCAAGATTAGAAGTAGTACACTGCAAATAAAGTGCAGTAACAATAGCATCCAAAGGAATCTGGATGATAGGCCGGTGGTTCGGGTTTTTATTTACCCCGCAAAAAAAAAAAATATATATATACATATATATATATATAATATTTTTTTTAATAAATATATAAGATTTTTGTCATATAATGTTTCCTCTGCAGTGGAAAGATTGGTAATAGCCCTTTAGGGTCTTATTATTCTAATTTAATTTATTGATATAATTTAAGAATGTTGTCACATGTATACATTTAATAAAGTTAGGAAAAAAGTCCTTAATAAATGCCCTGGAAATCAGTAGTAGCAGATATCACAAATATATTTATTTAATGAGATTTATTTAATGTTTACCCATATATCTTTAAGATAATAGGTTAAGCTTATTTAGCTTGCTGTCCACTAATGAAGGGCTCAATAAAGCAGCTTCAACTCGAGCTCTGATATACCCCACACTGACTATATGTGACTATATATTTACTCGCACAGCGACCACTAGCTGGCCTCCGTTTATATATATATATACACACAGGTGCTGGTCATATAATTAGAATATCATCAAAAAGTTTATTTATTTCACTAATTCCATTAAAAAAGTGAAACTTGTATATTATATTCATTCATTACACACAGACTGATATATTTCAAATGTTTATTTCTTTTAATTTTGATGATTATAACTGACAACTAAGGAAAATCCCAAATTCAGTATCTCAGAAAATTAGAATATTGTGAAAAGGTTCAATATTGAAGACACCTGGTGCCACACTCTAATCAGCTAATTAACTCAAAACACCTGCAAAGGCCTTTAAATGGTCTCTCAGTCTAGTTCTGTAGGCTACACAATCATGGGGAAGACTGCTGACTTGACAGTTGTCCAAAAGACGACCATTAACACCTTGCACAAGGAGGGCAAGACACAAAAGGTCATTGCAAAAGAGGCTGGCTGTTCACAGAGCTCTGTGTCCAAGCACATTAATAGAGAGGCGAAGGGAAGGAAAAGATGTGGTAGAAAAAAGTGTACAAGCAATAGGAATAACTGCACCCTGGAGAGGAATGTGAAACAAAACCCATTCAAAAATGTGGGGGAGATTCACAAAGAGTGGACTGCAGCTGGAGTCAGTGCTTCAAGAACCACTACGCACAGACGTATGCAAGACATGGGTTTCAGCTGTCGCATTTCTTGTGTCAAGCCACTCTTGAACAACAGACAGCGTCAGAAGCGGCTAAAGACAAAAAGGACTGGACTGCTGCTGAGTGGTCCAAAGTTATGTTCTCTGGTGAAAGTAAATTTTGCATTCCTTTGGAAATCAGGGTCCCAGAGTCTGGAGGAAGAGAGGAGAGGCACACAATCCACGTTGCTTGAGGTCCAGTGTAAAGTTTCCACAGTCAGTGATGGTTTGGGGTGCCATGTCATCTGCTGGTGTTGGTCCACTGTGTTTTCTGAGGTCCAAGGTCGACGCAGCCGTATACCAGGAAGTTTTAGAGCACTTCATGCTTCCTGCTGCTGACCAACTTTATGGAGATGCAGATTTCATTTTCCAACAGGACTTGGCAACTGCACACAGTGCCAAAGCTACCAGTACCTGGTTTAAGGACCATGGTATCCCTGTTCTTAATTGGCCAGCAAACTCGCCTGACCTTAACCCCATAGAAAATCTATGGGTATTGTGAAGAGGAAGATGTGATATGCCAGAACCAACAATGCAGAAGAGCTGAAGGCCATTATCAGAGCAACCTGGGCTCTCATAACACCTGAGCAGTGCCACAGACTGATCGACTCCATACCACGCCGCATTGCTGCAGTAGTAATTCAGGCAAAAGGAGCCCCAACTAAGTATTGAGTGCTGTACATGCTCATACTTTTCATGTTCATACTTTTCAGTTGGCCAAGATTTCAAAAAATCCTTTCTTTGTATTGGTCTTAAGTAATATTCTAATTTTCTGAGATACTGAATTTGGGATTTTCCTTAGTTGTCAGTTATAATCATCAAAATTAAAAGAAATAAACATTTGAAATATATCAGTCTGTGTGTAATGAATGAATATAATATACAAGTTTCACTTTTTGAATGGAATTAGTGAAATAAATCAACTTTTTGATGATATTCTAATTATATGACCAGCACCTGTATAAGATTACATAGGGCAAGGTACATAGATGAAGGTGGAGTTTGGGGAGGTGGAGGGATGCTGGAACAGCTGAGACTGAAGAGAGGTACGCAGCTGCTTATACTCCGGCTGTTGATTGAAAGATTTGATGGGTTCGCTCCTCCCTAACTTACGGTTAGGAACTTCATTTAAATAAGCTGAAAAAACACAGATGATGATATTGCTTCAGAATAAATTACATGTATCTTTTTTTTCCCTTCTGGACAAGTAACTTTTTTTTCTCAGACATGGGAACAACTGATTAATGTATGCTTACATGCAAATGCAAAAGACACAATTTTATTTCAGCAGTGAAGTGCATACTTTTAGTGTGTAGTAGAAGTATGTGAACTAGGATAAAGCCACTGCTGCCTCTTTTGAGTATTTGCTTATAGAAGTGATTTAAGAGCATGCTGAATTATTTTGCACTAAGAATCTTGAAACAGATGGATTTTGTTTGCTTAGGCATTTGAAAAAAACGTAAACCTTACATATAACCCATCCTATAGCACCTATAGTTTTGTACAAGCAAACATAGCTCATATATCAGTTTCAGTTTATTCTCCAAATTAGTATGATCTCAATTCATAATACGTAGTTTGAACTATAAGAGACTGCAGGAGGTTATTTAAGAACAATTCTTTGTGTTTTAGTAGTTTACACATACAATGGGTGTCAGGGTGGGTTGAGCAGCTCACTTTGTTCACATTCTCATTCTCATGTTACCTGTTCAAAAAGCCCCAAGAAAGAGAAAACAGAACTAGAAACGAACAGCTTTATCTGTCAGCAAGAATAAGGCCTTAAAAGAAAGTCAGTTTCGAATTAGGAGTCTAAAATTATTAACAAAAAACCAGACAAAACTGCTGTTCCTCAATCATTATAACACGTAAAAAAATTGTGCTGACCGTCGCTTGACCTAAACTTCACTTAACTTTCTGGTGTTAAAATATCTCAGAAAAGCAAAAAAGGTTACTAATGCAATTCCCAACAGCTTCCAAAAACTTGACCATCTGTAGGGGCAAAAACAGCTGCTAAAACAAGCGCTACAAGGAATTAATACAACAAAAAAAAAGACCTGAAACCAGTAGCACACAAACCATTTTAGATTCCTCCAGTTAAAACAAGTGCCTGTTAAAAATGTTGTGCTTTATCCCAATTCAAAAAGAATGTAATCAGAACAAATGACTTGACTAAACATTTGAGGAACTAGTATTAACTTGTAGAGAAGGCTTGCCTAAAATCCTGCAGTGAATCCACTAAAAAAGCAATAGCCCGGGGTCACGTCAGGGAAGCTTACTGAATGTGGTCACTCGAAACACCCCTTGGAGTAAGGCCTTTTCCTAACAAAAATATTGTTTTAATTATTTACATTTTAAATAATTTTTTAAAAATACATTATGATAAATTGTAGCAATTTTATAAATATAACAATTGATTAATAAAACTTTTAACAATTTAATGAGTTTTCAAAATATCTGTTATTTTAATTCATCTTTTTATAACAAAAGTGCTATTGTTGAAAACTATGATAACCATAACAACATTTTGTCTTGACTTAATTTCATATCCACAGTAAAAAATGTTTCAGGTAATGTCAGGTCAAATTTGGTGCTTCATATGATGACAACTAAATTATTACTTTTTAGTGTCCGATTTTTAGGACACATTTTCAGTGTGCATAACACTAACAAAAACTACAGTGGTATTAATATAGGTGCCATGTTTTGTTCTAAAATATACCATGGTAATACCATGGTATATGATTCCATGCTACAACAAGAGCCCTTCTAGTATGCAAGTGTACTTGTGCGAATAGAATAGACTTCTCTAATGTTAACCCGAGTGACAAAAGTACTTACATTATAATAATAGGTTATAACAGACGGATGACTGTTATTATTTCCATGTTTTACAGTAACCGGGATATTTGTAACTGATGTGGATTGAGTGCCACGTCCCTTCCCCTCCCCCAGTACATGACCCAAACTTTACTATACTAACTTTTCACTTCACTATATTTAACTAGTGCCTTCGTAAACGCGTTTTGTGTCTCTTTTTACAGCTGCAAATGATCTTTGACTGTCTTTAGCATGTTATTATTTCCAGAACAGATCTACAGAGGCTAACCTATTATTATAACGCCATATTAATTTTAATCCAAATATTATTTTGGTGCTATGTTTTAGTAAATATGTACACACTTGACTTTCCCATTCATATTTACAATCAGCTATTGATTGTATACTGTAGGAATCTCTATGCAGGGTTGTGATTTTATTATGATCGCAGCGATTTTTGAAATCATAACGCAACAGGGTTTTTCATCACCTGATCAAATCCATTAGAAAAAAACAGACATAGGAAAATGTCGAGAGAAACCGGGGTTTTACAAGCGAGAAATTGCAATACACAGAACGGGAAAACTAATGCAAATATGCTGCGAAATTTCTAGAGTGTCTTGAGCCTGTGTCAATGATACAGAGTATGTTTACTGAAGCGAGTATGTTTAGTGAAGCATAATAAGCAGGTCAACTTACTGTTCCTCCCTGAATGAGTCGATATAACAAAATCGAAAAATGTTGTTTGGTTAGCTTCTCTCCCTCTTCAGCGGTTCGTTCGCTATTCGTTCGCAGCTGAAATGTGGAAAGATCTACAGAGGACAAATGATTGGGCTGCAGCGCCATCTGCTGTTCGTACATAACAACTACAGCCTCCCACATAAAACCACATTCCTGAAATACATTTCTTCAAATTTTGAATATATAAATGTAGCCTACTGTGTATGCATGCACTACTTTTTATCCAAGTCTCTCCTATCTACTTAGGACTGGTGCTTTTAGCTCTGTATAGTAGGTGACATCTAATTTTCAGCATGTGTACTTGGTAAATAAGTACACACGCTTTTAGCGAAAGCGTTGCAAAACATAGCATGGTGCTTTTTTGGTACCCGTTGTTAGTGTAATCATAGAAAGCATAAATAATGTACATAAAAAACTCTTTCTACAACGACAGAGGACGCTGTTTCCACACTGACTCCTGGCGGCTCTGGCTCCAGCCTGCTCTTGTACGTACTGACGTCGTAATTTTATGCGCATGCGTTGTTTGCAGGAGTAAAGAAGCAATCACATTTGTTTATTTATCAGTATATTATTATATAGGGTGCTATATGTGTAAACGGAAAGCTTCCTGAGTTGGAGAGCGAAAGAGTTTTACGAAACACTTTCTTTGAATTATTTGCGGTGTAGTACGACGGAGTGTTCTGTTACAAATATATCTGTATTTTTGTGTTATTCACCGGGTACCTGTGCATTTCCACGAACATAATCAACGAAACTGTCCTTTAAAAGATATTGTGAAAGACGAGTCTCTACCCAGTTTACGTTTGTTACAAAGTTTCAAGGGCAAGTTCTGTCTCTTACGCCCTGCATGACTATTTAAAGTTACATTTGGGTCGAGCAAATGTTAAAACCTTTATATTGAACACACAGGCATTATCTTGTGGACCTTTTAGACATGCTGAAGTCATTCAAGCTTCTCTTCAACTGTAACCTGGTGTTATCACGCTCCTGCTCTGGATATGTGTCTCGAATGAGGTCTGTCTTCTTTTAAATACAACCATTTATTTATCATATAAAATAGAATGCCATTTGTTGGAGTACTGGAGTTAATGAAATGGATTATTACATTATTTTTAATCGAAGAATATTTGAATGAATCTCACAAAACCTGAAGAATAGGCTATGTCCAGGTCATATTTCACATTAAAATTAAAATAAAGAAATAAGAAATTATATTTTCCATAACGAAAATGAAGATTATGTCTAAGAATTAAAATAAGAATTTGCATTGTGCGATTTGTACACAAATTATAATTTTTTTATTAAAAATAATTCCCATGAGTTTACAATGCAGTCTTTTTTCTGTGTTGATTTTCTGGGTGAATGACCAAATTAAATTAAAATTTCATGAAACATTGATTGTCTCGATTTCATGTGCTGTTTTTGGTATTAATTATAAGGCCAGTTTCACAGACAGGGCTTAGCCTAAGCCAGGATTAGGCCTTAGTTCAATTAGGATATTTAAGTATCTTTTATAAATGTTCATTAGAAAAAACATTACTGTTGTGCAACTTGGGACAAAACAATGACACTGACATATTTTAAGATATGTCAGTACAAGTTGCTTTCAGTTAAAGCATCTCAAACATGCATTTAGTCTAGGACTAGTTTAAAGGATTAGTTCAGTTTCAAATAAAAATTTCCTGATAATTTACTCACCCTCATGTCATCCAAGATGTTTATGTCTTTCTTTCTTCAGTTGAAAAGAAGTTAAGGTTTTTGATGAAAACATGCCAGGATTATTCTCCTTATAGTGGACTTCAATGGACTCCGAACGGTTGAAGGTCAAAATTACAGTTTCAGTGCAGCTTCAAAGCATTTTACACGATCCGAGGCGAGGAATAAGTGTCTTATCTAGCTAATCAATCGGCCATTTTCTAAAAAAAAAAAAAAAAATTATAGACTTTTAACCATAAACGCTCATCTTGAACTAGCTCTCTTCTTCTTCTTCTCTATTAGAATTCCGCCAAGTGTAGACGCTGCTAAATGTATTACTGCCCTCCACAGGTCAAAGTTTTAACTATTTGTTATATACTTGCACTAACATATTGTATATGACAATTTAGTTCAAACTTTGACCTGTGGAGGGCAGTAATACACTTAGCAACGTCTACACTGTCGGAATTCTAATAGAGAAGAGAACTAGTTCAAGACGAGCGTTTATGGTTAAAAGTATATAATTTTTTATTTTTGTAGAAAATGGCAGATCGTTTAGTTAAATAAGACCCTTATTCCTCATCTGGGATCGTGTAGATCCCTTTGAAGCTGCAATGAAACTGTAATTTTGACCTTCAAGCGTTTGGAGTCCATTGAAGTCCACTATAAGGAGAATAATCCTGGAATGTTTTCATCTAAAACCTTCATTTCTTTTCGACTAAAGAAAGAAAGACATAAACATCTTGGATGACACGAGGGAAAGTAAATTATCAGGAAATTTTAATTTGAAAGTGAACTAATCCTTTAAACCTGGTCTGTGAAACCGGGAGATAATGTGTTATCTGTAGCTAATAATTCCCAGTGTGAATTTTGGCGAAATGTTGCTCAAGCAATTCTTTCTTAACATCGTAATATAAAATAAAATATTCATGTTTAGGTACCTCATGAGATTAAAAGAGGATGATGAGGCATGTCGAGAAGCACTGAAGTCTGGAAACATTCTGCTGTATCATAAGCTTGCTCCTCTACTGCAGAAGACCAACAGCAGCGTTTACAAACTGGCTTGTCTAAAAACCTCAGGTCTCAGTACAACACCACTTGAACTCTTCCATAACATAAATTAAAACATTTTGGATGTAAATTTTTATATTTGTATGCCAATTCCTCTAGATTTGGAACATATACTG
This sequence comes from Anabarilius grahami, assembly GCA_003731715.1. Classification (NCBI taxonomy): domain Eukaryota; kingdom Metazoa; phylum Chordata; class Actinopteri; order Cypriniformes; family Xenocyprididae; genus Anabarilius; species Anabarilius grahami. The sequence goes on from RJVU01053030.1 coordinate 139,484, forward strand.
GAGAAGGTTGGAAAGGACAAACACTTTGTTGACGAATCTTTTCTTCTGGGATGCACTGATAAAGGTCAACCACAATTCTCCCTAGAAGTGGGTCAGTTAATACAGCCATTTCTATACAATACTATCAATATATTTTAAAGCTGAACACACTGCAACTGGAGAAAAATGTCCTTATAAAATTTCAGTTAGGCTACATTTATGCATTTGGCAATGTTGCATTTGTTGACTTACAGTACTTGTTTACTTTGGTTTTGCTAGCTCCATGCTCTACAGGAACACTGTAGGAATGGGAATGTGAGTGGTGGTGGAGAGTGAATGTTTTATGACATTTTAAGTTCTTATTTCCATTATTTTCCATAAGTTTTCCAGGCCTGGAAAACAACATCAATATTTACAGGTTTTCTGTGACCATGCGAACCCTGTATATAAATAGTACACTTTATATATTATACACAAATACACTTTATATTACTGCAAACACTATATATATAATCTTATGGAGATCTCTTCTCACTGTAGGTGATTTAGACCGCAGTGCATTGGAGCAGGAGTGTAGAGGTATGTTTGTGGACCTCAGGAGAGCTTTCTTCATGATAACTGGACCAGAGTCTGCTCTAGTGGCCAAAGTATGTACTTTAAGTTTCTAAATGATCAATAATGCTATGTTTTTGTGCCAGATGATATTTGATTTAAGAAAACATGGGGTATCCCAGGGATAATCCATGAACTGAACTGACTAAGGAACATGATCCCACTCTGTCACCATTACTACTTTAGGCAATAGTTGTTGTTAAACTGGATACTTACATTTTCTAAACTGGTAACACGTGAATGGTGTTTGCTTGTATAAATCCTCCTGTCATGATGTTGGAAGTTAACCTGACAATCCCTAGTATGAACACTAATAAGGTGTTATGTAGCCATCATACCTTTAGCTCTAAAAGGTTGTACTCTGTAACTGGCAAACCTTATGTATTATGTGTCTTTCTTTCAAAGCTGTTTTGGGGATGTCTTTTTGGTTATTACATGAACTATGAATACTGACATAACTTACTGAAAGTCTGCATGAAATTAAAATTCACCTTATCTATTTTCTAAATGCATGTCTTTGATCCTATTGTGAACAATTCATCCATGCATATGTTTACTTTCTTTTGACCTCATAATTTTTAATCAAAATGTCATAACTGGATCTTACGGTGAAACTACAGACTTCTTTTTGGTAATGCAAAACTTCTTTAATCATTTAGTTTGGTTAATGTATGATTTTTGGATTAAAATATCCAAAAACCATTAGAACAATGTTATACATATTGTTGACTTGTGTACTTACATTATCCCAAATGTTTCCAAGAATGTTTAAATCCAGAGAAATAAGCAATTTTAACCAGGACACGGACCGTGTCCGTGTGTCGCCTATCAATGACATCAAACCCGCATTACCCTCGGTTTCCAGTTTTATTTTGTAGAAATGGAAACACCAAAGATGCAATATATTATGTGTTTTATTAGACAGATGAGCAACTGTTAGGATACATTAATCGACAGAAAACTAGTCATTGTTATATAGCTCAACACAGTACGTCTTATTGTTTAAATCTTGTTTTCTTGGTTAACAGTGAGTACCATGTTTTACCGATATCGTTTACTTCATTTAGTAAACAGTGCGCAACAAGTGTCTCATAATAGCCGCCGAGCGAACGTACAGAGTAGCATTATAACAACTTTCAACACACAAATGTTTCTAATATGATAAAACAGCGCTGTGTTACTCCACATACGCTTGACCGGACGCGGTCGTCTGCGGCATAATAATAGCTTCACTGCTCTAGCCGTGTGTCGTACTCGTCTCTCATTAGGATTCGCTCCAGCGGCCTCATTCCGCTCCAACGGCTTTCAGCCACACCCTGCTTCATACTACAGTAATGAAGACAACACCTTCCATGATTCCATGAAATCAAGGCATCATCAAGCTACGCCTTTTTTTTTGAATAAGCGACCTCTAGCGGCAAAAAATTACATATTGTGCCTTTAAACTACTCTGCTCCTTTTTTACAATCGACTGCAAGCTTGTATTCAGATCTGCCTCCATTCAGTCAACAACCGATGCATATGACCAAGTCCTGCCCTGCATTTTTTGTTTTTCGATAATCCATTTCACTTAGGTGTACGTCACAATATGGAAGAAAATATCTTTTGCTATTTCTGCTACATTTTACCTTTTTTTGACTATACATTGTGATATGATGCCAAATAAGAAAACAAAGAGGGCTATTAAATGAATAAAGTTCAACTCTAAGAAGTTATTCATATAAATGTTTGGTGTTTGTTTTAGGGACAGGCACTCCTTCGATGGCATCAGACCAACGGCTTTTGTAGTTCTACGGGTCAGCCTACCGTCAGGAACCAGTCAGGAAGTTTCAGAGTTTGTCCCAGCAGTGGCATCACCTACTACCCCAAAGTAAGTAAGTGCTTTTCATGATGACACAATATGCACATACATGTCATCTGATAGAAAGGAGTGTCAGATTTTTCAAATAATTTCTGTTTTATCTCATTTGTTTCACTGATGCTGATTCGAGTTCGATAGACGTGCTGTTCTACCTTCTCGATATACACTTTATTTTAAGGGTCCATAATCATGCGGTAGTTAAGCATTAACACACCAGTAGTCAATGATAAACTGAACATATAGTAAAGGAACATTAGCCATTATTTATGCGGTAGTTAAGCATGAACACACCAGAAATTGTCTTTAGTACTACTGTATTACTGGGAACTTAGCCATAATTACTGGCTTATTCTGGTGAATAAACTTGAACAACACTCAATGAGTGTCATACAAATCAATAATTAATGTGTGGATATACTTTTCGCTTTAGAACTTTATTCTTTATTACACAACTTTAGCAATTTATCACTCAAAATTGTAAAACCAACACAATGATTCATATTGTTCAGTTTGGCCTAATGGTTAGAGAGTTGGACTTGTAATCTGAAGGTCGTGGGTTCAAGTCTCAGTACCAGCAGGAAATCTAGGTGGGGAGAGTGAATGAATAGCGCTCTCTTTCACTCTCTTTATCCACAACTGAGGTGCCCTTGAGCAAGGCACCTAACCCCCAATCACTCCCTGGGCACTGCAGCAAAAAATGGCTGCCCACTGCTCCAGGTGTATGTTCAACACTCAGTGCTGTGTGTGTGCACTTGGATGGATGAAATGCAGAGCAGAAATTTAGAGTATGGGACACCATACTTGGCTACACATCACATCACTTACTTACTAAATTTTCACTTAAAAATAAGTAACTTTGCAACTACATGTCAACTAGCAGTCATTAGAGCATTAGGCCCTGTCCCAAATGGAACCCTAAGTACTCACAGTCTTCCTCTGAGTCCACACTTTCGAAAGAGAAAGAAAGAAAGAAAGAAAGAAAGAAAGAAAATAAGGAACAAAGTGAAAGAAATAAGCTTGTGGGCTTGAAAAAAAGTGTGCATCGAGGGCACATATCGGCCGCAAAGAGGATGAATCCTGAACCCTTCTGAAACCTGAAATGACAAATGGGACACCCTATAGTCTTGTGGACTTAATGTACATGTGCATGCAACGGCCATTATAAGTTTACAAGACCGCAAGTGCACACAAAGTGTGCCATTTGGGACAGGGCCTTAGTAGAATGTCTGCTTAATATCTGCTAAAACTTTATTTTGATGCTCCCCAAGAGACATTCTACTGACTATAAGTAACTTTGCATGTACATTATTCTACTAACTCAAACCCTAACACTTAACAGTCTACTAGTGCTCTAATAAGAATTAGTTGACATGTTGTGGCAAAGGAATGTCTAACGTGGACTATAAATAAAGTGTAACCCTAAAAAGCATTTACTGTATATTCAGTTAACCATTAATTATTGGCTTATTTCTGCTTATTTGCCAATATGCTCTAAATATATGTTCAGTTAATTACTGGTTTGTTAAAGCTTAACTACCGCATAAACAATGGCTTATATGCCTTTACTATATGTTCAGTTAATCATCAACTATTGGTGTGTTAATGTTTAACTACTTCATGATTATGGACCCTTAAAATAAAGTGTTACCAAACTCTCAGAGTTTAACTAATTAAATAATGGTATTTTACAATTTTGCTAGTAGCTAGCTATTTAGTCATTGTTTTAAGCTATTATGTAATGTAATAGTATGGCCACTTATTACAACCAAAGTCCTGTTGTGTTTAAATTAGTTCACACTGAGAACATTAACATAGAGCTGTTTGTACTTGACTTGCAGATGGCACCTGTAGTGATCGTGCTGGTGTCTGATGGGAGCAGATGTCTGCTGGCGCGGCAGGCCATGTTTCCTCCAGGCATGTACAGCGCACTCTCTGGCTTCTGTGACATGGGTGAGTCACACTTTATTACTAGCTGCTGTCCACGCCAAATCAGTATGTGGGGATACTTAACCATTTTGTTGTTTTACCAGCTCTATTTTATCAAAACATTTTGTAGGAGAGTCAGTGGAGGAAGCCCTGCACAGAGAGGTGGCAGAAGAGGTGGGTCTGGAGGTGGAGAACCTACAGTACTCTGGATCACAGCATTGGCCATTCCCACAAAGCTCCTTTATGTTAGCCTGCCACGCAAGTGTCAACCCAGACAAAACCCAGGTGAGACTTGGATGATGCCTTTAACTACTTATTATAGTGAGACACAACTGGTCAAATGCATACATTCTATTATTAAAACAATTGTATTTAAAAAAAGAAAAAAAAAGTTAATATAACAAAACTTGTCAAGAAGATTACCAGGTGATGTTTCAACCCAAAAACAAAGAAGAAAAAAAGTCATATTTTGGTGGAACTCAAAACAAAACATTAATGCTATTTTAGTATGATTAACATTTTTGGCATTATTTTTATGGTAATAATCACATTTCATTCATGCATTATTATTATTATTATTTTTTATTTATACATAATTGTGTTACCTTTGTATTGACTTTAAGTTAATAATATATTAGCTTTTTTTTTTATCCTGCACGTGCTTAATTGTAAAGAAAATGTTAATGCAAATAATAGTTTTCTTTGTTATTTTTATAATTTTGAATGAAAAATGTTTTTTAACTGAAAATAAATAATTAAATAAACAAACAAACAAATATTGCCCGACCAGAATTAACATTTGCCTTCAATCACAGTCTCTAGTCTGAGTCTCTGCTTTTACATACAATTATTTTCTGGAGGTTTTTAAATAAATTTGGTCAAATGTATACGGGTCAATGACGTGACAGGTCATTTTTTTTGTCCAAAGGCCTTAATAATAATTAAAAACAAAGATATGTCATCCAAAGTAAGTAAGGTAGTACAACTAGATCTCTTTTATTGAATCCAAAAGGTTTTATTTATATTTTGCTACATATAAAGGTATTTTAAAGATTTTGAAGTGTCAAAAGGTCATTCAGTTTAACCGTCCAAAGGCCAATACAGACATTTCATTTGTGATTAAAATATCTTAAAATGAAATAAATGTTTATATTTTTTATTCTAGCATGATTTTATAACATCATATATCAGCATAGCGCAAAATGGTATTAAAATTATGTGTAGAAGTTGTTGCTTTATGATAAAGAATGTCCGGAAAAAATGAATTTCATTGATGTCATTCGGAGTAACCAATATAAAGGGACCATTTTGGATCAAGTCAATATCATGTGACAGGATGTGACATCATTCAGACACCTACAAAGGACCACATGGTCATGAAGCAAAGTAACTAACTCTCTCTTAACTATTTGAAAAATTCATGTTTTCACTCGCTCATACGCATGTCCCGAAACATCAGGTCATTCGGTACAACTGCAATAAAACATGGAAAATGTTGTAATTTTTAAAAACTTGTACTAAATATAAAATGTTTGATTGTTCTTTTGCTAGCTAGCTAGATATCAGCCTGTTAGCATTGTTTGAAAATATCATCATTCGGTATAACCAAAAGTGTCATTCGGTAAAACCAAAATTTTGGTTAAACCGAATGACTTTTTTGGTGATAAATTTTTTCCATCTTGTAAAAAATGACAAAAGCAGTGTTAATTGATGATAAAAACCACATAATCTCATTGTTAACACTTAATAAAACTTCGAAATTAATTATATCTCCATTATGTTTTTTTACACTTACAAACCTTATTCGTCAATGACCCATTATACAGTATTTCTCTGTCAATTATAGAACTTTGTGTGGATGTGAATTGGTTCAGTTATTAAAATGTGAAATGATGTGGATGAATTCTATTTTTAGACCCTAGAAAACATTCATCCATATCAAAATAAATTTTAATACATTTAATTTAAACCAGCACAGTTGAGGCATTGCTGTTGTTATAACCTTTACCTGCTTTAACTGTGTTCATGGATAGGTGAATATAGACACAGCAGAACTTGAGGATGCTCGCTGGTTCACTTTTGAAGAAATAACAGAAGCACTACAGAACCCTCCACACAACCCTAAAGAAAAGCCACCTGTGTTCTGGGTCCCGCCTTCTTATGCCATAGCCAATCAGCTTATTCAGGAATGGGCCAATCAGCAACAGCTATCAAGAAAATGACATGGACTTAAGTAACCATGCAACTATATGTATGTGTTACCACTGATGTAGGAACTTAAAGATAAAATAGACATAAAAACATGAACAAAATGTATTAATTGTGATAACCTCAAGACACTGAGGTGGACTACGGATCTTCAGTAACATTCAAAAAAGGACTGGAAAAAGTGTGATAAATTAATAACTATACAATGACAAGATAATTATGATTGTAATAATGATTTCATAACACGAAATATAGTTGTAAATGTTGATGGATTGCATCAAGAAGCATCTGGATTAAGAAAACTGCACATCTACCTCGATCAGTTATGCATTGTAATTGTTTTTACAGAAAACATTTTAATAAACTTGTGTTTTTAAAATTATTTTTATAATAATGTTTGAATGTGACTTCATGCAACATTTGCGCATGTTAAATTTTTTTGTGGAAAAAAGGTTATGTTGCAAAACAGCATTCCTGTATTTTTACATTATGTGATGACAGTTTTTTTCCCTCTGGAAGCCTCTTTTTTTAACCAAGGTCAAGATTAAGTAAAAGTTCAATCGCTCAGTTGTTGAAAGTTAAATGCAATTTTTTGTATATTTTTATGTTACACATTTAATTATGTTCTTTAAAAAAGGTCTAGAAATAAACTGAGGGCAAATATTCTATCTTTTGCACCACGTGTCCAATCCCGCCTCTCCTGCACACTTGGAGGCGCTGAAGCACTAAATCCTGTACTACTAATTCGGTAGAAGAAGAATGGTAGTCAAGATGGACGCGGAGCTGTTGTTGTTTTTGGTTTCTGAGAACAAGGAATTATTTGATAAAAACCACAGTGAGTACAAAAATACGAAGCGGAAAGAAGTGCTTTGGCAAGGAATTGCAGACAAAATGGGAGTCGACGGTGAGTTTCATTTGTGTAGCTTGCTATGTAGCGTTACTGTTCGCGCGCTTAACCACCATCATCAATGGCTGTGTGTTTGTATAGTGGAAGAGGTGAAAGCTAAATGGAAAAATCTAAGAGACACATATACAAGGAAAAAGCGACTGGAGCAGGATGGAAGTCGGAGTGGACGGGCAGCTAAGAAAAAGAAGCAATGGAAATATATGCGAGTGATGGACTTTCTCGATCCCTCCACAGAACACAGAAGGTATTCGAGTATGAAGCCTGTCTTGCACCCACAGCTGTACTATTATATCCGTACTTGAACAGCTTGAAAAAAGTTTCCCATTCAGTTCATTAAATGTTCAAAATCCAACTAACAGCGGTGACATTATTGTAACATTATGTACAGTTGTGCTATTGGTCCTTTCTTTCTTAAAAGACTTATATACTGGATTCTGATTGGTTCTTTCTTTCTTGCATCATTTACATATCAAATTGTATAGTCTTTCAGTACATTAGAGGTATTAAGGGATAGTTCACCCAAAAATGAAAATTCTGTCATCATTTACTCTCCCCTGTCATTCCAAACCTGTAAGACTTTTGTACATGTTAGGAACACAAATGAAGATATTTTTAATGAAACCTGATAACTTTGTCCCTCCATTGACAGCTACACAACTACCACTCTGACGCTTCAAAAAGTTCATAGAGATCGTAAAACAAATCCATTTGAATTGAGCGGTTTAGTCAAAATTTTCTGAAGAGACACAATCACTTTATATGATGAATAGATTTAATATAGGCTTTTATTCACATTTAAACATTCATCAACTCACACATCAGTTGTGGTAAACGGAAGCTCAAGGATGCCTGCTTGACGTGCGAGAACCAATGAGGTTCATTCTTGTGTGTTACGCAGCAACCAATGCGGTTTGTTCTCTCGCGTCAGTCAGGTACGGTTGAGCTTCTGCTTACGTTCGCTGATGAATGTTTATGTGTGAATAAAAGCCTAAATTCAATATAAAGCGATCATGTCTCTTCAGAAAATTTGGACTAAACCGCTCAATTCATATGGATTAGTTTTACAATCTCTTTATGAACTTTTTGAAGCATCAAATTGGTAGTTGCGTAGCTGTCAATGGAGGAACAGAAAGCTCACAGATTTCATCAAAATGATCTTCATTTGTGTTTTGAAGATGAACGGGTTGGAAAGACGTGCGGGTGAGTAAATGATGACAGAATTTTCATTTTTGGGTGAACTAATCCTCATGTTACTCATACTATTTCCGCAGTATAGCATGTACACTTTATAGTAAGCGATCTTCTAAACACAGAGCAGACTGCAATACAATGCAGTTTTACAAATGTATCCTGTATGTATAACTGTATGTATTATTTGATTGTACTGGCAAGAATTCTGACATTTTCTTATAAAATTGGATTAAACTTTTATAAATAAAATACATTTAATTTGGAAATGACAACTGGATGCAGCTCACAGAATTAAACAAATTTCACAGGACATGAAAGATGAACTACGCTAATAACCGTAAAGACTTTTTACATCAAGGACTATAGCTATAGAGTTGTAATTCTATGAGTATAGAATAGTTGATATTGGTTCTTTTTTTCTTAAATGATTTACATATTGGATTTGATTTGTTCTTTCTTGTGTTATTTGCATATCAAATTTTGTCATCTTTCACTGCCTTGAAGGCTCTGGTATATTAAAGGTGCAATATGTAAGAATTTTGCAGTAAAATATCCAAAAACCACTAGGCCAGTGTTATAATTTTGTTCACTTGAGTACTTACAATATCTCAAATGTTTCCAACTATTTGTAAATCGTGAGAAAATTGCAATTTTAACCAAGGCTCCGGGACGTGTGAGGAGTCGCCTGTCAATTGCGTCATACCCGCGTTACCCTCGGTTTCTGGTTTTATTTTGTAGAAACCATGGAAACACCAAAGACGCTTTAATATATATTACACGTTTTAATAGACAAGGGAACAACTGTTTTGATATATTTATAGACAGAAAACTAATTATTTTTATATAGCTCAACACATTTAGTCTTGTTTAAATCTAATTATCTTGATTTTTTTGCGAGTACCATGCTTTACCATGCCTCAGAGAAAAACACTATTTTGTGAAGTAGCTAACATAGCACAATCAGATGCAGCTTTATTTTTAGTAACAGTAATACAGCATTTTCTCCATCATACAGTATGTTTTAAAATTGCATGCCATTTATCAACACAAGCCATCCAGTATTTAACATGATATTCTAAAATCGATCTAGATTACTGCAGTGTGCAACAGTGTCTCACTGCAGTTACCGAGCGAATGCACAGAGTAATGTTAGAACATCATTTAACACACTCAACTGTATCTAATATGATAAACAGAGCTGCGTTACCTCATACTCATGACCGGAAAAGGGAAAGCGGCGCCGGCAACTGTGACATAATAAAAGTCCCGCTGCTCGTGAGGCGTGTTGCGCAATCGTTCCAGCGGCCTCGTTCAGCTCCCACAACACTCGGTCCTGCTCTGCTTCATACTACAGTAATGTTAATAATCGCATCCATGAACATGATTTCTCCCTGAGTCCTATCCCAATTCTTTTCCACCGGCTGTGTGGTGAAGACCACATGTCCCAAGATTCCACGCTCAAACTTGGCGTCATCAAACTACGCATTTGTTTTGAATAGGCCTCTAGCGACGTCTAGCGGACAGAAAATATTACATATTGCATCTTTAAGGCAATGCTAAAAGTAGCATATTTCCATACTACTCATACTATTTCAGCAGTAGACTATATACACTTTATAGTAAGGGAATTTTCTGAATGCAGAGCACACTGAATACTGCATCCATGAATACAATGCACTCCAACTTGTCACATTTTTTTTTTTCTTATTTGATTGGACTAGCAGGAATTCACATTTTCATATTAAATTGAATTACATTTTTATAAATAAAATGTTTATGCATACAAAATATGCTAGTACTCCTCCCTGAACATAAATGTCACATTACTTAAGTGTAATAAAAGCATGAATTCCATGTTTTTTGTAGTGTGCACTATTAGATATACTTAACATAAAACATTATCCGGAGTCTTGATCTTCTTGACTGTATCGGACAATTAAAATCACAACATTATTTGTTTACATGCACACATTTTTGTCAGTTTAATCACACCCACACCTGCCACCATGTGTTCATTTTTGTGTTACAGCAATAAACATGTAAATATGTTCTGATTCAAAAGTTTACCTGGCAATTATTCTTCTATTTATTTTATGAAATAACATCATTTAATCTCTCTCTAGCATATAGAATTTAATTTTAGGGTACATTTAGGCGACAACGATGTAATAAAAACGGAAAAGTTTTTCCTTTGCGTTTTTCGTGTACAGGCGACAACGTTGTCAAAATGATCCCTGTTCACACAGATCCATCTTTGTAAAGAAACACTACGTACCTACAGACTGAAAACGTAATACACATGTGCATGACATCACCATTTTCACAAATTTGTGTTTTTGTAGTTTACACTGAGGGTACGTTTACACGACAACGATGAACTAAAAACGGAAATGTTTTTTTCTTTGTGCATTCACAAGGATCGTGAAAACAATTAAAACACTGTGTTATTCATGCCAGGCCAGTAGTTGGCGATGTCATTTTGTAAAGAAAGACTGCGCACATAGACGTGCATGCAGCCACCGTTTTCACCGATTTGCGTTTTTGTAGTCTACACTGAGACGATAACGGTATCGTTTTCAAAAACTTGCACTTTGAAACCGGTTTTCAAAATTTTGTTTTTAGGCTCCCAAAACGCCATTGTCATGTAAATGAATTTCAGTTTTTAGTTGAAAATGGTGTAGTGTAAATGGCCCCCTTCATTTTAAATTTCAGCAATGGGTTGTATCATGCATCTGTTCTGTATTGTAATGAAGCATCCAAAACCTCAGGGATATTCACAGTGGTTTTTACTGGTGTACAGTGTTATTTTGGACAGTGTTCCCGGCAAAATCGAGGATGACGAGCCAGATGAAGACAGCGGGGCTGAACCAGCCAGCACCAGTACGGGAACATCCATGACAAGTCCAGGAGCAATCCGGTCTGGCATTGTAAAGAGAAGGCGATCAGAGACACTAGAGCTGTTGGAGAGGTATTTGGCATCTAAAGACTCAAGAGACAGAGAGAAAGACGAACAACAGCAAGATGAAGTCGATTTATTTCTACGGAGCTTAGCACCTGCGTTAAGACGCTTACCTGCTTCAAAGCAGTCCTTGGTGAAGCTTCAGATCCAAAAAATACTTCACGACGCAGAGTTTGGACAACCAAGCTTTCCTCAGATTTCCTCAGTGTCACCAAGTAATCAGTTGTTACTACAGTGTAGTGTTGTAAAACCCAGTTGAGATACTTTTTTATTGAAAATAAATGTTACTTTAAAATAGTGACTTTAAGCTGGTTCTTTTACATTTTCAATGTGGAGTGTTCTAGTCTTTATGAATAAAAAGTATAAGTGTACAGATGTCAAAACATACAAACTTGGACTTTATACTGATCAATTTAAGTTTATTATAATCAAATGATCTACCTGAACAATAATACATCCAACACTACAAAACCAGGAAACAGCAAAACATATATACAAAAAAATGTTACAGTAACACAAAATCTTACATTTTCATTTGATTCACAAACTGGTATGAGCGTGAACACATGGAGCAGATTCACACTAATGCACTGTAATAAATGGATGAGTGTGTGTGTGTTACCTGTTATTAGTCTCAATATGCAGGTGTCTTATGGCTAACAAAGGGTGAGTATCCATTATAAAGTGGCCTTTGATTATTTACATTTCTAGAGTAGATTACAAGATGAATGATTACATTTGGTAGAAATAGGCAAGTCTGGTGAAACTTTACTTTTTCTTGCCCTTCTTTCCTGCCGCTGGTTTCTTGCAATATTTAGCCTCCAGATCTGAGATGAGAGAGTTGAATCCATTTTCTTTGGACTTTTGTCTTTGCTAAATAGAAAGTCGGGAAGAAATATTCATGCTTCTTAATAGGTTGTAACTTGAACACATCTGATAACACCCCCCATCACCACCAATATATATCAACTTATATAAATATATAAAAACTCTATACTCGATGATATGAGTACGATTATGAATAATTAAAAATGATTTACCTCTAAATGCGATGAGCCAGCTCAAGAAAATACATTATTTTAATAGCTATTGATTCATTAATTGCTTTTAGCTTGCAGCTTATTGTCACATAATGATTTCTAATAATATTAATATCTACAGAGTACATGAAATGACCTACATTAACCTTATTCACAGTACATGAATTAAAAGATGAATTACACTAACTCAAATGTTCATACTCTACCTTTCAAAAGTTTGGGGTCAGTAAGTTTTTTTTTTTTGAAAGAAATACATTTTATTCAGCAAGGATGCATTAAATTGATCAAAGGGGCATAAGCTTTGGCATAACAGGAGTAAATTACTATTAAAATATAACTGCACGCAGAAATTACGGGGTCAAGCACAAAAAGGGCATGATGAGTCATGCAAGTATGGCTGGAAGCATCCGACCAAATGCAACAATGAGAAATTAAAAATATTTTTAGATGATTTCAGTTAAAACAGCTGAAAAATCATAAATACAATCACTTGGTATACAATTTAATTGCTTATCACTTTTAACCAATAGGTGGCCTGGTCAGTGTGAGGTGACGCATACAAAAGTTTGGTCTCAATATATTGAAGCTTTGCAGAGTTACAGCCTCAGAAACAGCTTGGCATGATTTTGTGAAACAGTTCAGAAGTTATAATAAAAGCTTTTTTTTGTATCTCCTGACCAGTAGGTGGTGCTATGTCGAAACACGGCAAGTAGCCTCAGGTCATGCTTGTGATGAGATGTACCAAGGTTCGTCTCTTACGCTAAAGCGTTTCGGAGATATAGCCTCGCGTCCATTTTGATGTGCCCTTCGATAATTTTGTTTGCGCAGTTTGGTACATGAAAAAGCTATAATAACAACTTTTTTGCAGGCATGGTCTGAAGATGATGTGAGCCAATTTTGGTGAAAATTGGATGAACCATCTGGGATAAGTTCCAAAAAGTAGATATAAGAATTAAAAGCATAAAACAATCTTATCGACCCCAAAATTTAGAACTGTAGCATAGCTTTGAAGATTTTCAGACATTTCGCAGATTACAGCAGCCTCTGTTACATCTTCATGGTTTTTTACCTTTATCATAGCTACGAGGCTGTCCTCACTGTTCAAGCCCATCTCCTCCTGCATTTCCTCTGCCTCCTTACGTTCTTTTTCAGCCTAGAAAGAGAGGATAACAGATCATAACAGGGCTTAAACCCTATTAAACAATGCATTATTTCATATCAAAACTTCAAAATGGTAAAGTGAATCAGCACCTTTCTTTTGCGATTGTTCTTCTTTTTGACACTCTCGTGAGTGAAGACTTCGTAGGCTGGCACCTCTTCAGCGTCAATGGATTTCTGTAGTATGTCTCTGACACGTGGCTCATCTTCATAAGTACAGCACAAGGCGGACTCCATGATCAGATCCATGTCACCTTCATGTTGTAGGTACAGTCTCTTCAAGTCTTCCACCTCTTCTTCAGAGCCTTTATACTGCTTCTCAAAGTCCAAGATGTCTTGCAATGTGATCTATGGCAGAGAAGTATGGCAATATTGTTAAATACTGTTAGCAACTTTTCTTTGGAAAACCCAACCTAGAAAACAAGCACATGATACAAGAAATACCTTGGGAAACAGTCTTCTCCAGTGCTCCTCCCAATTGCGATCTTGATCGAGGGAGTCGGACTCTTCATCCACTATTCCCTGTTCGTCATAGACCGCCCTTTGGTCCTTGTCAGCCAACACTGCATAAACCTTTCCTAGGACCTGTGGAAATTATGAAAATGTTAAGTTTAAGGATGAATTTATTAGGGTTCTTGATTTAATGAAGTCATTTTAAGTTTAACCTGGTACTCATTTTTACATTTTGAATTTACTACTTCAACAGAATATCAAACTTTTATAGCACTTGCTACTGAACACACAAACAATTGAACATGTTTCACAAAGACCAAATTGTTACATTACGTATGATAATCTTCTGTCTACCAGATGGCTCTAACGGCCCGTTCAAACAAAGGACGATAACGACATTTCTAAAAACTGTTCTAAATGTAAAAGAATAGCAGTTCACACCACCACTATAACGATAAGGGCACAGAGAAACTATCATTGGAATCACTTTCAGAATAATTTTTTTCCAGCTGATTAATGATAAAAAACATTGACAGCCAATCAGAATCCATCCTGCTTTCAGAATTTGAGCATTTAAAGTGACAAATGACAAAACTGCAGTGTGCGCTTAGAACAAACAGAACAATATCACGCACTGGTGTGTGGACGCTAACATAGTTACCGTTATAGTTCTAGGTGTGAACAGGCATTAATTTGCCCTTTTTTGCATTGGATTTGAAAGTCAGCATAAAACGGAAGTTGCAATAGTCTTTTCTTCCCTATTGAGGAGTGAAACGGCTTCTCAAACAAGAAAAATGTAGGGCAGGACTTGATTTTGTCCATTGGGAATTGAGTGGATGGTTGTGGTTTGCGATTACTGTGATCTCATTTGAGTGACAGGTTGCCCCGCCCTCATGCCAGTAAACATGTCGTCAGAGAAGAGATGTCATTGCAAGGAGGGGAAATTATTTTGTATTAAGGGCACATGAATTTAAAAAAAAATAATAATAAAAAAAATTATGTGCACAGATAAATCTTTTATAATATATACAAAAATACTCCATTAAAAAAATTGGTCAATTTTGATTTAAATACCTATTTTAACCTTAAACTCTGGATTAATTAAATATTTTTTAAATATTTTATAATGGAAAAAATGATGCATAGTTATTGCATTAATAATATTTAGTAACAAAATCCCCTCCAAATACTAAATGTTAATTAAAAAAATATTATTGAACTAAAATATAGTACATTCATTTCAATGAAAGTTAAATTTAAAGGGTTAGTTTACCCAAAAATAAAAATAAATTATTACTCACCCTCATGTTGTTCCACACCCGTAAGACCTTTGTTCATCTTCACACAAATTAAGATATTTTTGAAAAAATCCGATGGCTCAGTGAGGCCTGCATCGCCAGCAATACCACTCCCTTTTTCAATGCCCAGAAAGCTACTAAAAACCTTTTTAAAACAGTTCACGTGACTACAGTGGTTCAACCTTAATATTATAAACCGACGAGAATACTTTTTGTGCACCAAAAAAAACAAAATAACGACTTTATTCAACAATATCTAGTGATGGGCGATTTCAAAACACTGCTTCATGAAGCTTCACGAATCTTTTGTTTCGAATCAGTGGTTCAGATCGCGTATCAAACTGCCAAAGTCACGTGAACCATTGAAGTTTCAAAATGCTTATGACGTAACAAAGCCTCGTTTACTGAAATCATGTGATTTTGGGACTCTGAACGACTGATTCGAAACAAATGATTTGTAAAGCTTTGAAGCTTCATGAAGCAGTGTTTTGAAATCGGCCATCACTAGATATTGTTGAATAAAGTCGCTATTTTGTTATTTTTGGCGCACAAAAAAATATTCTCGTCGCTTTATATTATTAAGCTTGAACCACTGTAGTCACATGAACTGTTTTAAATGTTTTTAGTAGCTTTCTGGGCATTGAAAAAGAGTGTTATTGCTGGCCATGCAGGCCTCACTGAGCCATCGGATTTAAAGGTGCCCTAGAATTAAATATTGAATATACCTTGGCATAGTTGAATAAGAGTTCAGTACATGGAAAAGACATACACTGAGTTTCAAACTTCATTGTTTCCTCTTCCTTATATAAATCTTGTTTAAAAGACCTCAGAAGAACAGGCGAATCTCAACATAACACCGACTGTTATGTAACAGTCGGGGTGTACGCCCCCAATATTTGCATATGCCAGCCCATGATCAAGCCATTAGACAAGAGCAGGACGTCTGGATGTGCACAGCAGAATCATCAGACTAGCAAGCAAGAACAATAGCGAAAAATGGCAGATGGAGCGATAATAACTGACATGATCCACGATAACATGATATTTTTAGTGATATTTGTAAACGGTCTTTCTAAATGTTTCGTTAGCATGTTGCTAATGTCCTGTTAAATGTGGTTAAAGTTACCATCGTTTCTTACTGTATTCACGGTGACAAGAGCCGTCGCTATTTTCATTTTTAAACACTTGCAGTCTGTATAATTCATAAACAACTTCATTCTTTATAAATCTCTCCAACAGTGTAGCATTAGCCCGTTAGCCACGGAGCATAGCCTCAAACTCATTCAGAAATAAATGTAAACGTCCAAATAAATACTCTACTCACATGATCCGAAGCATGCATACAGCATGCATGACGAACATCTTGTAAAGATCCATTTTGAGGGTTATATTAGTGTTTATGTTGTTTAAGGCAAGCGCGAGCTCCGGGGGCGGGGGAGCACGAGATTTAAAGGGGCCGCAACCTATATATCGGTGCATAGTTAATGATGCCCCAAAATAGGCAGTTAAAAAAATGAATTAAAAAAAATCTATGGGGTATTTTGAGCTGAAACTTCACAGACACATTCAGGGGACACCTTAGACTTATATTACATCTTTTAAAAAGAAGTTCTAGGGCACCTTTAATCAAAAATATCTTAATTTGTGTTCCGAAGATGAACGAAGGTCTTACAGGTGTAGACCGACATGAGGGTGAGTAATAAATGACAGTTTTCATTTTTAGGTGAACTAACCCTTAACGACGTAGGAGGACAAGTGTGACCCATAAGTTAGGACAGGGGTAGGCAAGTTCGGTCCTAGAGAGCTGCTGTCCTGCTGAGTTTAGCTCCAACCTTAATCAAACACACCTGAACAAGCTAATCAAGCTCTTCAGGATTTCTTTCCCTGCATCCCAATGTGCATACTATCCACCCTATCCGCCCTAAATAGTATTGAATATTACTAGTGTCACATACTATTTAGGATGGATAGTATGCACATTGAGACGCAGGCTAAGGCTATAGGCAGCTGAAGGTTTTTTTTCAGGGTTGGAGCTAAACTCTGCAGGACAGCGGCTCTCTAGGACCGAACTTGCCTACGCCTGAGTTAGCAGCACCAGAAGGTTAATGTTGATTTTGTGGAACACCTCTTGTAGGGCTTCCACCTACCCTACCTTTACCTTAATTACTGGGCAGTAGTGTTGCATTAGAGAAACAGTGGTTACCTGAAACTTGGTGGTGGCTGAATCATCACCAGGAGCTCTATCTGGATGAACCTGCAGAGAGACTTTATAATAGCCGCGTCTGATCTCGGAGTCAGACGCTTCTTTGCAAACACCCAGAACTTCATACAGATTAGAGGTCTTGAAGAGCTCCTCACACTGATCCAGTAAACCCATGACTGTGAGAGAAGGAACAAACACACCAAATCACTGACATGCAACCTACAAATAAATAAAATGCATGAGTCTTATTTTAACGTGACACATTTGACTGAATTTGTTTCTCATTATCATAAACACCTTATGCTTAAAAATTTTCGAACTAGTTTTGTAGACAAATATAGTTGTCCAGAAATACATATGGATTTAACAAACACTCTCGTGTGTCTAACTCATCTTACAAAAACAACCAAGACAAAGCAAATCAACTTAACGCTTTATTAACAATCTTACCGGAAACGTTGACAGCTGACAGCGACCAGAAACTTGTTAAAATATGTCAGATAGAGATTAACAAGTAAATGCTTTCAGCACACAACAGCACAGGCTTCCCGTAGCAGTAGCAGGTCGCGCCAAATTTTTGGCGCGTTGTGTACACGTCACAAAACGTCATGACGTATGACTGCCTTTAGTTAAATTTAATAATTCTAAATATAAATTTATCAAACAAAGGTCTGTTTTTTCTGTTATTATCCAAGTAACTATATAGAAACTAAAATTATAAAATACATTGTACAAAAACAGCCAACAATGAACTTTTATTATGCATTCCAGGACCCGGATTGTAATTGTCGCACGCTGTTGTACTTCCGCGTGCACTGTTTCCTAAAATATGTTTACCATCGTTTGCTCACTTCAATGAGCTCTCAATGCAGAATCGTGACTTATGTTTAGTTTTCAATTAAGCACAGGGCAACAGCGCGACTTCCAGAGGTGCGCGTTTTAGTTTCAGGCAGAATGTCTCGCTGTGTTGCGTTACAAACGCATCTGGCGTCTGTGATAGAGGCGTTAGTTCACGCCTCGATTGCTGAAATGTACAAACTTATGGAGGAGGAGACGCTGTCATTTCTCAGCAGTGATATTTCCAGAGATCCGTGTGAAAACGAGGAGGCTGAGTCAAGAATGAAGAGGGAAAAGGAGGAGAGACTGGTGAGATTATGAGATGATGTTGTTTAGAGATCTGCGGCCTGTAACCTCAAACATGCGACGCGTTCACAGCCCTATAATCGCGTGTGTGCATATAGTATAAAGATCAGTGCGCAGTTAGCGTAAGTCTCAACGCACGTGAACGCATCACCATGTCATGTTTTGAAGTCACCATGAACAATTCTTTTTTATGCAGTATTGCAGTGTTTGTTATAATTATTTATCCATGCACTTCATCATTATTATTTTTAAATTAATGTGCCTTTGTAATCTTTAATCAAAATAATTTCCCCTCCCTCTTGCAAGGGCAATCTCTTCTCTGATGATGTGTCTACTGGCGCGAGGGCGGGGCAACCTGTCACTCACATGACATCACAACAATCCTACAGCGTTACACCAAGCGCCCTGATTTCTGAGCAGAGATAGTATTTTGACCGACAGAGATGGAATTCATGGCAATACAATATTCTTTACTTGTATTTAAGACATAGTTCATTAATACTCAGAAGCTGACCATTAGAATTCAACAGCTAAATAATATATCAGACTCAAACGATGTATAAAAATATTATTTTACAAAAGAAAAATATATATTATCAATTTGTTTTTGTTATTAGGAAAATGTTATACTCATCAGACTAAATAAAGTAACTCAAAACCCAGTTTTGCTCATTTTCGATCAGCCTTCAAAGTTTAATTAAAATCTATGAGGTAAAAAAAAAAAACACCCAAAGAACTCTGTTAAATGAATTTAACATATGTTTGTAATGCCCTTTTTTATTTCATTTTATTTAGTTATTGCTGTGTTTCAATTTGTAGGGGAGAGTTGTCACACTTTTCACACTGTCTATCATTTACTGAGCACCATACATCACAATGGTATAAATGTCATATCAAATGAAAGAAGGAAGTCTTGGGCACATATGTTGGATTCATTACATTTTCATATCTTATCTCATTACGGAGTTGTAGACTGTTGAATAGAGAATGTGCACTTGTGACAATCTGCCCCATCGGCGGGTCAGTTGTCACACTAGATTATCTAAAAATAAGAACACAACTACTTAATTGTGATTATTGATTTTAATTTTTAAATTCAAACCAGAACTGGAAATATAAACAATCATGCCTAGAGAATTTGGAAAAACAATTATTTCAATCAAAACACATTAAGTGGCAAGACCACTTTACTTTGAACTTTAAACTCAAACTTTCTCTGGCTTGCACATAGATCCATGATAACTGAATGGAATACTGCAGATAACTCGCTTAACTTAACATGTTTAATCTCTGAACATAACTGACTTAACATGTTGAACCTCTTTTTTTGAGCATGTTCTATGTGTTTATTTGTACTGGGGCAAGTTGTCACATGTGACGACTTGCCCCAAAGTCATTGAGACAACTTGCCCCAAACTGACATGTGTTAGCCTGACGTGGTCATACTCAATTCTAGTTCGAATATGAGTCTGATACTGCTCCATTGGGCTTTGATTATGGGGGCGTATTTCAACCGATCCAGGAAAGACCTCAATTGGATAGACCTACAACCAATCAGAGCTACAGAGTAAGTGACGTGTGTTGAGCGACGCATAGTTGTCAACAGAACTCAACTGCACACAAATTGAGTATGACCACGTCAGGCTAGCAAAGACATCTTTCCCACCGACAAATGCCTTGATGGCGGTCCTCTGTTCCTCTTTTAAAATTAATGCGCTGTCGATGTCGTCTATAACGGACGCGATGGCGGAATCTACACATCTCAGTTCTTCAACAACAGCCATCATTGTTTTAAACTAATTCAACCCAAGCGCTCTTTGATGACGTGGCTGATTACGTTTCTGGTGATAATCTGTCAATCATCGCCCTGACAATGTGATTGGTCCGAACAGTTTCTGTTCGGGCATAATTACTCCTCTACGGATCGAGTCCAGACCGAACTCCCCGACCTCAAAATGTTGTGGGCGGGGCTAAGTTCGGCTGGCATCCAGGCTAGACATGTGTGCTAATGTTGGCTAAATCCCAAGGTTAGCTCAACATAGCACGTCAGCTAAAGTATCAAAAGACACGTTATTGTCTCCTCTATATTGTACAAAATAATAATTTGTAACATTCATATCTAACAAAGTTGTATTGCATAAAATTTAAAGTGCAAATTTTTTACTTTTTAAGCCAAAAAATTAGAAAATTGTGCTAACCTCAGATTAGAGCGATCCTGACCACATGTGAACAGGAAGTTGACTATAGAAGATGAAGTCACACAAAGTGGCTATTTGATTTTTGAGATAGAGCCTCTAGTTTTGGAGTTATGAAGAGTGTGACAACTTACCCCGCTCTCCCCTACTTGCAAAATGTAAAAAATTATTCTCAGAATTTTTACTTTTTTTTTATTTTTATTCCTCGTAATTCTAAATTTAAATCTCTCAATAAAGTAAAATAAAAAATTGTGACTTTTTATCTCACAAAATAAAAAAAACTACTGTCTTAATTCTAAGGCTGTTCAACGATTAATCACAATTAATCGCATCCAAAATAAAAGTTTGTGTTTACATAATACATGTGTGTGTGTACTATGCATATTTATTTTGTATTTATAAACACATACATATTGGATGTGTGACGAGATCTCATGTCACGAGATTTCTCGTCGAGGCGAAAAGTAGTCTCGTGATATTGCCATGACAGAGTGTCATAGATATACATAATACTTTATTATGTATATCTATGGTTAGAATGATTAGGAAAGAAAATGCCACCGCTATGTTTACATTACGCCTCCACTGTCGTTTTGCTTTGTATTTAAATAAAAAAACATTTAATTCAGTTGGATAATGGTCACCGCCGCTCCATATTCACAGAGAACGCGCGATCACGAAAATGAAAGTAAACGCGAGCGCGCATTCAAATGCGATGTCAATACCCCGCATTTTGAAAGCGGCTCCCTGATGAATACAGATATATCTCAATATGAAAGCTATTTTAGGCTAGGCTGTGTAGTTGTAACATTCTCTTAGCTCTGTATCAAAGAAAAATGTGGTCTTATTTGCACTTTGAATATTGAGAGAGTGCGATTATGGTTGCACTTATTGTAAAGTTACCATGAAAATGAATAACAGTTTTCTCTTAATCTTATTAAGCACAAAAACAAAGATTAATAAATACTGTAGCAAATATATTGCTCATTGTTAGTTGATGTTGGTTAATACATTAATGTTAATAAATGAGACCTTATTGTAAAGTGTTACCATTTTTATTTATACTGATTTATTTCTATGATCAATTTGTGGAAAGGAGTTCAGTTAGGAGGTCAAAAGTTGTAGAAGCTCATAAATCATGTACAGTAAGGTCTGAAGAGACTGAAATCATACAGGAGAGAAGTCAGTCAGCTGAGTTAGTGGCAAAACCTTTTACAGTACTTGAGTATTGTTGTCTTTTACTGCATAAGATAATTCATACTCAGAAAGTAGAACTGAAATGACATTCATTACAAGATGATTAGTTAAAACATTTCAAATACACCTGCAGAATATTTTTCTAGTCATGTGTTTCGTCATTGAGGATTTCTTAAAAATAGTGCGTAAAAATCTTGTCTCGTCTCGTTCTCTCTATCTATCTCATAGCAACCACCCAGATCAACCTAGCAACCGCATAGCAACCACACAAATTACCCTGGCAACATCCTAGTAACCAGCCCGAGTACCTTAGCAACCACACAGCAACACCTTAGCGACCACCCCGAGTACCCTAGCAACCACATAGCAACACCTTAGTGACCACCCCGAGTACCCTAGCAACCACATAGAAACACCTTAGCGACCACCCCGAGTACCCTAGCAACTGCATAGCAACACCTTAGCGACCACCCCGAGTACCCTAGCTACCGCATAGCAACACCTTAGCAACCACTCAGAATACCCTAGCAACCGCATAGCAACACCTTAGCAACCACCCCGAGTACCCTAGAAACCGCATAGCAACACCTTAGCAACCACTCAGAATACCCTAGCAACCGCATAGCAACCACCCCGAGTACCCTAGCAACCGCATAGCAACACCTTAACAACCACCCGAGTACCCTAGCAACCACATAACACCCTAGCAACCGCCTTGAGTACCCTGACTCTCTATCTATCTATCTATCTATCTATCTATCTATCTATCTATCTATCTATCTATCTATCTATCAAACTAAATCTATCAAAACTACTAAACTAAAACTTAAACTGAAAACTCTCACACTTCAAACTTTTAAAATTACTTCAAACTTTCTGGACCGGCTTTTTCAAGCCAACTTAAAGTTTGTCTTCAAACTTTTTTATCTAGTTGTAAAGTGTTACCATAAAAATGAATAACAGTTTTCTCTTCATTCGTGAACTCAATCTCGTCTCGTCAGCTACCTGTCTCGTCACACCCCTAAAACATATACATGTATATATTTAAGAAATATTTACATATATATTTATATATAATTTAAATTATATATTAATATTTATTGATTTTTATATTTTATATTTTTCTTAAATATATACATGTATATTTATGTGTTTATAAATACAAAATAAATACACATAGTACACACACACATATTGTGTAAACACAAACTTTTATTTTGGATGCGATTAATCGAGTTTTTTTCGTTGAACAGCCCTACTCAATTCAGACTTTTCTTCTCAGAATTGCATGTTTAAATCTTGCAGTTGTAAGTTATAAGCTTGCTACGGAAGAGGATTAGGGCCAAGCAATAATAATAAAAATAAAACCATCTCGAGATTAAAGTTGTTAAATTTCGAGAAAAAAGTCGAGATAAAATGTTGAGAATAAACTCATTAAAATAGGAGAAAAAACTCGTTAAATTTCGAGAAAAAAGTAGAGATAAAATGTTGAGAATAAAGTCATTAAATTATGAGAATAAAGTCATTAAATTTTGAGAATAAAGTCATTAAATTACGAGAATAAAGTCATTAAATTACGAGAAAAAAGTCGTTAAATTACGAGAATGAATTCGTTAATTTAATGAGTTTATTCTCAACATTTTATCTCGACTTTTTTCTCGAAATTTAACAACATTTCTCGTAATTTAATGACTTTATTCTCGTAATTTAATGACTTTATTCTCAACATTTTATCTCGACTTTTTTCTCGAAATTTAACGAGTTTGTTCTCGTAATTTAACAACTTTTTTCTCGAAATTTAACAAGTTTATTCTCAACATTTTATCTTGACTTTTTTCTCGTAATTTAACGAGTTTTTTCTCGTAATTTAACTAGTTTATTCTCAACCTTTTATTTCGACTTTTTTCTCGAAATTTAACAACTTTAATCTCGAGATGGTTTTATTTTTTTATTATTGCTTGGCCCTAATCCTCTTCCGTAGGTTACAATTGCAATTTAACATTTACCAATTCTGATTTTTTTTTTCTCAGAATTGCGAGTTTATATCTCAACAGTTCTGCCTTTTTTTCTCAGAATCGCGAGGGGAAATAAGTCAGAATTAAAATATATAAACTCAGAATTGCAAGAAAAAAGTTTTGCGAAGTTGCATTTACTTTTTTTATTTTTTTACTTTGTGGCAGAAACAAGCTTTCATGCATTAGAGACAATGCAGTTTGATAATAGCAATAAATAAGTAAAATTGGTTAGAATTCAATTAAATAGACAAAACTAAAAATATTCAAAAACAAAATCCATTGACAAGGCTGAAGATTTTGAAACTGACTAGGTGGAATGAACTTGCCAGTAAGGCCTCAAAATGGCCTAATAGTGCCTGATTAATCAGCTGGTATATTGGTCTATCACTAGTAATTTGTAATTATTCATTCTTTCAGAAGCAGTTTGCATCAATCATGGAAGTATTGGGCAATGAGGCTCTTGGGAAAATAATCAAACTCGTTGATGAAACCAAATTTCTGTTGGATCTGGAGTGCAAAACATTTTCAGGCAAAAGGGCAAAGCGTCCCGGCAGCATCTTGAACATTCTGTCTGTTGGAGGACTTGGTAAGAAATCACATTCTGTATTTACAGGCATTAAAGGATTAGTCCACTTTTAAATAAACTTTTCCTGATAATTTACTCACCCCCATGTCATCCAAGATGTCCATGTCTTTCTTTCTTCAGTTGAAAAGAAATTAAAGTTTTTGATGAAAACATTCCAGGATTTTTTTCCATATAGTAGACTTGAATGGGCACCAAACAGTTGAAGGTCAAAATTAGTTTCACTGCAGCTTCAAATTGTTCTACACGATCCCAGATGAGAAATAAGGGTCTTATCTAGTGAAACCATCGCTCATTTTCTGAAAAAACCATAAATGCTCATCTTGAACTAGCTCTCTTCTTCTTTATTAGAATTCCGGCAGTGTAGACACTGCTAAGTGTATTACTGCCCTCCACAGGTCAAAGTTTTGAACAAATTTTTATATGCAATATGCTAGTATATAACAATTAGTTCAAACTTTGACCTGTGGAGGGCAGTAATACACTTAGCAGTGTCTACACTGCCAGAATTCTAATAAAGAAGAAGAAGAGAGCTATGGTTAAAAAACATTTATGGTTAAAACTTATATAATTTTCATTTTTTTTCAGAAAATGAGCGATGGTTTCACTAGATAAGACCCTTATTTCTCATCTGGGATCGTGTAGAACAATTTGAAGCTGCAGTGAAACTAATTTTGACCTTTCAAGTTTGGTGCCCATTCAAGTCTACTATATGGAAAAAAATCCTGGAATGTTTTCATCAAAAACTTTAATTTCTTTTCGACTGAAGAAAGAAAGACATGGACATCTTGGATGACATGGGGGTGAGTAAATCATCAGGAAAAGTTTATTTAAAAGTGAACTAATCCTTTAAGTATTATAAAAATTTTGTCCAAGGGTTTAACATTTAATAGAATATTTTTTTTTTATTGTCATTTGTACACTTTAGAAGAGGAACATTCTTATGATGGAAGTGCAAGAAGCCTGGAGACAAGAACAAGAAATGAGGTAAAGTGAACAAAATGTACATCATGGCTATTTAGCTTCATTTACCAAAATGTAAAAATAAGGGCATGTGTGCGAGCCAAAATATTTTATCAATGGAAATCTACTAAAAGACGTTCAACAGCCTGAATCTGCAAAGCTTTATTAAAAGATGGGAGCAGAGTGAAATTTTGACTTCTGTTCTTTCAGCTGTCTTTTTTTCAATTTAGACTATTTGGTCTTAGAACTTTTTTCTCTACACCCCTTTGGGCTGTAGTTCATTAGATTAGCTTTGGCTTGGTTTACAAGAATACTTCACCCAAAAATAAATGAAAAATTATGTCGTCATTTAGTAATCCTCATGCCTTATGATCTTCCGTGGGACACAAAAAAATGATTTTCCTGAAGAGTATCCTGAAAAAATGGAACATTCGATTCATTATGCACTATATTTGAATTTTAATTAGTGGGTAAAATTTTGCTTATAACTTATTCAGCAATATATTTCATAAAAACATAAAACAGAAACTGTTATAAGTCTATTAGAGAAAAGTCACCAAATTGCTTAGCTATTTTATGATTAATTACTTAACTACTTTATGTTCACAGTCTGATGAGGCCACAGAAGACCGTCCAGAATCCCCACTGACGTTGGCTGTGACGATCAAAAATGAATTTGGAAAAGTTGACTTGAAATCCATCACTAGTGGTACGTTAATAATGTTAATTTACAAATTAATGTGAAGTCTGTTTAATGAATCTGTCCTAACGAATTACATGCTGAATCCATTAAAGGATTAGTTCACTCCAGAATTAAAATTTCCTGATAATTTACTCACCCCCTTGTCATCCAAGATATTTATGTCTTTCTTTCTTCAGTCGAAAAGAAATTAAAGTTTTTGAGGAAAACATTCCAGGATTTGTCTTCTTATAGTGAACTTCCAACAGTTACCAATGGTTTGAAGGTGTTAATTGCAGTTTCAGTGCAGCTTCAAAGAGCTCTACACGATCCCAGCTGAGAAATAAGGATCTTATCTAACTAAACGATTGGTCATTTTCTTAAAAAAAAAAAAAAAATTATATACTTTTTAATCACAAATGCTCATCTTGCACTGCATTACGTAATCTCGTGTGACGTAGGCGGAAGTACCGCTGTAGGGTGTCTCATTTTGTCCTCCAACTTCAAAATCGTCCAACATTGTTGTTTTACCTTTTTTGTAAAGGCCGTTTGACTTAGTTTTTGCACATTCCCTATGTAAACACTTGCTCGGTACTTCCGCCTAAGTCACGCATGACCTTTACAATGTGATTACGTAATGTGTGGCGCAGAGCAGTGCAAGATGAACATTTGTGGTTAAAAACTATATAATTTTTTAGTTTTTTTTTAGAAAATGATGGATCGTTCTGCTAGATAAGACCCTTATTCCTCATCTGGGATTGTGTAGAGCCCTTTGAAACTGCATTGAAACTGCAATTTAGACATTCAAGCCGTTGGTAACTGTTGAAGTCCACTATATGGAGAAAAATCCTGGAATGTTTTCCTTAAAAACTTTCATTTCTTTTCGACTGAAGAAAGAAAGACATAAACATCTTGGATGACGTGGGTGAGTAAATTATCAGCAAATTTGAATTCTGGAGTGAACTAATCCTTTAACTTCTGACTGATCAGATATTTTTATGGCAAAGTGCCAAAAGAGTTTTGCTGTAATAAACAGATATTTAGCAAATGACAGTTATTTGATTCCTCTCCTGTCAGGTCACCTAAACACTTCTTCAGAAGACGGAGTAGCATCTGTTTTGCTAGAAGACAGCAGTGAAGATCCTCAAAACGTTGTTACACTCTTCGGAAAGAGATCATTTATTTGTTCAGAGTGCGGCAAGAGTTTCTCTTCTCAAAGCAACCTCAAATCACATCAGCGCATTCACACTGGAGAAAAGCCCTTCGGCTGTGTTCTTTGTGGCAAGGCTTTCGCCCACAAACAGAGTCTGTCTGACCACCATCGAGTCCACTCAGGAGAAAAGCCATTTGTTTGTAAAGTCTGCGGCAAATGCTTCGGGAAAGCCGCACATCTCAAAACCCACGAAATAATCCACACTGGCGAAAAACCGTTTGGCTGCAACGTTTGCGGAAAAAGATTCAACATTGCTCAAAATCTTGCCAGGCACCAACTTACCCATACGGGTGAAAAGGAGTTTCGATGTTCAATATGTCAGAAAAGTTTCACACGGGCCATAACGTTAAAAACCCATCAACTTATCCACACAGGTCAGAAACCGTACTCTTGCGTGTCTTGCGGGAAAGCGTTCCGGCACGCCGTCAACCTTAAAAACCACGAGCGCATCCACACGGACCAGCGGCCGTTTAGTTGTGACCTGTGTGGCAAGACCTTCCGCCAGGCTGTAAATCTCAAAATCCACAAACGGATCCACACGGGGGAAAAACCTTTCAGCTGCAAGGAGTGTGGGAAGAGCTTTAGTCAGCAGAGTAGCCTCATTTCACACGGCCGCACTCACTCCGGAGAAAAACCCTTTGGCTGCAATTACTGCGATAAGTGGTTTAACAATACGAACAGTCTAAAGCTGCACCAGAGGGTCCATACCGGTGAGAAGCCGTACAATTGTGAGTATTGTGGCAAGTGTTTCAGTCAAGGTAGTCACCTACGTACTCATAAACGCCACGTTCATGGAGGGGGGAAGCAGTACATATGCGATAAATGCGGAAAGAGATACGCAGATCCACGTAATCTTAAATTGCACAAATGCGTTTATGCTTAAACTTGGTGTGTAGGTGATCACATTTGAGATATTTTGAGCCCGTTTTTTTCTACGATGGATAAATTATTGGAGAAGATTATCTGAAGATAGCTATAATCACATAGAACTTTATTATTTTGAGTTTATTCAATTTAGATATTTTTTGTCAGTGTCATGGACTTTCAAGTGGCCCCAAATGATGAATATCAATAGTTGTGACAAGCATTTTTCTTCACAAAATATTATGGTTTATATCATAGAATGTTTTTGAGTTAAATTATAGGATTAAGTAAAAATTAGTTAATAGTAATCACAGATGGTAATTTATTTTGAATTATGACATTGTTTTGTACCTTTCTTTACACGTGGATCGTAATTGAAAAGCTCATTATATCCCAGTCATATTTATGTTTGATGTAACACAAGATCAGAACCACAGAAAAAAAATAATACTAGCGAGAGTTGGTTTTGATATCTGCAGTTCTGATCTCATCTATAACCCCTGATTTTGAAGACAGTAAAGTGATGTCTTATGCAAAATATACCAATGTTAATTATTTATTTTATTTAAAATTTAATATTTAAAGAATAAGATCATGGCATCCATATGGTCAAATACTTTATTACTGTTGTTGCCCTGTTGTTTTCTGTCAAAATAATTTATATTTGATTTATGAAAATGTTGCCAAATACAGTTTTCAATAAAACATTGTTATTGAAGATATTGTGTGAGTATCTTCATCTACCTTTAATTATAAATTATAATACATTATGTTGGTGAAGACTGCAAAAACAGAGACATTTTATAATAGTATTGCCATATTATTACTGCAGTCTGCAAGTATTTTTGGTATGGAATACACAAGTGTTGTACTACATTTGCAGACATTTTGATTTTGGGCTCATTTGGTGTCATTAAACACATACAAATGTTTATAAATATTTTTGGTCATGTTTGTATTTTTATGTTGTCCAATGTGGGGTGTGATCCTAATATCTCTGAGAAAATAATGATATTATTTCAGAAATATTTGGCGGTCACATCCCATAAGTTAAGGAATGCCCTTGAAAAACATTGCCCTGCTATAAAGAAACAATACTGCTATCATCCATCTGTTATTATGGTTTTTGATATATGACATGATGACTTTTTTCTCTTTTTTTCCACATGAAATGTATATCTACATCCTGAACATTTATTTTACATTTCTCAATATTTTAGCCACCGTTTTGCCTTCACTAGTTCATTTTAACTGCTCCTGCAGTGCGACAAAAATATTTTTAAAATATAATATTCCGTATTATCTCTGCGTATTATATTCCATATTATTAATTTGCGACTATAAAAACTGCATGTATAATAATTAGGTTAGAGTTAGGTATTTTTAAGTTCTCTTGACTTTTATAAAACTTTGCATAGCTCATGCATAGTAATTTTTTTTCAGCAGAGCTACACGAACGCAATCATTTATATTCAGTATATAAGCAATCATCCTTTGCATTTGTAAAAAAAAAAAAAAAAAATACCCGATATTTTTTATTTGGATTATTCATTCATTGTTAGATGAATTGTGTGTATCTGAGTTGAGAGAGAAAGCGAGAGACGTGCGCATGCGCGCTGCTTTTGCACTTCCGGGTTTGTCTTTAAGTGAAATGTAACATTTCGCTTGTGATGTGTCTATGAAACTTGTCCGGGCAGCGAATAAAAGGTGCTTATCTATGCTTAAAGACAAAAGACACGGTGGCTGTGAAACCTGTCATGCTCGGTCAACGAGACTCTCGCTAGACTCGCTCTAATGGCCTGATGTTGCACAGTTGTGCCTTATGACCGGACGGACTGACAGCAGCATGACGCGCCTGATGTTTCTAGCGGCCGCGGTGTTTCTCTTGTTCGCTCCTGCGAGCGCCTCTCAGGGGGACAAAGAACCCGTCTACCGCGACTGCGTCAAACAATGTGTCCGGACGAACTGCACAGGGGCCCGACTGCGGGGATTCCAGTCCGCTCAGCCTCCATATATGGCACTCACAGGTAGCCTACTATACTAACCTATTGTATTGGGCAACACTGCTAACCTATTTGAGTACTCTGCAAACTGCAAATTTCAATAGAACATGTCATAACATTTTTTAGAAATTAAATTATTAGGAATTTGTATACTAAATTATTTATTGGCACATTTTAATGAACAGTAGTTCATATACATCTTAATATGAGTATTTATAAAAATGTGCAAATCACTGTAAAAACTTTCACGGGAGTTTTGGGCACTTTAGATGGGTTTTGGACACTTGTCAGGCTTTGAGAACTGCTAAACCAGCCATGCAGGCTGAGAGACCAGTTAAACTAGCTAGGACCAGCCAACAACCTTAGGCTAATTTAAAAGCACAATATGTAAGATTTTTGAATTAAAATGTCAAAAGAAAAAAAAAAACTAGAACAGTGTTATATATATATATATATTTTGTTGACTTGTGTACTTACATTATCCCAGATGTTTCCAATAATGTTTAAATCCAGAGAAATAAGCAATTTTAATCAGGACCGTGTCCATGAGTCACCTATCAATGACGTCATACCTGCGTTACCCTCGATTTCCGGTTTTATTTTGCAGAAACCATGGGAACACCAAAGACGCTTTAATATATTACATGTTTTATTAGACAAGGGAACAACTGTTTGGTTACATTAATAGACAGAAAACTAAACATTGTTATATAGCTCAACACGTTTAGTCTTATTGTTTGAATAATTTGTTCTTGATTTTCCGCAACTGCATGTTTTTACCATGCCTCAGAGAAAAACACTATTTTGTGAAGTAGCTAACATAGCATAATCAGATGCAGCTTCATTTTTAGGAACAGTAATACAGCATTTTCTTTGTCATACAATATGTTTTAAAATTAATTAGGTTACTGCAGTGTGCAACAGTGTCTCACAGCAGCCGCCGAGTGAACGCTCAGAGTAACGTTATCATTGTCAACATACTCAAATGTATCTAATATGATAAAACTGTGCTGCGTTACCCCACATACGCTTGACCGGAAGAAGCGGAAGCGGCCTCTGCGGCATAATAAAAGTTCCGCTGCTCTCAAGGCGTGTGTCGCGCTCGTCTCTCATTAGCAATCGCTCCAGGGGACTCATTCCGCTCCCACAGCACTCGGCCTTGCTCTGCCTTATACTAACGTTAATAATCTCATCCATGAAAATTATTTCTACCCAAGTCCCATCCCGATTCTTTTCCACCGTCTGACGACAGCTCCCAAGATACAATCTCAGCGTCATCAAGCTTTTGTTTTGAATAGGCGACCTCTAGCAGCAAAAATGTACATAGTGTGCCTTTAAGCTTTTTTTATTTGTTTTCCTCTTGAGTAGGGTAAGATGACCCCCCACCTTAATTTCTTCTCTTCATCATTAGAGCACAAAATCTAATTTCAACACATTTGATGAATGTTATGCTCTCCTTAATTTTGTAATTTCATCTGAATATCAACATTTGTAAGATTTAGTCAGTTGAAAGAAGCAGTTTTGAAGTTAATTAACTATTCGGGAGATGTTAGGAGATGTTTTCTATCAAAAACATAACTCTTACCAACCCCAAAATTTTGAACGGTAGTGTGTATATATAATAAAGTTTTTAAAAAACACAGAAAACAAAAATAGATAGTTCTGTCCCTTCAGTGTCCTGTTAAATCCATGATTGTGTAACAGTTCTGATCTCCTGCTCACCATGTCACTGCACAACTCCAATAGCAGATGGTGATTTTTGTTGCATAGCAACATTCTCTTATGTCAGGAAATATAACTTTTAATGTAGGGGTCTTTAGCCATTTAGACCAAGAACCCATTTCTGGATAGGGAGACCCCCAATACATATGGCATACAATTGAGTTGGATTTAAAGCCTGACCTGTAATATCATGTGCATAGTACCTTATTAATGTACATTCATTGTTATAATGATTACATTACAAATCATAAAAATAATAATTTGTACAAAGTCATATACTTTTGCTCGACATTGTAACATTTAGCTGAACTTTGTTAGCTTTGGATGAAGTTTACTTAAAGGGTTAGTTCACCCAAAAATGACAATTCTGTCATTAATTACTCACCCTCATGTCGTTCCACACCCATAAGACTTTCGTTAATTTTCGGAACACAAATGAAGATCTTTTTGAGGAAATCTTAGAGCTTTCTGTCCCTCAATAGACTGCCTGCACAACTGATGCTTCAAAAAGTTCATAAAGATATCAGAAAATTAATCCATACGAATTGAGCAGTTTAGTCCATATTTTTTAAAGAGACTCGATCACTTTTTATGAGGAACAGATTGAATTTAGCCTTTTATTCACATATAACCCTTGATCAAACGTCAGCACGTTTGAGCTTCCGGAAGAGGTTTGTTCTCACGCATCATTCAGGTTCGTTTGAGCTTCTGTTAATGTTTGCTGATCAATGTTTAAATGTCAATAAATGCCTAAATTCAATCTGTTCATTATATAAAGCGATTGTGTCTCTTCAGAAAATTTGGACTAAACCGCTAAAATTCATATGGATTAGTTTTATGATCTCTTTATGAACTTTTTAAAGCGTCAAAGTTCCAGTAGACTTATATTTGCTTACAAATATAATTTTAAGCATGTAAGCATAAGCCTTTAGATCAAGCGATTTATAAGAGCATGAATCACATAAATTCAATCAACTGTGTCTTCCGACTAATTGTGCGTGTATAGTATAAAAACCTGTAGATGAGATTTGGTTAGTATTGTAAATGTACGTATGAAATGTCAGATTTACTTGATTTACGTGTCAATAAATGTTGTCTTGCAACCTTTCCTGTGCAATGGATCATTTGAAGTCTGGTTTTTCAGGCTGGACTTGTCGTGATGACTGCAGGTATCAGTGCATGTGGACCACCGTGGGTCTGTACCAGGCAGAGGGCTACAGTGTACCACAGTTTCACGGGAAGGTTAGTGTCAACCAAATGTGAACCAATTTTAATGATCATCACTATGAAACTTTAAAAGAAATATGTACTTTTTACCTTGATACTTCATCTTTTTTCCTATTTGTGACGTTGTCTAGTGGCCATTTGCTCGTTTCCTGTGTTTTGAGGAGCCTGCAT
Organism: Anabarilius grahami; assembly: GCA_003731715.1. NCBI lineage: Eukaryota > Metazoa > Chordata > Actinopteri > Cypriniformes > Xenocyprididae > Anabarilius > Anabarilius grahami. The sequence goes on from RJVU01053030.1 coordinate 173,254, forward strand.
CTGCGCTGGCGTCTCTGCTCAACGGTCTGGCATGTCTGCTGATGCTGCTGAGATACCGCAGCGCCGTCCCTCGACAAAGCCCCATGTACCACACCATCACCGCCTTCTCACTGGTGAGACAGTGCCTGTCTGCACTAGTACACTAGTTTTTTCAAAAATGCTGCAACTGAATGACAATGATTTCCGTTAATGATTCCATTCTTGCGCTGATTCACAAGGAACTCCGTACTAAAATGCTCAGTTTCCTGCAGCACTATTCAATGTAATGGGGGAGAAATAGTGGGTGGTGTGTTGGGCTGCACTGTAAATGATGTTTCATTAACAAAGCTCAGGAGGAGCATGTTCAGATAATCAACCTAATTAGCACGAGAGGAGGTATATATTGCCAACCTACTTCTATCCCACAACAGTTTACCAGCATCCCTCCACCACCCCAACTTCTCAGTCTTAAATATTTCCTTTCCTAACCAGGGATGGCAAATGTGCATACTTTTTCTATATCTGATTATTAAAAAAATTATAAACGTGATTATTAAAAGCAATTATTCTCAGTTGAGAAATTCCTTTTTACATTTTATCAGAGTAATTGCACTTTCACATAAGCACAATTCAATAGATTGTCAGCTTATATGCAGGTCTTTTTTACCTACTCATTTTTACCTTATTTAGTTTGCTGTATTATATTTACCTTAACCTCCTGGGACCCAGAAATAGACTTTTGTCCTCTGTAGTGGACATTATATTTTAGTGATTTTCTCTGACATCATACATGTCACAGTTTTAAGTCTGGATGTCCTGTAAAGAGCACATTCAGGGCTTTGCAGAGATACCAAATTTTTAGAGGTTTCGCCATGACAACAACAACTTCTTGGTCTTTAAATATGACTGAAAATTAAAATAGCACTCTTATGGAAATATGATAATATTTTGTAATTATCATTTAAATCGGATTAATTTTCAAATAGTTTGTTATAAATCAACATCTCAGGAAAATGTTATGGGGTTTAAAATCAAGATATGACTTTCTGTTACAAAACAGGACATTGATTTCATACATGACCTTGGTAGTGGACACCAGGACTTAAATCATGTTTATCAGGCATTTTAGGAGATACAACAAGTGAATAGGGAAAGAAATTTTATATCAATATTCCTATTAATTATTAGATATTATTTTGAAAATGTTGCCAATTATTACTCCCATTATTACACTTCTTTTTTCATTACATGTTGCTCCAAGAACACATTAATATGCAAATTAGATACAGTGTATAGATGAATTGTATTGAATGGGAAAACTGATGTATGGGCATTTTACCCACATATTGCATAAAGTAAAATGGTATATCAATTAATTCCACTATATCTTTCATAACATAGTTGAGAATCATCTTTATACATAGCTTGGTTAAAAACAATCCTGAAGCCTAAAAATTGATTGGTGATTAAAAAAAAAATCCCATAGTTTTTATCTATACATGTCTTTTCATGCCATTTTATTTTTTAAACAACTTAGTCCTGGTGTCCACTACAGAGGACATTGCATAACACATGAATAAAATATAATTTTTCAAAAATGTTATTTTTTCATTTGTTTCTCTGCTCTAAACAATATAATGACGTGAAAAAATACTAAATTCAAAAAACGTTTTTTTTTCTGGGTCTCAGGAGGATATAAATTAACAGAATTTCTACATTATGAAAACTGGTAAAACTTTAAGAAGTCTTTCTCAGAAGCTAAAACCGTGAAATTTCAGTAATTCCAAATTATGTTTTAATTTATGTTTTAAGTTTTCTTTTAAAGGGATAGTTCGCCCGAAAATGAAAATTCTCTCATCATTTGAGAGAAAATTCTCTCATCTTTTTTAACTGTAAATCATTGCAAGAAGTGCTGACCCTCTGTGCTTCCGCGTTACTTCTCGTGCAAGCTTGTGTCACAACGTCCCTCTCATGAATGCTCGTATGACAGTAGACCAGAAATCAGTTATTTATAGTTAAAAAAGTGAAAAATATTACTATTTTTCTTACACTTGTCGTTTCACTTCAAAAGACATGAGTAAATAAGGATTAGTTCACCCAAAAATGAAAATAATGTCATTTATTACTCACCCTCATGTCATTCTGCACCAGTAAGACCTTCGTTCATCTTCGGAACACAAATTAAGATATTTTTGATTAAATCCGATGGCTCAGTGAGGCCTCCATTGACAGCAATGCCACCAAACTTCTCAAGATCCAGAAAGGTACTAAAAACATATTCAAAACAGTTCATGTGAGAACAGTGGTTCAACCTTAATATTATAAAGCGATGAGAATACTTTTTGTGTGCCAAAAAAACAAAATAACGACTTTTCAAGAATATCTAGTGATGGCCGATTTCAAAACACTGCTTCCAATCTTTTGTTTCGATTCAGTGATTCGGATCGCATGTCAAACTGCCAAACTAATCACGTGACTTTGGTGCTCCGAAGCGATTAGTTGCAACAGGCTGCAACCCCGCTGGAACCAGCATCATTAAATTCCTTACAATATCCATCTCTGTTCCACACCTCTGCAAACAAAAAAGTGGAATCCAAAAGTCTGAAACCGCACTATTTCATTAATTAATTTGTAAATGTTTATGCCGTAAATAAGGGGAAAAGAAATATTAGGATTTTTTACACTATTTATAGGTCACTAATCAAATTAGTGACATTGATCATGTGACTCTTTGATCATGTTGTACAGATGGTCAGATACTCTTTGGAATATTCTGAAATCATGCTGGATCACATGATCAGATTTGTTCATGTCATCTCCAGTGCTGCTGTCTAATGCTCAGACATTCCAAAATTCATTATATTTATTTTTCAATTTATATTGTTATTGTTATAAAAAAGAAATCTAGAGGAAAAACACAAAACACTTTTTCTTCAAGTAAAAATGGACCCCATTGTAAATGTAAGTGGTGCTCAACCATGTTTGTGTCTCTCTGCAGGTTTCGCTGAATGCATGGTTCTGGTCTACAGTGTTCCACACGAGAGACACCTATCTAACAGAGGTAACCTTCCAAGAAATGATTCAAAGACAAATTCTAAACATTTTTCTTAAGTTTTTGGATTAACATTAATGACTGTCATGGCAAAAATATTTATGTCCAAAGCGTTGATAGAGATTTTCTGTCTTTATTTTATAGAAGATGGACTACTTCTGTGCATCAGCTGTCATTCTCTACTCTATCTACTTGTGCTGCGTCAGGTGTGTGAACAGGAAATGCTCATAAACGGCCGATTGACAATATGTAGTGCTGTTTGTTAATGATGGTGATTTGATGAGTAATATTTTTTTTTAGGACGTTGGGCTTGCGTAGGCCTGCAATTTCCAGTATGGTGGGAGTTCTGCTCATTCTGGCCTTCACGTCTCATGTGTCTTATCTGACCTTCGTCAGTTTTGACTATGGGTACAACATGGCTGCCAATGCCACCATAGGTAAGGTGTTGTGAATACCACAGTGAGTGTGTTTACATGCATGATTTTACAGTGACTATATGCTGATAATATGTAAGGTCATGTAAAAATGGTGTGTGTGTTTTTTTGGGAAAGGTCATGAGTTGACTCTCTTTACTTAAAGTGCCACATTATGCTTTTTCGATATTACCTTTCATGTAATGTGCAATATAGTTGTTTGTGAATGTAAAATGTTTGAAAAGCTTCAAAGATCAAAGTGCATGATAAATTAAGTTATTATTTCCAGTTATTATTTTTCTCAATGCCGAACTGCCTGGAACGAGGCGTCGGCTATTTCCTGTATTACTTCCAGCATGAACCTACGTAGGTTTGTAACAAATTTGCGTTATGCCAGCCTATGGTCTTCATAGGCTGCCCGTGAACAACATCTGCTTTTCCCATCCCTCAAACACTGTAGTTGTAGCTGAGGCCTGAAATTCAGATGTGGTTATTGGTGTTTAATTTCTGACACATGCTGTAAGCTGTAGACCAATCAGAGCCAAATGAGGGGTTTAGAGAGACCGAATCCTTTATTGAACCATTTCAGACCCCTTGAGAAAAGAGATGATGCTAAAATGTATATAATGAGAAAATTCAAGTGTTTTTTGACCATGGATGCATGTAAACCTATTGAAGGAGACCTCCAAAACTAAACTAGGAACCTTTAAAATAGCATAATAGAGGCACTTATCTTATTAAATACTTCTGGTTTTATTTTGATGATTCATCAGTGTCAATATTCCAAATAAAAACAGGGGAGGAGTCTGAATCAAATAGCTGCTTTTCACAATCCAATAAATTCCCAATGAATAAAATCATCATGAATTAAATCAAGTCATGACCTATATTTTAAAATCCTTTTTCATTCAGAAAAATGTCACAATACTGGAGTAAAATGGGTTTTGAATGCTGTTTCATATTGACTGTAATCAAAGCTCAGTCAATTTATTGAACAGTGTAGATCTTTGCATGTAATTGTTCTGTCAGCTTTGCAACATTTTTTAATGAATCTATCATTTCAAAAACTCATGTAAACATGTAAAGTTTTTTTTGCAGTGTTAGTTTGATATTTACATAAAAACTGTAAATATAGGTGCTTATTTTGGATCTTTTTTAAGCATTTTGTTGTGTGTAAACACACTCAGTTTTGTGTAAATACAAAAAGGTCTTGACATTTTAGATTCAGGTTCAAGTACAGTAGCTTTATTTGCATTGTAAAAAGCTTTACATTGCCATTAAATTATACCATACATTTTTACACATAAATTACTTTTTTTTTGATAAAATAAAATTAACACCGTGTCTACACCATTGTCGTTCGTGTCGCAACAGCTAAAAGCTGTCTACACTGGACGTGGACAAAGTGCCCATTTCAAAGCATTTTTGTGTCCTTTGTGTCAGTACGTCATAAATAGAACGATGCATCAGTTTACTGTCAGAGATTTGTCGCTTGCGTCACGCCGCATCCAGTGTAGACAACATCACTGATTATAATGGATTCTACTGTCTTTTTTTTTTGCGTTGCATTGCGCCGCTCGCGTCCGATGTAGACACGGTGTAAGAAGGAAAAGCGAAAACAGTTCACAATATTTTTTTTATACTCTATGCAATGATATGTTTTATTATATATGCATTTTTACAATGTTTATGTTATTTAACCTTTTACTGGATACATGTTAATAACAAAGATTAGTTGCAAGAGCTCAGTGTCATAAACTATGTATTAATAAGCACCACACAAATATGATATTTGTGAAAAAGGTGTTAAATAGTAGTGTTTCCAAAATAAGTTGACTAAAATCATCACAGTAACAGTATATATTACAATACAGTTATTTTTCTGGAAATTTAACTGAAATATGTTTATGTATAACATAACCATATAATAATGCCTAATTTGATAATCGAGTTAAATTCTGTATAGCTAAAATTTCATTTGATTTATATTATTTTTTTATTTGGAGTTTTTTTTTTTTTTTTACACATGAATGAATCTGGCATCAGTGCAAAACCAGCTTTACATTATGTAACACCTAAAGTAAAGGTTTAAAAACAAGACTCATACAGTAATGGGATACAGTAGGTATTACCCATCTGTCTTTCCCTCTGATCTTGTGCTTGTGTCACAGGCATGATAAACCTGTTTTGGTGGCTGTGCTGGTGTTGGCTGAACCGGAGGATTTTGCCGTACTGGTGGAAGTGTGGTATGGTGGTGCTCTTACTGCATGGCCTTGCCCTGCTGGAGCTGCTGGATTTCCCTCCACTCTTCTGGGTTCTAGATGCTCATGCCGTCTGGCACCTCAGCACCGTACCCGTCCACTTCCTCTTCTACAGGTACACATGCACGGCCTGTTTCACATTTTGTCTTCATTTTGAGTCTGCAGGATGTAAATTGCACATATTAATTTTGTCATACATGTTAAAGGGTTAGTTCAACCAAAAATGAAAATTCTGTCATTAATTACTCACTCGTGCCATTCCACATTTGTAAGACATTCGTTCATCTTCAGAACACAATTGAAGATTTTTTTAATGAAATCTGAGAGCTTTCTGTCCCTCCATAGAGATCCAAGGCAACTACCACTTTCAAGGTCCAGAAAGGTAGGAAAGACATTATTATGTGTCTCCACGTGAGGATTCCAGTGGGTATAACCTCAATTTAATGAAGCAAATGCTTTGTTTTTGCAAAAACAAACAAAAAACATAATTTACCACTTTATTACAAAAATATTGATCGGCAACACGCATTCATGAGAGCTTCACGACGCATGTGTTTTGTGTTCACCCGAAGGGTGACGTTGTGTGAACATTCTTTGGATAATATTATTTAGTAAATAAAGTGGTAAATTATGTTTTGCGCAAACAAAGCACACGCGTCGCTTCACTGGAGACACATGGAGTACTTTACTGATGTCTTTCCTACCTTTCTGGATGTTGCAAGTGGTAGTTGCGTTGGACCTCTATGGAGGGACAGAAACCTCTCAGATTTCATTAAAAATTCTTCATTTGTGTTTCAAAGATTAACGAAGGTCAGAATTTTCATTTTTGGGTAAATTAACCCATTAAGATGACCAGGCAGGGACTGTCAATCTTCAAAAATGACAAAAAAACACCAATAAAAGCATTAAAAAAGTATGACTTCAAGTGAGGAATGGGCCAAAATTTAGGTAATTATTTTCTGATCATATTTATATGGTGCTTTTTAGCCCATTTTGGTGGATGATGATAGCACCTGGTCACTGTATGCATCCACTGTATGGAAAAGAGCAGCACCAACATTTTGTTAAACATCTCCTTTTGTGTTCCATGGAGGGAAGTCATGAGTAAATGACAGGTTTGTCAGTTTTGGTTAAAATACTCCTTTAATCGCTTCAAGGAGAATGTCAAGTCAAGTCATCTTTATTTATATAGCACTTTATAAAATAGAAATTGTGTCAAAGCAGCTTTACAGTAATAAAAAGGAAAGTAATTATCAAAGATGCAAACAGAATTCAAGTCTGCTCAAAGCAGCTCTAAAAAGACAACAGTGTTGCTCAATGCGCAACAAAAATCTTGCGTGAATTTGCCTCGACAGAGGATGTGATTGGATAACTGGACTAACCAGCGGATCAGTTTCATTGCACAGCATCTCAAATGTTGCCTGATGTTGCCTGAGCCAAAGTCTGTCATCAAAATGATTTGGCATAATGACCTACCAGAACTGTCTCGTATGATTGTGTTCACAAACACTAAGATAACATGACAGCATTTATTGCATTTCATCTGTGCGCTCTGAGGTACATCAGAGTCATTTATGATGTGGGATAAAAAAAACCACAGTGGCTTCCCTGATTGCAGCAACTTCCATTTTTATTACAGATATTTTCTGCAAATTTTCTAGGAAGTTTCGTTTTGGAAACAGTGATTTTTTTTTTTTCCGCAAATGTTTTATGCGATATTCCAATTTGACTTGTTAAAGGGATAGTTTACCCAAAAATGAAAATTTGATGTTTATCTGCTTACCCCCAGGGCATCCAAGATGTAGTTGACTTTGTTTCTTCAGTAGAACACAAATGATGATTTTTAACTCCTACCGTTGCGGTCTGTCAGTCGTATAATGCATGGCAATGGGAACTCCATCTATAAGAGTCAAAAAAACATGCACAGACAAATCCAAATTAAACCCTGCGGCTCGTGACGACACATTGATGTCCTAAGACACGAAACGATCGGTTTGTGCGAGAAACCAAACAGTATTTATATAATATTTTACTTCTAATACACCACTATGTCCAACTGCTTTGCGCATCCGGTTGGTGAGGTCTAAAAACACGCTCTGATGCCGGAAGTGATCTCTCGCGTGTATATGTCAATGAGTGCGAGAGATCACTTCCGGCATCAGAGTGCATTCAGACCTCACACACTGGATGCTCAAGGCAGTTGGACATAGTGGTGTATTAGAGGTAAAATATTATATAAATACTGTTCAGTTTCTCGCACAAAACCGATCGTTTCGTGTCTTAGGACATCAATGTGTCGTCACGAGCCGCAGGGTTTAATTTGGATTTGTCTGTGCATGTTTTTTTGACTCTTATAGATGTAATTCCCATTGACATGCATTATACGACTGACAGACCGCAAAGATTGGAGTTAAAAATCATCATTTGCGTTCTACTGAAGAAACAAAGTCACCTTCTTCTTGGATGCCCTGGGGGTAAGCAGATAAACAACACAAATTTTCATTTTTGGGTGAACTATCCCTTTAATTTCACAACTTTGGATGGAGACTGAAAAAACAACGGTGTAGGATTTACTTTGAAACAGTTTTCACTTGCTAGTAAATTTTACAAACAATTTCAAAGAAATGGTAAGCAGCACATTGAATTAAACATGAAAGAATTAAAAAGTGTAAATTTACTCCAATAATCTTTGTTTTATTTACAACTTCGAAAATCTTTTTTACAGTGTATGTTTTCTTTTCCTTGTTTTTTTTGTTCTCGTAGTTTTCTCATAGATGACAGCCTTCACCTCCTTAACACAGAGAAGCCTGGAGTGAAACTGGACTAGGAGGAAACAGTCTCAGAACCCCGACCCCTCCTCTGATATCCTTCCCATCAGGGCAAGTGCCAGCCGGACTGAGCCAGGCCTCAACCGCAGTGGCTTCCGGCACGTGTCCTGGGGCTGAAGTTTTGAATTTGAATGTTTTCTTTTGTTTACACTTTCTTTTTACCATACCTTTTTATTTTTGCATTCAAACGAAAGGGTTGTCGTTTGGTCAGGTTTTAAAGATGTGCCACTGTACTGTAGTTGAAACCTGAATTGATGTTTGCATTCACTGAGCTTTGCCTTCAATTAAGAAATGAATTAGCCTTTCTTCACCACTTTATCAACAGTCCTTTAAAAAGGTGCACTGAACACCATAAATATCTTTACACAAGTTGTTCATATCTCAAATTCATATCCGTCTACACTTGTGGTGCGTGATTTAATGACCCTGCAGTGAATATATTTCAGAGATAAACAGAGGTAGACTGAGTTTTGCTTTTAAACATCCGTTCACTATAAGTGTGCTCAAGATCAGTACTCAGGAGGGGTTATGAGTGAGCAGTGTGCTCTGTTTCTGAGACGCGTGACGGTTACCTCACTAGGGTGCAATACCAGGAGCTACTAGCAGAGAGCGCAGTGCTGATTAGTTTCCACACTGCGGGAAGTCACTGTTCACTGTTCTCTGGTTTCCTAGCATAGACTTGTGATGGATTGGACATTTTGTACTTGTAGCAGTGCATATCAAGTTACCCATTTTTATATATATTTATCATTCACTTTAATCACTGTAGATTTAAATGAATAGTCTACGCCCACGTGAAAATTCTGTTAATGTTTATTCAGGATGATTTTCATTGGAACGCATAAGGAGAAGTTTAGCAGAATGGTTATACAATAAAAATGAAAGGTGACCAGAGACTGTCAAACTTCAAAAATGACAAAAAGCACAATTAAAATGATCAAAAAAAGTATGACTATGATGTTAGTCACGGATCAAAATTGATCTCATTATTTACTGATAATATTCACTCACTGTAGTTCTTAATGATACTGATGGTATTATGATGGTGCTTTTCTGATCACAACAAAAGCAAAAAAGCAGTGGAAACATTCTGCTAAACGTCTCCTTTTGTGTTCCATGGAGGAAAGTCTTGAGTAAATGACAGATTTGTCATTTTTGGGTCAACTATTCCTTTAATAACTTTAAGGAAAATGCCTAATATCACCACCACAGAGCTACTTGTTGCCTGAATATAAAAGACTTACTTTAAGATAGGAAGATTCAAAGAGTGGCATGATATGAGATAGCAAAGAAATGACTTTTCCTTTGACATATTATGTTGCTGCTTTATCTTTGTTTTTCATTTCCTTACACTTTTTATATATCCAATCACTTTGTGCTTTATTTTGTTGACACATTTTCATTTTGATTATTAGATTTTTGAGCGATTTTCATTTATTTTCACCAAGAATGCCTTTGCAATGAAAATATTACTCAGAATTGGTTTTCCACAGAAGGTAATGGAAAAGGGATGAAGAAGGATTGTGTGTGTGTGTGTGTGTGTGTGTGTGTGTGTTTTTGTGACATATCAGGACACAAATTTGTATAATGACATGGGATGACATAGGTATTACAAGGAGAGGGTGACTTATGAGGACATTACCCCATGTCCCCATTTTTCAAAAGGCTTATAAATCATACAGAATGAGTTTTTTTGAGAAAGTAGAAATGTGCACAGTTTTCCGTGATGGGTAGGTTTAGGTGTAGGGTTGGTGTAGGGTGATAGAAAATACGGTTTGTACAGTATAAAAACCATTATGCCTATGGAATGTCCCCACAATTCACAAAAACAAACGTGTGTGTGTGTGAGCGCGTGCGTGTGTGTTTAATTGCTGTGCAATTTGAGCTTGTAGTGCATCACATTTACACACATTTATTACTATAGCAACCTACCGGCTACCTTATTTTATTAAGCTCCTTCTCTTCAGAACACTTGTCACATTATGCCTTACATTTTTATCTTTTAATTGTTCATACAAGGCAGCACTTCTCCACATATCTGTCTCCATCCACTATACTCACTTGTGCCCGACTATTTCTCTATTTCTTGTAATATTTTAAAATGAATTCACACAGATTCTAGAGCTATTGTAACTGGAGCCAAAACCACGCTTGATTGCCTGACATATCTTCATTCCAAATCGTCACTTGTGCACTTTCTGTGTGTGTGTTTGTGTGTGTGTGAGAACAAGAGTGCAAGCATGATCGGCCTGGAGGGTAAATATAGCTGTTTAGAAAGGCTAAAAGCAGTATAGAGGGGGAGGGGACAACAAGGGTATCCAGAACAGTGATGGCGGGACCGCTGATCAGACTCAACAATTCATTGCATCTGTCTTTTGAGAGTCCTAATGAGTAGAAAGTCAATGCTACAGTATTTCTACAACTATGAGGGAGTTTTACCACTAACTGCTACTTTTTAAGCGACAGAGAAGTCTGTTGTTTTCACCAGAAGGTCTGGTTTGACATTTTGATTAAACCTTACTAATCAAAATTTCTTTAAAAAAATGTTATGTATGCATGAATGAATTGTTCACAATAAGATCTATAACATGCATTTTGAAAATAGATAGGATGAATTAAAGGAAAATTCCAGGTTATATACAACTTAAGCTCTATGGTCAGCATCACAGAATTTTTGACATGTCCCACAGTTTGTATGATGGAAATGTTGCTGAAAATCCATTACACTCTTAGAAAAAAGGTTCAGTGGGTTTCTATATAAAACCCTATAGGGTTTTTGACTTAATTTTAAAGAACACTTTATGGCAAAAATGTTCTATATAAGGAGAAATGTCTTAAATGATTGCATAATACTTTCATGTTTGATGGGTTATTTCAGTTTTTTTTCTAGTGATAAAGTATGTTTACAAGCTGTTTAATTGACAAAATTGTATTAAAATTGAAAAAATTAAAAAAAATTGAGTTAAAACTTAAAAATGAATTAAAGGGGTAGTTCACCCAAAAATGAAATTTCTGTCATTAATTACTCAGCCTCATGTCGTTCCACACCCGTAAGACCTCTGTTCATCTTCAGAACACAAATTAAGATATTTTTGATGAAATCCAAGAGTTTTTTTTTTTTATCCCCCATAGAAAGCTACATAATTACCATCATTCGAGGTCCAGAAAAGTAGTAAAGACATTTTTTAAAATAGTCAGCGTGACTACAGTGGTTCAACCTTAATGTTATGAAAGGATGAGAATACTTTTAGTGCGCAAAACAAAACAAAAATAACGACTTTATTCAACAAATTCGTCTCTCCCGTCATTCTCCTACGCTGTTTATGTTCAGCGCTTCCGGGTACTGTGTCAGAATGCCGGCTCAGTATTGGCCAGCATCAGCATCACACGCATGCATTGTGCTGCTCATGTGATCAGCGTTGGCCAATACTGAGTCGGCATTCTGACGTAGAACCTGGAAGCGCTGAACATAAACAGCGTAGGAGAATGACAGAGATGAATTTGTTGAATAAAGTCGTTATTTTTGTTTTGTTTTTGCACACAAAAGTATTCTCATTCTGGACTTTGAATGACGGTAATTAAATTGCTTTCTATGGGGGATAAAAAAACTCTTGGATTTCATCAAAAATACCTTAATTTGTGTTCCGAAGATGAATGAAGGTCTTGCGGGTTTGGAACGACATAAGAACGACATTTCATTTTGGGGTGAACTAACCCTTTAAATCTAAATTCATAAAATGATCCCATGAATGGAACCCCTAAAAGGTTGTACATATGAAGCGCCTGACAGAAACCTTTAAGGTTATATATAGAACCTTTTCTTCTAAAAGTGTACAGTAGAACCCATAGATTTCAGTTGTAAGTATCTATCTCATTCTCAACGCATCTTTTTTCTTTATTTATTCAATCAAAGTTAAAATAATTTTCTGTGTGACAGCATGTCACAGATGCTCCTGGAATGTTCCATTAATTGAGATGATCAAGTTAAAGCAACATAACTGTTTATGGACACAAGTGATACTAACAATTATATAATGCTTTTCAGCTTCCCTTAAAACATGTTTCATATTTTGTTCTATATATTTCTAAAGCAGAACGGTAGTCATATGTTATATTTTCAGCAAATTCATTAAATGAAAACTTACCATTTAGTATGCTGTACTGTAAAATAACCTGCATGCTGAATGTAAACTTGACCTTTTCACATTAAAGAAACTAAAAAAGGGAATGAGATTTACTGTATGGCCAGACTGGTAAATGGTTGCTTTCTGAAAAGCATTTATTACTTTTATTTATTACATTTTTGACACTGTTGTCTGTATGTAATGTAACACAAGATCGAAACATGAGAGGTGGCTTCTGGGTATTCTTATTGTTAAAGTCCCACAGAAGCTCCAAATTCTCCCTTTTTCATTGGCCACTTTAATTGTGGCCATCTACAGGCTCAACATGGACTTGCCCTGTATATCTCCCTTACCTTCACTTTCTCTTAATTCTCACTCTTTCTGTCCCTTTTTCTTGCTCTCTTTCTTTGTCTTGGTATTGTAATGCACCTTTCTTCACCAATTGTACACAGGCCCAAATGTGTTTAAAGAAACCTTGAGAAAATTAATAAAATTGTTCTGTATTAATTCTTTTACTGGTAAGCCTATGTTTATTTCAGTAACACCACGAGAGGCTGTGCTGTATTTTGAGTAGTCATATTAGCACTAAACTGCAAGTGCCTTACTGCTTTTATGAAATATTTACTACATAATAAAAAGTCATTTTACTAAGCAAATTCATAAAGTGTGTAAACTAAGAATAATAGTTGGTTCTATGGATGCTAAGGTGTACACACAATAGCTGGTGAATAGGTGTTTCATATCATAGCCATGGTTCTGTAAATTCCAGATTGAGTGGATAATCACAGCATCAGCTAGACAGGTCAAAAAAACACATATACCAAATGAAATCATGTAGTGATGTGAGCTGAGCTGAGGGTATATAAGTCAGTGCAGCTTAGCGCCGCACTTCGAAGCACGTCTCCCATTCTGAGCGACAGGGATATCTGGCGGTCATCTAGAATTTACAGAACCATGGTTACATGCGTAACCAGAGTTCTGTTTCATTCCTCCTGACCGCCAGAGACTCTGTTACATTAGTGGATGACCCATACCAACAGGGTCATGAGGAAAATAACTTACCAGAAAAAGGATTACTGGTGAAGCACAGCCAGGCTCACATCCTGAGAAACAGCAACATTGACGTTGTAGAATCTTGCAAGATGTCTGTAAGTTAAACACCCCTAAACGTCACCCAAAAAGAGGAAACAGCCCTGGTGGAATGGCAAGTGATGGTCCCAGGCACGGGTTGTCGAGACTTCTTGTAGGCCAAAGCAATAACCTCAACAAACCATTGTGAAAGCCTCTGCTTATATAGAGGGGCACTTTTCCTAGCCAACAACTGCTCTGATTGCATTATCAGTGCTGTAGCTTCTACATACATTTTCAAAGCTCACACAAGGCACAGGAGCAGAGAATGTTGTTCAAGAACTGTTGGTTGGAAGGAATACAGTTCAATAGACTGATTAATAACTGGTGCAATAGTACCTTAGGGAGGAAGCCAGATCACCCTGTAGCCCAAGACTGGTTGCCCACTGAAGCTAAGCAGGGCTGAGCCTGGTTAGTACCTGGATGGGAGACCTCCTGGGAAAACCAGGTAGCTGCTGGAAGAGGTGTTAGTGAGGCCAGCAGGGGGTGCTCACCCTGTGGTCTGTGTGGGTCCTAACGCCCCAGTATAGTGACGGGGACACTGTACTGTAACAAGCACCGTCCTTCGGATGAGACGTTAAACCGAGGTCCTGACTCTCTGTGGTCATTAAAAATCCCATGGCACTTCTCGTAAAGAGTAGTGGTGTAACCCCGGTGTCCTGGCCAAATTCCCTCCATAGGCCCATACCAATCATGGCCTCCTAATAATCCCCATCCATTGAATTGGCTCTTTCACTCTCTCTCCTCTCCACCTACAGCTGGTTTGTGGTGAGCGCACTGGCGCCGTTGTACTGTGGCTGCCGTCGCATCATCCAAGTGGATGCTGCACACTGGTGGTGGATGAGGAGAGACCCCTGATATGATTGTAAAGTGCTTTGGGTGTACAGTTGTACATCGGAAAGCGCTATATAAATGCCTCATTCATTCATTCAGGAAAGATGGATTGGGCCAAAGGATAACACCAGTACCTTCTGGTTTCCATCTCTACAGGACTGACTCACAGACAGAACATGAAGCTCACCAACCCTCTTTATGGAAGCCACAGCGTGAAGGAAGGCTACCTTTAAGGACTTCCACCTAAGATCTGTGTCCTCAAATGTTTCAAAAGGAGATTGACAAAGAGACTCCAACACCAGAGGTAACTTCCACACTGGAGAAAGAAGGGAGTGAGCAGGATTGAGGTGCCTCGCACCTTTTAAAAAACTGCAAACTAGGCTGTGGAAGCAGAGAGAAAAAACTTCTACAAGTGAATGATGTGCAGAAATGGCTGCTACATAAACCTTTAACTTGGAGGCTGATTTGCCAAGTTAAAAGACCTTTCAGGATGCTCAAAACTACAGAAACCGTGCATTGCACAGGGTCAAAATCATGTGTCTTGCACCTCAAACAGAAAGCCTTCACTGATATATATAAAGCATTCCTGTAGAAGCAGCCCTCACATTAAGAACAGTGTGAATGACGAAGTTTCAGAGTTGGCCCCAGAGGCCAGACCCATGACTGTAGACGGACTGGATCTGGATGCCAAATACGACTGTCCAGCTGGAATAGCAGATCACTCCTGAAAGGAAGCTGCTTTGGTCTGCTCACCAACAAGGTTAGGAGTAAGGGAAACTGTGGTTTGGACAGCCACTTTGGTGCTATCACAAGTACCCTGTGTCTGCCCTGAGCAATCCTGTGAAGTGTCTCCCACAACAGATAAATTGGAGGAAAAGCTTACAGAAGACAATCTGCCCAATCGTGTGACAGTCCGTCCTGCCTCAATGGCCTGGACTCTTCCATCTGGGCAAACCACAATGGGCAGAGAGTTGTGTTTTCCGAAGCAAATAGATCTAATTCTGCCATACCGAACTTCTGCCAAATGTCCTGCACTACATCCAGGTGGAGCCTCCACTCGCTTGGATGTATCCAATTCCTGGACAGAGCTCCTGCAGTCTGATTGACCGTGGAAGTGACCAGGTGAGTAGCTAGAGTAGCAGTAAGGTCAAAGGTCGAATCCATGAAAAGGATTACCAGAAAAAAAGTGTTGGGCAGGTAAATGTTCTGAAAGAGCAATAAACATCCAGCTGAGCATGTAAATATGTACCATAAACATTTGTAGTTGTAGTCACTTACAATATCCAGGTGAGGATATTGTAAGTGAGCCGCAACAAGCTCTCCAACTTTGTGCCCTCCTGATGATTCAGATTGAAGAACGTTGACGTGTTGTCCAAATGTACAATCACATGGCGGCCCACCAGAACTGGAAGGAAAAGTCTTAAGGCCACACATCTCCAATATATTGATGTGATCCATCGACCACTCCCAGACGAAACTGGGCAAGAAGGTTTAGGATATCTTTTGTCCGAGATGGAGACAGCGAGGCACACATTGTGACCAAATTGATTGTCATCCCGATGAACATGATGGACTGTGTGGGAGACAGAGAACTCTTTACTCTGATCACTGAGAGACCCAAATTGGCTTTGTGGTCCAGCAGCAGCTGTGTATTGTGCACAGATTGGACCCTCATCTGAGCACAGGGGAGACAAGGCAGCCTTCATACATCTCTTAAACACACTAGGGGCTAGGGAGAGTCCAAATGGTAGAATCCATTCCTGAAACTGAAATGCAAATGAGACAATGACAATGAGAATTAATAACACCATGACCTAATCCAAAGGCGAGAAAGAGGTCACTACATAACTTCGTTGGTATATGTTTTTCAACCTATTTGGCTGGCACTGCGATTATCCACAAATATAATACCGTCTCTGGTGGTCAGGAGGAATGAAACAGAACTTTGCTTCATTATGTGGCTTTCTGTTGCGGTACCTGTATTACCTGGTTATCAGTATATTTTAAAGGGACTATAGAATTCAGAAATCCTTGTTATTAGCGACACCGGTGGCCGTTAAGTGAACTGCAGACAGCAACTTATTGCTCATGCTAGCAAAATTGGCAATAACGTTCCGAGTCCTTCACATAAAAAATCAGTCTACATGCTTTCATAGACAACCTAGGAACTTGGGGAAGGTTTTATTTTTTAAGTTTTGTTACAAGCTGTTCACACATTGGCAATAAAAAAGCGATTAACACATGAACATTTTTACATATAGCCCCTTTAAGGTAAAAAGCTGATTTTGGTAATTCAGGTTTAATACAGTAACATTAAATCACATAATGAAATATATGGTTATTAGTTGTAAAATATACAGGGACCAATATGCCATACTGTAATTCTGGAAAAATTGTCACAATATTTTTTATGGTAATTTTTTTTTTTTACAGTAGATTTAACAGGATACTTTTTTGCTCTGTCTATTATTTTTGAAATGGTATGTATTTTTACAAATGTAGCAGGTTATCCAGGTATTCTATGCACACATACTGCAAAAATAGAAGTAGCTTATATTATATGCTATTCTGAACGTACTCATGCTCTAAGACTGTAAAAGGGTTTGTCTCAAGATAATAAATGCACACTGAAAATACATGAAATATACAGCTATACGATAAACTGAAGTAAGGTTTACTCACTCTCGGGCTGTATTATGAGGGGTCATGAAGGTGACAAGACTCCAGATAGTTTTGAATGAAAGAGGTTTATTCTTCCTCCTTTTCTTTCTGCCTACTCAGAGTCTGAGCTTAGGGTACAAACACACTCACTATCAATGTGAGAAAAAAAGACCACTTTTGGCAACACATACCATTCTCTGGAATTTTCCCCAAGTCTATTGACTTTTGAGAAAAGCAGCCACTGCAAGTAGAAATGCAGAGTGATAACATAAAAAAAACCCTTCCCAAATAGCAATTTTGGAAACATTTAAAAAGAAAAAAAAAAAGAATTTTCACTTTTGTTTAAATTAAGTTTTATTAACAAAGTTCTGGAGGAGCATGTTCAGATAATTAACCTAATTAACACAAGAGGAGCGCATTCATTTAATCAACTCAATTAACGATAATAGGTATATATACAGCAGACTTACCTCTGTTTGTTGACAGTTATCCGCATCCCTCCACCACCCCATCTCCTCACTTCTAGTTCTAACTATTCCTATCACAACCGGGGGGAGTACTCTGGGTTCAGGCCAAATTCTGAGCTCGGAGCCCTTCCCCCAGACAGCACGCCAAATACGCCTAACCTTTACTCTATCTAATTATATGTAAGTGTAAACACGTGAAACAGTTAATCTAGATTGAACAGTTGCGTTTTCCAAGGATCAATTATTCAGCCTATTCCTAAAAATGTAAGAATAGCAAAGTTATAATTTCTTTTTTTTTAAAACTGCTAATAGCTCATCCAGTAGTGACTATTTTAGCTTTACTGAAAACTAGTTACAAAACTGTCCTTATTAATTAAATATTGTACTTTTTTGGTTCAGAAAACAGCTATTTAATTGTTACCATTCCAGTTTTTTTTCACAGTAGCTATTTATTAGATACTAATGCTTATTCTTTTGGCCTACAATATACTCATTTTCATTCTTACAAGATATTTTCTAATCTATTGTAATTACCAAGTGTTACTTGAAAGTTCAATAAAAAGTCTTGTGATAGATACTACTCAGAAGCAAATAGTTCCTGATATCTGAATGACATTGGCCTATAGAATTTAATTAGAAACATGGGTAAATATAGTGACTTGAGTTGTCACGAATGCTATAAAGTATGCTCTTTCTGGCAGCTCATCAGAACCGTCTTAAAATATTTGAATTCTGTCTCTAAAATTTCTGTATCATTCTATTGCTGTGTAACACACTAACATACATTCAGACAGGAGTCAAGTTTTAAACAGAAATGTTGAAATGTGCTTAGGCAAGGACAGGTTGTCACATTTTTATTGGGCTTACAATGGCTGGATATTTAGTGTTGTTGGTTGGATGTGTTTTGTTTTACATTTACATGTTTTATTGTTTTTTAATTGTTCACATTTTGTTGAAAACAAAATGTTTTTTTATTTAAAGCTGGCAAGTAAAAAATGTGACCACTAGCCTTGGTCTTGTTAAAACTGCTCCTGACTCCATAATTGGTCTGCATGAATCAATCCAATCAAACCAAGACCTCAAAAAGACAACAGGGGATAGTCTGGACTGCTGGGGTAATCATCGGTACACCCCTTCCCACTCTCCAAGAACTGTACTCATCTCGAGTGAGTAAAAGGGATGGCAAAATCACATCCAGGCCACTTCCTTAAATTGTTGCCATCTTGCCAGGCACAAGAAAAGTTTCTTTCCTCAGGCCATCTACCTCATGAACAATGTGCAATACACAACATACCTATATTTATTTAGCATACCATACCTCTTATTCACATTCCCTTGCATTTGTATATAACATACCTGTACATACATATAATGTCTATTGTTTATTTTGTATATTGTGTATTTGTATACATTTATATATTCACTTATTTTATTTGTATTATCTATCTAGTCGTTTTCATTCTCTCTGTGCGCTGGAAACTTCTGTCACCAAAACAAAACGTGTATACTTGGCAATAAAGCTAATTCTGATTCTGACTGCTGTACTGTTGGGCTGGAGTCAATCTGTACTGCCACTCCTCCGCGGGAGCGCGCGCATTATAGCACACGCACACATACACACACTGACTGGAGAGTCTGGCGCACTCGCTCATGCCAGGAAGTTGTTGGTATTCGGGGAATAACAAAGAGAAGAAAACAGGTATATTAAACACATCGAAACTACACGAGGTGGATCTGTGTAACATATATGGGATCTGGGTATGAACTGGAGGACTATTAACTAATGGAGGACTAATCGATGGAGGCGGACAGAAGTTTTGGGCTCGTCTGGGTCCTGCTGCTGCTGTTGGGTATTACAGCCGCTACAGGGAGAGAAGGTGGGTCATCTCCACACATTCCCAAACTATTCCCATATTATACTATTACATTCATCTAAAGTTACTGAGCAGAAAGAGAGTTTAACATGAACAAACAGCAGCGGGACGCATTCTTGTGTTGAAACTGCTACTCGAGCGGTTGACACCCCATCTACACTGCTCAAGACGCGACGCGACCGGCGCGCGGGGCCCTCTGCATTTTCACGCGACTGTTTGAGCCCAAGGTTTGGAGCTTTTTTTTTTGTCGCGTCGCCTGCTTGCAGTGTAGACGGAGTGTGGAATTTGAGAAGTTGTTTTACAAGAGTCAACAGCTTTACCATTTAAACTTGGAATAATTTAGCTTTAGGCTTATTTAAAGTGGTTAAATTAAAAAAAATCTCGTCGGTGTTTTTCTCTCACACTGTTGGCGCAATAGTCGTAGGTGAAGTATGTCGCACAAACTTGATTTGCAACTTCTGCATGACAATAGCGCTGAAACCTGACAGCCAAGAGTACATGAGTTTAATGGGCACAAGTCCTGATATCTTAAAAAAAAATGTAGACTAAGTTTTGAATTTATGAAATATTAATGACATCCTCCTGTGAACCAAAATGTAATACTAATCCAAATTTGTAATAATATAAACATACAATAACAATTAACTGGGTCAGAATCACAGAAAAACAACAACATGATAATTACGATGATACGCAAGTTATTATTTTAACAATAGGTAATAATTCAAAAGCAATAAACTGGGTCATGAACACAGGGCAACATTAATAATTGTTAATTAATAAATAGTAGTAGCAGACACATGCAGATGTACAGTGGCAACACCATGGTACAATGTTGGATATAGTATTACTATTGTACTTTGATATATACAATGGTACTGAGTAATAACCATATACATATTACTGTAAGTGAAAGAATTCCATGGCACTACCATGGTACATGCTTAAAAACATGGTATTGATATAAACATGTCTGAAACACCAAAGTAGAATCATGGTATGTTTTAGTGCTTTTTTGTGTGTGTTATTATATTATGCAGAGAAGTCCAGTACGTCAGCCCATAAAACAATGGATTCAGCGATCTCACAGAGATTACCAAAAATTGTGTACAAAACTGAATTGCTGGAGGTTATACACCAGCTTATTCTCTGCATAACACAAACATACCACTGTCATAAACTATTATTGTTTTTTTTACTTAAATGTACTCATTGAATTTCATTTCTTTGTGTGTACTGTACATGCACTCAGCGGAGGAAGGATTTGTGTTTTCTTATTAAATCATACACTCCTTCCTGCTCGCTGAACGAAGTTAATCCAAAGGTCATTTGTTTTAAAGTACTGTGTAACTGTCAGCTTCTGATTACACACGAATGTGTGTCAAAGTTGTGACATGATCAAAACTTTGCTGAAAAAAGTTTTGTTGTGCCTTTTAGTCAAATTGTAAAAATGTTCCCCGTCAGGTCATGGTGCACATATCTTTTTGCTAAAGTAAACAGAACAATAATAATTTTTTTGAGTAATATTTTAAGATAAACACTACTGGACTGAAGCAACTTAAGGTTACTTGATTATCCATACATAATTTTTTTTTTTTTTTAGAAAAATCATGTTTTCAAATATGATACATCAGGCTTTTGAGGAGCATTTATTTGTACATCTCTCAATTATCATTGTACTGCATTGCATTATATTTTTTGCCTCCCCATATATATAGTTCAGTCATGAAACTCTAGATGGTGCAGGCTGATGGGTCTTAACGCACGCTGATGATAATTACAGCATTAATTACTTGGTACAAGCTGATTGGTCCATGTCACTTCTGCAACCAATGAGCTTGTTGCTCACACATTTAAATTGCTGGTTACATTCACTATAGCAGTTTGCATCGTGCTTCAGAGTTCCTCTAAAACCCTCCACCTTCCCCAGCTCCACCTGTATAGATCTGCTATGAGTATTGATATATGCCTATAGTGCAGCAGCACTATGTCTTACTCGCAGCAGCGTATCGGCGTATGTATTGGCAGTAGCAAGTTCCTGTACTTGCTCTGCAGCAGCTGCAGCGTAGCAGATCTATTCCGCCAAGACCAAATACATTAACATTGTCATATTACCATGCTAAAAATCTTCAGAGAGTTGTCATTATTGAATTTTTATCTAACTTAAGATGTATTATTGGGAGATATGGAGTGACAACTGCACCAAATTGCATATTTTTGCTCAGTTTTGGTCCTATGAATAAAAATGAGTATGAGCTCCATATTGTCCTATACTGTATGAGCCACAAAAGTCTGATGTATCAAATATTGTACTCAAAAAAAAACACATACGCAACATTTTTAAAAATATTTTTTCTGACTATTCTTTCATATGTCAGGCTTTAAAGGGTTAAGCATCCTTGAGGTGCTCAGATTGTCAACAGCCTGCAAGAAGCATTTAGTCTTGTTGACAAGCAGAATCCATAAACAATGGCATTGGGACATTTGCATGGGACATTGTTGGCATGGGACCTTATCTAATGTGACCACATCTCCCATTCTCAAAATCAGTCCCTGTCAAACTTTTGCCATCTGATTCTGCATATGCATAAGTACATGTTGTGCGTGCAGTTACTAAACTAAGAGTTGGTTCACTGCTGTGCTCGGTGGGCTTTTCTTTGTTATCAGTTGTTGCGGGTGTACAGAGCTGTCTTAGATATGCTTTACATGTTTCATTGTTGAGTGTTTCAGAACCTGTAATGGGGCTTTTAGCAATGCTTTTAGCTGAAAGTGTCACCACACGTTTACTGGTCTTCAGCCTCACTGTCACATGCTGTATCAATAGTTATTATCAGAGTAAAGGCCCTTTCACACCAAGGACGATAACTATAACTATAAAGTTTTAATAAATGTTCCAATTCAACAAGAATAGAGACTTCACTGACACAGACATTCTGATATCTTTGGAATCACATTTGAATGATTTGTTTCAGCTGATGAACGATGAAATCATTGACAGCCAATCAGAATTCAAGTAGCAGAAGACATAGCTGCAGCTCATGCTTATAATAAACAGAACATTATTGTCAGTTGGTGTGAAAGCTTATATCGTCATTGTTGAAGTTATCATTATTGTGAAGGTGTGAACGGGCCTTAAAGGGTTAGTTCACCCAAAAATGAAAATAATGTGATTTATTACTCACCCTCATGTCGTTCTACACCCGTAAGACATTCGTTCATCTTCGGAACACAAATTAAGATATTGTTGATGAAATCTGGTGGCTCAGTGAGGCCTGCATTGAGAGCAAAGCCATTCAAACTCTCAAGGTCCATAAAGCTACTAAAAACATATTTGAAACAGTTCATGTGAGTTCAGTGGTTCTATCTTAATATTATAAAGCGACAACTTTTTGTGCACCAAAAAAACTAAATAACGACTTTTCAACAATATCTATATGGGCCGATTTCAAAACACTGCTTCTGAGCTTTACGAATTGAATCAGTGAATCGGAGCGCCAAAGTCACATGATTTCAGCAGTTTAGCCGTTTGATAGGAGATCCGAATCACTAATTCAGAAGCTTCATGAAGCAGTGTTTTGAAATCGGCCCATATAGATATTGTTGAAAAGTCGTTATTTAAAAAAAAAAATTGGCGCACAAAAAGTATTCTTGTCACTTTATAATATTAAGATAGAACCACTGTACTCACATGAACTGTTTCAAATATGTTTTTAGTACCTTTATGGACCTTGAGAGTTTGAATGGCTTTGCTCTCAATGCAGGCCTCACTGAGCCACCAGATTTCATTAACAATATCTTAATTGTGTTCTGAAGATGAACGAAGGTCTTACCGCGGTGTAGAACGACATGAGGGTGAGTAATGAATGACATTATTTTCATTTTTGGGTGAACAAAATCTTTAACAGTCAGATTTGTAACTCATTAGAGCCAGGAGGACATTTCCATTATGAAACTCAAGTGTGTGATTTCTGCTGAGTTTTGTTTAGGGTTGCGATAAATTTAGGACTTCAGTATTAAAGATGATGAGAATGGAAAAGAGTATAGACAGCCTGCGGTGATTCACTGACAAGGCAAAGATGAAACATTTACTGATTTCATTACTGATTTTCTGCTGTAGTTTGTCTTGTGATTGTCATGCTTTCATAAGCTAACAGATAATAGAAAACCATTTTTCTTGCAGATATTTTTGTCTTAGGTTCTATGTTTCCCCCACAGTTTTAGCAACCATACAATTTTTGTATGTCAATGTTTGTATGTCTTTACTACTTTTCTGGACCTTGAATGTGTAATTTCATTGTTTTCAATGGGAGATAAAACAAAACCTCTCAGATTTCATCAAAAATATCTTAATTTGTATTCTAAGGATGAACGAAGGTCTTTCAGGTTTGGAACGACATGAGGGTGAGTAATTCATGACAGAAATTTCATTTTTGGGTGAACTAACCCTTTAATAAAAAATAAAATACAATCTTTAAAAAAAAATTCTTCCAAAAATGACATTTCTGTCTTAATTGAATTTCTTGTGTTGTTTCAAATAGATTTTACTTTTTTCTTCTAAGGAACAGAAAAAAAGATATTTAGCAGAATGTTTGTGCTGCTCTTTTTTTTTTTTTTAATACATACAATGAAAGTGAATGGTGAATACAGGCTGCTAAGCTCCAAAAAATGGTGGAAAAGCACCATAAATGTGTCATCAAAGTAGTTAATTTATTTAATTTGTGTCCTACATTCCAAGTCTCAAAACACAGTGAATATGGCATAATGTTCAAAATTAGCCTGATACGTAATGAAGCAACCAAAGACACTGACAAGAATGTCTTTGGTTCACAAAAAAGAAAAGAAAAAGAAAAAAAAGGGGGGGGGAGACTTTTTTCCAATACATTTGAATCAGTTGATTGAAATTCTCATTTTGGAACAATTACCTGTAAACACATTAAAATAAAAAAGTAAATAAGGCACAAAAAGATCCATTACAATTGAATTTACTATCTACCATCACTGTAGATTTTTGATGTATTTCCAATCACAGCTTTGGGTCACTATCGTCTCTGTAGAGGCTCTGAACCCATAAGTAAATATTGAATGTTACAAAATGTCCTTTTTCAATAGGGTTTTACTGTGCAAACTGAACAACTAAAGCATCACCACAAAAGAGATCAAACCCTATATAAAAATTTAGATAAACTAACCAAACCCATTAATGCATTCATCGACTATCTTGCAAGCAGGCTGTTGTTGTGTGTTGTACGTTGTGTTTGGTTACCTGCAGGAAAGCTTCTATATGTAAAGTAAGTTCAAGGTCATTATCTCGTCAGGAATGCTCCCATGCATTAGTTCAGCATATGCATGCGTGTATCTCATCAGTATTTTGGTATGCGTGTAGCAGTGGGTCAGAACGGAGTGATACACGCTTCACAAACACAGAGACACAAGGTCTGGTCCAAATCCTGTTCTTCCTGTCGGTTGAGAAATTCTTGTTTGTTGTGTGACTGAGTATGTACAAGAGAGCAAGCATAGAATATGCTTGTAGAAAAGCACTGATATGTTTTGTAAAAAACTGTTGCATGTGTATTTGAATAAATAAAGAAAATATACAATATTATACACTAATTGAATTCATTTGTCATTGTGCACTTAAACGTTTACTTTAGTTGAGTGTTTTTGTCACCGATGTGTTATTGAAAGCTTTATCGATTTTGATGCATTGGCTTGTCCATTCAGCAGCATTTGAGGTTGATGCCCAAAGGACACGATCAAAGTGACAGTACCCCATTTGGAGATCCTGTTCCTGTGGCCAGTTATAAAAGGTCTTATTGGTGTTTCTCTTATTATAACCGTGGTCAGGACCTCTTAGGCAGCAGTTGATCTTTGGTCGCTGTAAATGTCAGCTTGCACTCTGTTTTGTGTATTGTTGTTGTCTGTGAGATCAGTCTCCGTGACAGCAGCAGTTAACAGAAGTTGGCAGCTGAAAACCTATTGAGTACACAGTAGTGAAATACGCACTCTTACTTCCTGTCTGGCCGCACACCAAGAGTAGGTGTGGTGAATTTGCTCACTGCACAGGTAAAGAGCACTGATTTATATTCAATCTGTCTCTCTTGTGTTGTTGTCCTAGAGACCAAAAGCAGCTCTTACACTGTGTGACACAACAAGTTTCCAATGACGAGGAAGTTCTTGTTTTGCTACTACAGTCATCACTTACTATGTCAGTTTGTTACTGCATGTTTTAAAGCACAGAATAAGTAAAAATGTGTTTCTGCAAAATATACTCGCTTTTCACCACAAACACAACATTTTAAGCAGAATTTGACTGAAATTTTATTGGAGTACCTGTTATTAAAGGCATGGTTCACCTAAAAATGAAATCCATCGATTACTCACCCTCATGTCTTTTAAAGGGTTAGTTCACCCAAAAATGAAAATAATGTCATTTATTACTCACCCTCATGCCGTTCCACACCCGTAAGACCTTCGTTCATCTTCGGAACACAAGTTAAGATATTTTTGTTGAAATCCGATGGCTCGGTGAGGCCTGCATAGCCAGCAATGACATTTCCTCTCTCAAGATCCATTAATGTACTAAAAACATATTTAAATCAGTTCATGTGAGTACAGTGGTTCAATATTAATATTATAAAGTGACAAGAATATTTTTGGTGCCCGTGTCAAAACGCCAAACTGCTGAAATCGCATGACTTTGGCGCTTCGAACCGCTGATTCGACACGGTTCGAATATACGCTTCGAAGCTTCAGGAAGCAGTGTTTTGAAATCGGCCATCACTATATAAGTCGTTATTTTGTTTTTTGTTTTTCGTTGTTTTATAATATTAATATTGAACCACTGTACTCACATGAACTGATTTATGTTTTTAACATTAATGCATCTTGAGAGAGGAAATGTCATTGCTGGCTATGCAGGCCTCACTGAGCCATCGGATTTCAACAAAAATATCTTAATTTGTGTTCCGAAGATTAACGGAGGTCTTACGGGTGTGGAACGGCATGAGTAATAAATGTCATTATTTTCATTTTTAGGTGAACTAACCCCTTAAAATCCATAAGATTCTTGTTCATCTTCGTAACAGAAATGAAGATATTTTTAATGAATTCTGAGAGATTTCTGTCCTTCCCATGAAAGTCTATTAACCCAAAACTCTGATGCTTCAAAACGTTCATAAAGAGATCGCAAAAGAAATCTATATGAATTGAGTGGTTTAAGTCTTCTGAAAAGACACGATCACTTTATGACTAACTCGCTTTATTAAAGCACCGTTCAGCGAGCGTATAGAACACTCAAATTTGGTAAACAAACATGCTTGCTTGACGCGTGAGAACCAATGAGGTTCATTCTCATGTGTCACGCCAGCATGCAGAGCCGGCGCCAGCGGAGCACTGAAGAGGGGTATCTGAAGTAACGAAAGGGGGCGATGACATAATGCAAAGTGCCCCCAGTTAAGTTTTTTTCGGACTGTAAACAAACCTGTCGCCAATACAACTATGAAACTAAAAGCTACTGAGCAAATACAGATGGTAGAGCATTGAATAATATGCTTCATAAAACAAAAAAGAAAATTGCCTACGCCGTCCTATGTTCATAATAAAAAAAAAAAACTGTTTAAATGTCCGCTGCAGTATCTTGTCCTTTTAACAGTTATGGGGTTTTCCGTGATTGACAGTGCTTGTCAAAGCATTTGTCAGTCATGTCTTGTTCCATGTACACAACAATTCAGTCTTTTCAATATAAAAGTCTTCGCTACTGACTAACACACTCATAAAAACAGTCTTTGCCGCTACTAATGGCGTAATAATGTAACTTCTGTTGCTGTTCACGGTCAGGGACTATTTTTTCTGGTGGAAGGAAGGTTTTTAGTGATTTTACTTCATGAAAATTGCATTGATACATATATTTTTTGGCTTTAATATTTGTATTGTGTGGTAACCATTTTATAAAAGCAATAAGGTACTCGAGGCTGGTTGCAGGCCCTTCAGCCGTGACTTATTCACGATACAGCACAGCCTCGAGTATCTTATTGCTTACATATATAATATATAATATATAAAATATATATATATATATATATATATATATATATTTTATATATATAATATGTGACCCTGGACCACAAAACCAGTCGTAAGTCGCACAGGTATATTTGTTGCAATAGCCAACAATGTATTGTATGGGTCAAAATTATCGATTTTATTTTTTTTTTATGCCAAAAATCATTAGGATATTAAGTAAAGATCATGTTCCATGAAGATAATTTGTAAATTTTCTGCTGTAAATATATATATATATATATATATATATTTTTGAGTAGATATGCATGGATAAGGACTTCATCTGGACAACTTTAAAGGCGATTTTCCCATTTTTTTATTTTATTTTATTTTTTGCACCCTCAGATTCCAGATTTTCAAATAGTCGTATCTCTGCCAAATATTGTCCTATCCATGCATCAATGGAAAGCTTGTATATTCAGGTTTCAGGTGATTTTTAAATCCTTGTGACTGGTTTTGTGGTCCAGGGTCACATACTGTATATATAATTGTGCCGTATGTACAACCACAGCAAACATGGAGCTTTGAAAAAAAAATCACATTTTAAATCGCAATTATATTTTTCTCCCAAAATGTGCAACCCTAATTTTATCTTTAATAGTTTTCCTTAAAAAATATAGTTTATTTTTTATAAGTCAGCAGGGGATGGTCCATTCACCTACTAAAAGCACTGAACAACTTTTAGGCAATCTATTCTATTTTGTAAATACATTTTTTGTTTTTGATAATTTAGGTCAAATCAACAAATTAGTAACTATATTTGTAGATGCTTGGTGTTTTATGTTGTCTTATTGGATATTGTTAAGAATGCCCATGCAGATGTCCACTGAAACACATTTTCCCTATGCGGATAAAGACTGCAACTACTGTTTATCAGACAAGCGGTGCCAATAAAACAACCAAATATCAGCAAGTTAATTGGCGTGGGTGATTTTTTGCAGCATAAAACTAACAAACAAAAATCAGAGGTACTCAGAGCGTGCGTGTGTGTGTAAACCTGTTGGTTTGGATGTCATTGGCGATACGTTTGTGGTGTATAATAACACTTCAGCCAGTCTAAATCAAGTTTGAGTAGGAGTAAAAAATGATTATGTAGAAACAGAAGTACAATAAGACAGAGAAAAAGAACAGAGCCGCAGAGACATGGACAAATAGAGTTGTTTTCAATTCAAGGCCCCTATACACGCACATGCACAGAGACGAGGGAATGTTAGGATGATGAAAGAGGAGGAACGGAACTTGGAAAGGAAGTGTGAACTGGAGAAAACAGTGACTTATTATTCAATCTCAGTCCCATCGGCATGCATGCATGTCACATCTGTTACTACACAAAAACAGCTCTTTCAATAATGTCTCATATGATAACACGTTAAAGGAATAGCTTATAATAATAAGAATAAGAAAACAAATGTAATCACGCTCATTTGCAAATTTTCATTGTCGCAGTTGTATAAACATAACCACTCTGTTAAGATTGTGTCTTAAGAACTAGTCTGATCAACAGTTAACCAAGGGGTAATCAGTCTTACTTTTAAGATTCAAATGAGACCAATCTGTATTTTTATGTAACTGACTTTATAAAGTTATGACCAGAGAAAAAAATGAGTGACTAACTTGTACATCTAGTCTAAGCAGTTTATGCAACTGACCACTGGAATTAACTGACTTTAAACATCAAAAAATCAACAAATAGGCTACACATGCCATATGTTTGCGCATTGAACTTGTAGAGGTGTAATAGAAATGGTTTACAGTCTATTGTCAACTGAGGACACCGAGACACCAAATGTTTTACACAGACATGCACAAATCTCAGTACAGCGCTGCACATGCACAAACTCTGTCATGACATGGACGCTTAGAGTGAGTTCCAAACGCATCTATTTACAGTATCCTGCACAGAGTAGCAGTGTGATAAAGCCAAGACAGGAGGACAGTAGTCATGACTAAATGAAACAAATCATGCGTGTGCATCTAAGGAGTTATTTTACACTAAAAGACAAATGAATAATACATTTAAAGTGATATTAATGCAGACTTTATAGGCAGTACTCTGAGTTTAATTTCCATGATGTTAATTTTAAAATTATATTAATTCACGAGTTTACACGTACATTAAAATCAAATAAAGTAATTTATATGGTAATTTAATGCGTATTTGGTGTGCTGTCCGGGGGAGGGCTCCGAGCTCGGAATTTGGCCCGAACCCAGAGTACTCCCCCTCCTTAACTGGGATAGAAAACAGCCAAGAGTGAGATGATGGGGTGGTGGAGGGATGCTGTGAAACTTGTCGCGGGATAGAGGTGAGAGACGGCTTTATATATCGGCTTCCTCTTGCACTGATTGGTTGATTACCTGAACGTGTTCCTCCCGAATTTTGTTAAAGAAAACTTCATTTTATTTTATGTAGTGCTGGTTGGTATACCAGTTCATGCGGTATACCGGTTTCAGTTTTGTGTACGATATGTATTTTTCAAATACCACCATGCCGGTGCGTAAATAACTGCTACATCTATTCAGTGGCCACAAAGACTGCTGGGGTTGGGAGTAACACATTACAAGTAACGCACGTTACGTAATCAGATTACTTTTTTTTCAAGTAACAAGTAAATTAATGTATTACTTTTAAATTTACAACAAAATTACAAAAAAAAAATTACTTTTTCATAAATGAGAATATACTCAAATAAATAATGCAAGTTACTTTGTTTTCCCATTTATTGACTGGCACCTCTCCTGTCTCCTTGTTGAGAGAAGTGGGGAGTAAGGTGTAGAGGTGTTGTGTGGGCTGTGTAAACATGATGCTTATTGTAGTTCTAGACTAAATCTGAGCATGCATTTACTCTTTGCATTTACACTTGCACTAAAACAGATTCAGTATTCCTCAAAATGAATAAAAACAGTCAAATGCATACTCAGAATATTACACAAACCTGCAGTAATTAAATATGTTAAATAATACAAGTATACTTTTTGTATTTAGTCTCACTTTATTAACCATTGTCTTTGCTGCTGACCTTCAATGATCCAATTCAACCATGCCAATAAGCAAAAATGACTTTAGATAAACGTCACATTTGTGTTTAATTTTTTTTCTCCTGTGTCCTATTCTTCTGCTATCCAGAATGGTTTGTTTGAGCTGCGGCCTCTACTGTACAGGCGTGAATTTGTATTTCCTTCAGCTTATTTATTTCACTTTTGGTGTGAAAGGGCCTAAACATTTTTTTTATTAAAAAGCAAACAATCAAGCCCAGCCCAGATAAGATATAGTAACGTAATACATTACTTTCCATAAAAAGTAACTAAGCAACGCAATTAGTTAATTTTTTAGGGGTTAATGCAATATTGTAATGCATTACTTTTTAAGTAACTTTCTCCAAAGCTGACAATAAATATCCCACACAACCTACTCTCTTTAACATGGCAAATAACATGTAGAGAAAACACGGACGGAATCACGGTATCCAGTATCCTTACTGTTTAAAATGGAATGTCACGGAATTTGGCAATTTTTTATGATTGTATTATGTTATGGACTACAAACACTTGTGCTTTAAGTCATCATGGATTTTATGCAATGAAAAAAATTTAACTTGTACAATGTAAATGTAATTTTTTATCACAGAATATATTTTATAGTTTGTTTCTATACTGTAATAAAGGCTATGTCAATTAGCACTGCATTATTGGCTTAAAAAACACACATAAACCATATATTGTAGCAGTCGTGTGTTTTTTGTCTTTCATCAGTCACGTTTCATCAGTCAAAATATTTTTGCTTTTTATTCAGTTACAGCGATAGCTGGATGCCTTTGTCCATATAAAGGATTTCCTGGAAAGTCATAAGTTATCACTTTTAGGAGTCAGTAAAAAAAAAAAAAACCTTCTATGAGTCTGTTTCTGCGAGAGAGCGCCCTCTGGCTTCGAGTATGAATGAAACATACATTACATGAGAGTGTTTAACGCTCCATAATGCTTACATTGCCTTGTTTTGGTTAAGAATAAAATGTCAGGTCATGCATAGAATATCTTGTCTCTTTGAATATAAGTCTAGATCTATTCACACTGGCCCATGAAAAAAGGATGGGGGATGAATTTACGTTTTATTAAAAATATTCTATGCCCATGCCCATTGTTAAAAAAGTTCATGGACATGTTTTTTTCAGCTACATATGAGAAGTTTTCATAAATGAATGGGTTATTTTAAAATTAAACTCAAAAGTAGTTTGAACGCAGGCTTGTCATGTGCAATTTTTAAAGGTACACAGTACTTTTTCCACCATTTAAAAAAAAAATGAATCGTATTTTTACACAATATGTTTAAAATCAATAAAGTGGTGCAGGGATGTTGTCAAAACCCAGACGACTAATTCAACACTGGTTTTCTCAAGATTTTCCTATAGGTTTTTATTATGGGGTTTTTCAGTTGAATTTGAGTAAAATAAAGTCTGTGGTAAACACAACTTGTCAAAACTTGGACATTTTGTTCTACAATGTAAACTGCACACACTCACTACCCAAACATTCCTATCTAGTTACTTATTAGAAAAAAAGAAAAAACGGCTTCAAAATTTGCATTTTCGATATGGGTGTCTAATTTACGTTGTCAAACAAAATGTCAAAGTATCGTCAAGTTATGTTTACCACAGACCTTATTTTACTCATAAATTGAAAATCCATAAGAAAATCTTGAAGTAACCACTAGTTAATTAGTCTTTCGGGTTTTGGTGTCACGACTGCACCGCTGTATTATTAAAAGATTTATTTTACATGGAGAAGGTTGTCTCATGAGACTGATACATTGATCTCACATGACCTGAGCTCACTGCTTACTTTGTCTGGGAAATAGCGCTGCAACCAGGGCCGTGTACAAACATTTTAATGGGCAGTGGTCCAAACCAAAAAAAAAGGGGGCACTAAAGGGATGGTGGGGGTGGTGCTTGTTAATACAATTTTTCATTTGTTACAATTATCCAATTAAAAGAGAAGACTGCACTTTCGCTCTGACTCTTTTGAGTGGACCCTTATGCAATTTCATCTTAAAGTAGCTAATGAATAACAAAATATTTTAAATAAAAATAAATCTATACAATCTATATAATCTGTTCCAAATTATTATCCAAATGACATATCAGTAGGATTTCAGTAAAATAAAAATTATTTCTCATATCTTTTTAGATAACTGTATCTGTCTCAGACAGCTTTGTTCAATAGTTTGCCAGGTCTTCTTGGGTAAATGGAAAACCTACTTTAATAAGTTGTTCCACATTATTAAGCAAAACACAGTTCTTGTTCAGTTTCGGAAGATGAAAAGTCATGAAAACAACTTATATTCTGCAAAAACTGAATAGAGATTATTGAACTGTTAAAGGATTTTGTGAGTGATTCAGAGCACAGCAGAATTCAGCAAGAATAATGGCTTATTAAAAGAAAGTGTCTGTCAAATTAATTGTATTAAGAGGGCAGGAAAAAGCCAGTGTTTAGCACCAAACAGGTATTTAAAACTGCTGGAGTCTCAAGAGCCTCTCCATACAGGCTGGCAGTTGATTTTCCATTTACCTAAGAAGACCTGGCAAACTATTCATCAAACCTGTCTGAGAAGAAAGACAACAAACACTTTCTTTTGAAAAACTAAAATCTGAATTTGTATTTTTACTGAAATCCCACTGTCACATAATTTTTAACTCATTTAGAACATTTATTGTATATTATAATATATAATATTATAAATGTTTTGTTACAGATTACTAGTATCAACTAAGAATAGATTGTAATGGGAAATATTCTTTACAGGAGTTAAAGTCCCTGAGAATTGGAAGTTGCAACATGTGTTGTGACATATTTCCAAGTGAAACGGTAAATTGAATAGAGGGTTTTACATTTGACGTCATCAGAGAAGGAACGCCATTCCAGACCGGAAGTAACTTTTCAGATTTTGATTAAAGATTACCACGACAAACAAATTTTTTCTGTGTATTAACTTGCACGGATTAATTATTCACCACAAGACTAGTAATATGCACTAACAAAGTAAATAGGGTCAATTTTGATTTCATGCCGACTTTAAAGTGTGACTGCCTCCTGAATGTTCCATATGATGATTTAGCCCACCTCCCTTACGAAAATTAACCATGGTTTTATTATAGTAAAACCATGGTTTCTGGCATATTGATTACCATTTTTATTTAACCACACAAATGCTATAGTTAAACTGTGGTTTTTGTAGCAGAATTATAGTTAATTTGTGGTTACCATGGAATAACTAGAATAACCATTATTTTTTTATTTTTTTATTTGTAGTAAAGCCATGGTTAAAGCCAGGGCTGTTGGCGTGCTGGAGTTTTGAATCAATGTTTGCAATGATGAACTGCCTTTAGCAGCCTCCCTTCGCTATGTCTTGGTCTTCTTTTTATGAAGGCATTGTTTTTTGTCTACCAAGTGTGCCAACAACAGCAAATTTGGTGTTTTTCATATTATATAATATCTGGTAAAATAATTTGATTAGGCACAAATTCAAATTCTCTTCCAAGAACGTGAATGTTTTGTACAAGTTATTAGCACTATTAGAGGAACAGGAGTAAAACATTACCGACAGAAATACAAAAACAAACTACCAAATTACTAATTTAGCTGCCAAACCATTGTCTGTATGTGGATTATAGTGCATCTACCTGTCAATGGGACAAACTTCTGGAACTGCCACCTCCACAAGGACAGACTGTGAGTGAGCGAGCGGGAAAACACGGGGCGGATTAGCGGAATTAGTGGATCTTTAGCGGAGCGATTACTGAATGCCCTTATGGAAATCCTGTCAAAGGGAGAGGAGGGGGCAAGAGGGGCACCTCAGCCGATGAGGGCAGAGGGGCAGTGGCTCTAGCCACCAGGCCACCCCCCTGTGCACGGCCCTGGCTGCAACCAACATTTATTTTGATAAATAACTCTATTTTGTTAAACAGTCTAACATAATTTGAATGATTAATCAATTATTTGGGTGATTAATGCATTCAAATAACTGAGAACTTTTGTGCAATGCTGCATCCAGACTGCAAGGTGTCAGTTTGTCCAAGACTACTGCCATATTGGCCATTGAGATATAAGCAAAAATTACTGAGCGCACTTTAAATACACTGCAAAAAATGCTGTTCTTACTTAGAGTTTTTGCCTTGTTTCTAGTCAAAATATCTTAAAGTTCTTAAATCAAGAAGCATTTTCTTGACAAGTAAAAATTATTTTCTTGTTTTTAGGAAAAATAAGTCATAATTAAGTGAGTTTTTCCTTAAAACAAGCAAAATAATCTGCCAATGGGGTAAGCAAAATAATCTTATATCAAACCAAAAATAAGCTAAATAATCTTGTTTTCAATTTGAAATAAGATTATTTTGCTTACCCCATTGGCAGATTATTTTGCTTGTTTTAAGGAAAATCTCACTTAATTTTGATTTATTTTTCCTAAAAACAAGAAAATAATTTTTACTTGTCAAGAAAATGCTTCTTGATTTAAGAACTTTAAGATATTTTGACTAGAAACAAGACAAAAACTCTAAGTAAGAACAGCATTTTTTGCAGTGTAGTCTTAATCTGTGAAAAAAAATTCCATATAAATGTATAAAGTCCTGCTGATGTGTGTATCTGTGTTTTGCTTTTCAGTATGTCTCGGGACAGATATGAAGCTGGCTTTACCCTCCAGTCTTGAGAATCATTATGAGATGCTCAGGCTCCTGTACACGGGCTGTCAAGTGGTTCATGGTAACCTGGAGATCACTCATCTGCAGGGCACTCCAGACCTCTCCTTTTTGCAGGTACGGGACTGTCATGTGTGTGTTAGGGTAGTGCTTTAGTGCTCTTTATTATACAGCAGCTAGATTTTTTTGGTGCTCAAGCATTTCCAAACTCCTGCTCATTTTCTTGCCATCGTGTAAATAATCACGTTATAATGAATAATGTGTGTGTGCCTGAGTTTGACCAGAGCATATTTCTGAAAGTCTGCAATACCCTTTTATAGAGATGCTTAAAGTTTAAATGACACAGGCATAATCATTTTTAAAAAGTTAACAGCTCAAATGGTACTGCATAACAGGAATGACCCATCTTAACATCCTATTTCAACTAAAACTTTGCCTTGAAATTAAATTTAGTTTACTAAGGTTCACGATGGAGTAGAATAGAATAGAATTGCTATTAATTTAAGCCGCTCTCTAATGTTTAAAATGTCAATAAAATGATGAAAAAAGATGCTCATGTTTGTCTGTAGGGGATTGTGGAGGTTCAGGGGTATGTACTGATAGCTCACGTCTCAGTGCGTTCGGTTCCTCTGGACAATCTGCGGATCATACGAGGCAGTCAGCTGTATAACTCCAGCTATGCTCTCGCAGTACATGACAACATCCACCTCAGTCAGGTGGGACTCAGCCTGAGAGAACTACGCCTCAGGAGTCTTACAGGTAAGGAGTGTGGGACTTAAAAGTATTTTAAAATAGTCAAATTTATATTGGGTTATTTTAAATTTAAAGGCACAATATGTACATTTTCGCCACTAGAGGGCACTTATTCAAAACACAGGCGTAGCTTGATGACGCCGAGATTGAGCACGGAATCAAGGGAGATGTCGTCTTCACCTCACAGCCAGTGGAAAAGAATCCGACGGGACTGAGTGTGTTGAAAATGTTTGAAAATAATATTATAGCGTTATTCTGTGCGTTGACGCATGGACATAGTCCGTGTCCTGGTTAAAATTGCTTAATTCTCTGGATTTAAACATTCTTGGAAACATCTGGGATAATGTAAGTACACAAGTCAACAAAATATATAACACTGTTCTAGTGGTTTTTGGATATCTTACTCCAAAAATATTACATATTGTGCCTTTAAGAGTGAAGGTCTATTACTGACTTCTCTCATTTTTTTAAATTAAAGCTTCAGTTAACACTTTTTGTTATATTGGTTGAATCTCTCTTCACATCCTGATAAAAATTAATAATAGAAGTGGTATAATTATTAAAAATATATGTATATATACCTTCTGTGGAAGTCTCAGGACCAAAAAATGTTTGTCCGATGTTCGTCCAATCATTGCATTCGGTTCTGACAGGATGTCCTGTCTGCCTGTCAACCTATGTATTTCCATACCTCCGCGCACCCTGCTCGTGCAGATATCACTCACACATCATCAGTGCGTTCCATGAGGCTATGCCGAGTTGTAAATAGACAGTCACTGAGTGCCACAAACAAACAGCAGCCGCCTTTTACAGTTCCTCCTGAACCAAAACAACGAGCTTATGCTGCGTTCACACCATGTCATTATTACCGTAATTAAAAGATAGCAACCCGTGACGTTCTACTCTGAGCTGTCCTCAGACTCGGATTTATGCACTTCTATGGCAACACTATCAGTGCCAAATTTAAGCTGCAGCAGTCAGGTGGTACAAGTCAGAGCTCTCTAGGTTGTTTACATTCATCATTCTTATAATGTTGTGTGCTTTGAGACTTGAGATAATTTAACTCCGCCTCTCATGACGCTCTGCAGACTCTGCTTTGCTGTGCGCATTCATGTGTTTCAGAGGAGGTGTGGCTTTGGAGACGCTCTGAAGGGAGGGTGGGATGGATCTTATGCTTTCAAAGCTAGCTTGCTATTGCTAGCCTTTCTGAAATTGCCTACCGTACCTTTAAATGGATGGTGACCAGTCTAGTTAGGGGATACTGCAGTTTAGATTCCCAAGTTTATGTTCTCTCTGTTAATTAATACAATTCTGTAAGTCATAGAAATTTCTATTGTGAATATTAATTTTTGTAGTTATGCTCAGCTCTCAAATATTTAACTAGTTCTCTTTGTGAGTACTTGTGAATTGAGTAAATCCTGCTCACACGATAACATCAGTCTGCCTGTGTGATTCATTGGGTGGCAAATGTTACCAGCCAATAACCATTTCCTATAGAACAAAAAGTGGTCTTTCTCCAAGTGTCTTATAAAGTTTTCTAATAACGGGATGTTTTTTTAGAGACACTAAAAAGTATAATCGTTGAAATAAATTATAGGGTTAGTTCACCCAAAAAGGAAAATAATGTCATTTATTTCTCACCCTCATGTCGTTCTGCACCCTTAAGACCTTCGTTAATCTTCGGAACGCAAATAAAGATATTTTTGATGAAATCCGATGGCTCAGTGAGGCCTGCATAGCCAGTAATGACATTTCCTCTCTCAAGATCCAGAAAGCTACTAAAAACATATTTAAAACAGTTCATGTGAGTTCAGTAGTTCTATCTTAATATTATAAAGCGACGAGAATATTTTTGTGCGCCAAAAAAAACAAAATAACGACTTTTCAACAATATAGTGATGGGCGATTTCAAAGCACTGCTTCAGAGCTTTACGAATCGATTTAGTGATTCGGATCTCCTATCAAACTGCTAAACTGCTGAAATCACGTGACTTTGGCGCTCCAAGTCACTGATTCGATTCGTAAAGCTCCGAAGCAGTGCTTTGAAACCGCCCATCACTATATTGTTGAAAAGTCCTTATTTAGTTTTTTTGGCACACAAAAAGTATTCTTGTCGCTTTATAATATTAAGGTAGAACAACTGAACTCACGTGAACTGTTTCAAATATGTTTTTAGTAGCTTTCTGGATCTTGAGAGAGGAAATGTTCCGAAGATGAATGAAGGCCTTACGGGTGTAGAACAACATGAAGGTGAGTAATAAATGACATTATTTTCATTTTTGGGTGAACTAACCCTTTAATTGCATTGATTAAATGATTCATCCAGTAATCACAAATGACTGGAAAGGTCATGAAAAAGTCATTGAAATTCATTGGTCAAAAGGTTTGGAAAACCCTAACTTTATCATTTGATCAAGGTTCCCAGGGTCATGGAAATTCCAGAAATATCAGAGACTTTTAAAGACTTTTTAGGCAAAATTTAGCTGGCAAAAAGGCCCATTGTTGATAGTGTAGAGGTCATTTTCAAGCTAAGTAGCTTTGTGTGTCCAATTTGAACCCAATGCAAAATCGGATATTTAAAATGACTGGACTTCAAACTCGAAATTTCTCCAGGCAAAAAAATGGTAAATGTAACTGCACCTTTATGCTCAGGTCCAAAATATTTCATTGACTAATTGCTCTTTGTGTTTGTATAAAAAATATAAAAAAATGCTGTACAGTCATGAAAATGGAACCCTGTGAGTAAAATGTTTGACTGTGTTTCACAGAAATCCTGCTTGGTGGGGTTTATATTTGGGGAAATCCTCAACTTTGCTTTCCTCGGAATATTAATTGGGAAGACACTGTTACTAAAGTTAAAAACAAACCGCTGCACCTGGAAGACATTCCAAAGAACTGTGAGTGAACTATCCCATCATGCTTTTCAATGCATCATATACGTGTTATTGCTTAATATTAACAATCTTTTTTCAGGTCCTCTTTGTTCTTCTGCTTGTGGGTCTGGTGGATGTTGGGGAGAAACAAATCAGGACTGCCAAATATGTGAGTGTCATTGGCATATTGTTATTTTTTCATGTTTGATAAAAAAAAATAAAAACAATTTGCCATGAATTCAGTTTATTTGAATCAAGATTTCCGGTCCATCTCATTATATATTTTCATGTCCCAGAATGCTCTAATTTATACACTATGTTATATAATCATATAATTTTGTTTCAATATTTATTAAGGTTTTTTATGATGATTATGTGGTGGACATTTTTTTTAGTGCTCTGTCAAAATGAACATCTGGTTTGACGCTTGTTTACTCTAGAGAGAAAATTTCTGATCAGTTCAATTCTACATTCCCTATCAGAGAATAAATAGATGCAAATTAAGTATATAATCATTTGTGTTTTGTCATGAAACGTAATGGAATTCTGAATCTTGTCCGACCCGGTATGATACACCATTTCATGTACCTCTTTCTCTGCAGTGACCTCTGTGCAGTGCTCATCTGGCTGTTTGCGCTGTAAAGGTCCAAAACCTAATGATTGCTGTCATGTGCAGTGTGCTGCTGGGTGCACAGGGCCGAAAGACTCTGACTGTCTGGTAAAAAGAACATAAATATTCCATTTATATTATTTATATCTAACTGACATATAATAATATCTGTTTTACCCCATTTTTGCATTTTTAGGCCTGTCGTCACTTTAATGACAGTGGGACGTGTAAAGACAACTGCCCCCCGCCCACCATCTACGACCCAATCACCTTCCAATCCAAACCCAACAAGGACAAAAAGTTCAGTTTTGGAGCCACATGCGTCAAACAGTGTCCCCGTATGTCAAACTTTTAATTAGCTAACGATATGATATCATGCTGTATGCCCACGGGTCTTGCCTTTTCTTTCTCTATGTATATATTTATTATACATGCTGTGCTTTCTACTTCTTTAGATAACTATTTGGCAATGGAAGTGGCGTGTACAATGGTCTGTCCTAAAGCTAACAAGGAAGTCATCACTGTCGAACCAGATGGTTTAGAAACACAGAAATGTGAAAAGTGTGAAGGAGAGTGTCCAAAAGGTATGTATGTCTATGTGTGTATGTTTTTGGCTGAAACATATGATTCTAGCTAGCTACACAAACATGATTTTAAGTGTCGTTGAGTTCCAAAATGTGTGAGAAAGCAATTCATAACACAAGTTGTATTCTTAAAAATTGTTCCAAAATGGTGTATACAGTTTGGAATAATTAAGATCTTTTCTGTATGAATGTATTTTAAAATTATTTCTGTAATTTATTTCTGTGATGGTAATAATTGAGCACCTGTAATAATTAAGCACCAAATCAGCTAATTGGAACAATTTCTGTAGTATCATGTGACTCAAGATTGGATTAATGGATGCTGAAAATTCAGCTTTTCAATCACAGTAATAAATTATATTTTAAAATATATTCAAACAGAATTATTACAATAAAAAAAATAAAAAAATGTAATAATATTTAACAACATTACATTACAGTTTTTTTTTACTGTATTTTTAATCAAATAAATGCAGCCTTGGTGAGTTGCAGAGAAGAAAAATCATAATCATTCCACACTTTTGACTGGTAGTCTATAAATACTATGTGTGTATCGTTTCTCCTATTCTTATAATAGTATTGATTTCTGTATGTTCTGTCTGTTAAGTGTGTTATGGACAAGGTATGGGAAACCTTCAGGGGGTGACAGTGGTGGATGCCACCAACATTGGCATGTTCGTTGGTTGTGAGAAGATCTACGGCAGTTTGGCTTTTCTTTCAGACTCCTTCAAAGTGTAAGCAAGGACAAATTACAATTACGTCATCATCTACTCGTCCTCATGTTGCTCGTCCTCTTGCTTCTGTTGAACACAAAAGGAAGATATTAAAAAGATTTTGTTAGAAAAAAAAAAAAAAAAAAAANAAAAAAAAAAAAAAAAAAAAAGAGCAGGAAAAGGATCATAAAAGCTATTCATACGACAGCTTTGTGTGAGGAACATACTGAAATTCACTGATCCTTTTCCCCTCTGCTGCAGCTCTCAAACTTGGCATGTTATAGTTAACGTGTGATGAGACACTTGTAAACAATTCCATCGGATGTCATTAGCTATGTTTGCATACACTTATTTTATGCGGATTATGGGATATTGCGTAAAAAAAGATGTATGGGAAATCTTAAAATGTGCACAACTGAGTTGGTTAATTTTTTTATTTATTAAAAAACATGCACATAAACTAAGATGGAAACACATTTACCGAATAAATTCCTGGATGTGCGAAA
Source organism: Anabarilius grahami (assembly GCA_003731715.1). Taxonomy (NCBI): domain Eukaryota; kingdom Metazoa; phylum Chordata; class Actinopteri; order Cypriniformes; family Xenocyprididae; genus Anabarilius; species Anabarilius grahami. The sequence goes on from RJVU01053030.1 coordinate 214,657, forward strand.
TAAAGGCTCACAGGCTTTCCTGGTTGCAGCAACTATTTATTATTTTATTGCTGATACTTTGTGCCAGTTTCTCAGAAAGTGAAGATTTTGTTCTATTCGCAAATGTTTTATGCAATTTTCCAATTTTTTGCACAATTTTAATTCGCAACTTTGGATGGAAACATAGCTATTAATTTTTAAACTTGACATAAAGTGACATGCCGAACTTGACATGCCAAGTTTGAATTTGTGTATGCTTTTGGCCACAGAAGAAATAAAGTCGTATGGGTTTAGAAATGACCTGAGGGGGAATAACTAACTGACCTTAAAACTTTTCTTCTGATCTCAATTTTTCCATACATGACTGGTATTGTTATAGGTATTGTTACACTTTTAATGTTTAAAATATATTGTGTTATCAATACAGAAATGCAGTTTCCAATTCAACTGGACTGCAGTTGAGTGACCTGGAGAAGCTGAAGTCAATACAAGAAATCACAGGTGAAGTTCAACTGTACTCATATCACAAAGATTATAAAGAAAATACATGTCTGTAGATCCAAGATCTGTACTTTGAGAGCTAAAATCTACATAAAAATGTTACTAGCTGTACCATTGTATTATTAGATGAAATTTGCATTTGCCATAACATTACATTTGTATTTTAGGATATCTGTACATAGATGCATGGCCAGATTATTTGGATGATCTGAGTGTTTTTGAGAACTTGAAGGTTATCAGAGGAAGAATGCTTTACAAGTAAGTATATCTGTCTTTGCATTTTACTTGAAACGTAGCTCTTTTGTATTTTTCTTTTCACCCTTTTCCTGTTTCCTAATTCTGTCTTTAAACACAGTATTTGCTAGACTGTTTACCCACTTTCTTGTTTGTCTGACGTCTAGTTAGACTTATCAGACCTGCAGTTTCTTATCATTTGTAAAGGTTAATAATTATCCTCTACACCTGCTGCATGATGTATCCCTCTTCTTTACTTTCAACCCTTCGAGCCAGTTCTAACTAGACAGACTGTGAGAAAGGAATGCACCTAGTTAATCTATGAAACTGTTGGTAATTTTTCACACTTTAGAGGTCAAAATAAAGATTGACGCACACAAATGGGGCTATGATAGATTAGTAGCTTTAACTTCTAAACCCACCAAGAACAATTCAGCATCATAGCAAGGACCTTTGCACATGCACACTGGTCATTTTTTCTGCATAAATATAACTCTAGTATCTTATTACCTTATTATGTAGTTAATGTATTTGAATCATCTCTCTCGGTTTATCTCTCTGCAGGGGTGTTTTGTCTTTGGGAGTTCAGTCTTTACAGATCGAGTCTCTCGGGTTGCGTTCCTTGCGCAGCGTCAGTGGAGGTTTAGTACTGATTCATAATAACTCCAAACTGTGCTACACCTCCTCTCTGCCCTGGACCTCTCTGCTCCACCCCGCTCAGGGACCCAACCTCATTAGAAGCAACAACCAAGACCAGCAAACATGTGGTAAAAGACCATTATGTGTAGCCCTGTTCAGATGGTAATTGTTTCGTATGGTCATTTCAACATTTACAGGGGGTAATCTGTGATTTTATTGCTGTCCGAATCTAGAATGTCAGTGTTTTTTTTTTGTTTTTTTTACAAACACTAAGTTTGTGTGGTAATTAATTTGCCGTCCAAATCCAGATCTCTGTTTACAAGAAGGGAACAATCCAAAAAGTTTTCTGTAAATCCTTTTTGACCACTGCCAATCATCGTACAGTAAATGCTGCACTTTGCAGTAATGTGCACTTTTATTAGTGAAATGCTCACTTTAGACATTTTACGAACTACAAGTAACTTTGCAACTACGTCCACTTATTCTACTAACCCGAACCCTAACACCCTACTAACAGTCTACTAATACTCTTATGAGAGTTAGTTGACATGAAGTTACTTATAGTTAGTAGAATGTCTAAAGTGGACCATCAAAATAAAGTGTAATCCTGGTGGAAAAATCCAGTGCCAATTGTTTGTTAAACTAGAAACTAAATTTGGATTTATTTTCTTTTGTTAAAAAATGTGTTTGTTCATACTTTTTATTTTACCATAATGAATATTACATGCTTGATTATGGAATCAAATAGGACATTCTTCTCTCTCTAGTTTCACAGGGAAGAATCTGTGACCCCCTGTGTGCGGATGCAGGCTGCTGGGGGCCGGGACCCAGTCAGTGTGTGTCGTGTGTGAATTACAAACGTGGGACGGAGTGTGTGGAGCAGTGTAATGTCCTACAGGGGTAAGTACAGTATGAATAGCAGACTTTTCATTTGTTTGCTTTGTTGTGTGTACATACATAAATGCACATAGGGTTCATATAGATTATTGAATGCTGAATTTTGTGCACTGGGATTTTCCATTGTTTTGTATATGTCAATAACTGTTAATGTAATACAATAAAGAATGCAGATTTATATGCTGTTGTTATATAAGTTGTTTTTAAACTCTTATTGTTTATCTCTACATCAAATGCATTTCCACAGGTCAGTCCGGGAGTTTGTGGATGGATTTAACTGTGTCCCTTGCCATCCAGAGTGTCGACCAGTCAACGGTTCTGCCTCCTGTACAGGCCCAGTAAGATGCAAATGCAAAAACAAATATATATATAATATTCAAAGTTGTTTTTTTGTTTTTTTTTTTAAATATCATCACCAAAAATACAAATTAATTCATTATTTACTCTCCTTCATATCATTCCAAACCTGTACGACTTTCTTTCTGTGGAATACAAAATGAGAAGTTTAGCAGAAAGTCTTCACGCTGCTCTTTTCCATACAGTGAAAGTAAACATAACAAAAATGTACCATAAAAGCACAAAAAGTCAAAGTCAACTTTATTGTAATTTTTAGTATATCACATGGTACTGGATAAAAGATAAACACAGTTCCTGTCATGTTATGGGTCCGAAGATGAAGAAGGTTGACGAAAAAGGTCAAAACAATAGTTTAGTTTATTTAAACAAAGATAATTAATGGTAACACTTTATTTTAAGGTGACATAGTTACACGTTACTACATGAACTTATACTATAATAACAGTATTACAGAAATAACAGTTAAGTAACTAACCCTAAACCAAACCCTAACCGTTACTCTATAGTAAGTACATGTAGTTAATTAATATTACTAAGTACTTATTTGAGTAAGTACAATGTAACTAAGTCACCTTAAAAATAAAGTGTAACCTAACTAGATAACTAAAGCAGGCAAAACAGGATATGAATCACAATAAAAATGAAACCAAAACTGAGAATAACTGTTACAGTTCCTCAGTTCCAAGAAGTACAAAAACAACAACAACAAATACTTTTCTTTGTGTGTACCATGGAAGAAAGCAAGTAATATGTGTTTTGAGAAATGATGACTGAATCTTTATTTTTTTTATTTTAAATTTTTAACATTTTTATTTACATTTTTTTTACATTAAAGAAGCCATATTACGCCCTTATACAAAGTCTTGATTTGATTTTTGGTCTCTATTAGAATAGGTTTTTATGGTTTAATATTCAAAAACACATTTTTCATATATTTGACATAATTGCAGCACCTCTCTTCCAATTCTGTCAGTAACCCTCTGTTTAGTTCCTGTCTCTGTGAAGCCCCTCCTTCCGGAAAGCGTAATGAGCTCTGACTGGTCGGCTGGACCAGTGTGTTGTGATTGGTCATCTGGTTCGAGCATGTTTCGAAATGTCACGGCCCTTACCATAACTGCAAATTTCAACACACTACTGATGTGTTTTTTTGTTGTTGTTGTTTTTTGTTTTTGCTTATCCACCTTATTCCTGACGAGCCTACTGTGTTTTGAATCATGGGTGGCACTTCCAGTTTGGGGAACTTCCATTCAAAAAGACTGAAACGAATCATTTCAAATCACAAGGTTGCCCTACATATATCGGTTAGTTTGACTGAATGAGCTGTTGTTATTGCTTCATGTTTTATTTTCAGATATCACGAGAATAACCTATCGCTTGGTATTTTAACGTGACATTATAACAAAAATATGGCAAGAGCTCTTTTCAATCATTGCATTTTTTTCCTCATGATTATTAAATTTTTTCCCACTTTTGCATTTTGCTGTAATAGTATGAAAAAGGACAACATATACTGCGCATTTGTGGTCTGTTCTCCCGATTTAATTTACAATATATCCTATTAATAATTCACTGAAATGCATGAAGAATCTCTTGTTTTTCTCCTCAAATCCTCTCTTTTCAGGTTTGTTTTCACAGGTAAATACAATTTATTATCTGTCAAAATGACGGAAATCACTTGAAGTAAATGAACATTTTTGATTAAGGCAACAGGCAACGTATGTTGCATAAAACAGATACTACAGTGATACCCGTTCGTTATTGCTGTGGAAAGAATCACGCTTTTGGGGTTATATGGTCTGTTGAAAGTACCTCGTTGATTCTTTCACACTTTTATATGTCCTTTTAACGTTCGATGGTTGAAGGGTGAGTAGAATAGATGTCATCTCATTGTACCCAGTTAAAAAAAAAAACTGTATTATTGCATTCATAAAGAGCTTAATGGAAGTTACACCCATAATTCGCGCAAAGCGTCATGGGGCATAGGAATAAGGTGGATACCTTGGGCAGGAATTATTTAAATGAGGAATATTGTGGTGTGTACATTCCTGGATGAAAACTCGAGACCACAGTCGAGGCGTTTCAGGGAGTTCAGAAACAGTGCTTTACTAATATAGAGAATAATTCCTATTGGACTGGACTTTGTGCTTTGTAACTTTGCAGACCTTTTCCAATGTCAAACAGCAATATTACACACTAAAAAAAGTTGAAAATGTAAAAAAGCACAATAGGTCCACTTTAAGGTTTTAATTGTGTTTCTTGTGCAGGGTCCAGATCAGTGTAAGGAGTGTATGCACTTTCAAGATGGAGACGTGTGTGTCGAGCGCTGTCCTAGTGGGGTGAAAGAGGACCAGCACACAGTGTGGAAGTACTTCAATGCTACAGGACACTGTCTGCCCTGCGAGACCAACTGCACTGTCTCGTAAGTCCTTCACTAAATTCATGGATTGT
>RJVU01053030.1:219772-254077 GCA_003731715.1 Anabarilius grahami
GTTTTGGAATTCATTTTTTTATTTTGTATTTATTGACAGGTGTCCATTGGATGATAGGGGGTGCCCCATCCAACAGAAAACTGGGTAAGACATTATCAAATATGTATGTATGAAGAACACTCATGTTCATTAGTAGTGTTTCCTAAAGCACTTAGCACTTACTTTGGGTTAGGGGTTTGAAAAAAAAGAATTAAGTTTTAAACTACGTAAACTCCATAGCTTGTTGTCGGGACTTTTTAAGGAGAGGTGGACTGTTACTTTTCTAAGTGATTGAAATTTTGGTATTTGTCTGGTTATTAAAAAAAGGCAGAAAAAAATGTATTTACTTCAAAAGACGGACCTGAGTAATATCTAGCGACCTGAATATCATAGGTCCTGTTTACACATGGCATTAGGGTTTCATGAAACGTGGGGTGGGCTCTTTAGACTTCGCAAACACCACACAAATTTAGAAAATGTAAAAGTCTAGTTTGTAATCATAGCTATACAGTACAGGTTTAACCATAGGCTGCACAGTCTTACTTAAATCTAATTGTTACGAAATCCCTGCAGGCCTGGGACAACAGTCGCAATCACAATTGGTGGAGTGTTTCTCTTTATCATTTTGCTGGCACTGCTGGTGTTTTACCTGCGACGACAGAAACACCAGAAAAAGAAAGAAAACCAGAGGAGAATTCTACAGGAGCATGAGGTCAGATCTCTGCAGTGACATTTGCATGTCAGATTTGTTTTCGATCTTCATTTGAAAACATACTAACATTTTCATAACTCAAACTCCAAAAAGAGCATTTATTGAAGCTAAGATGCACAAATCTCATTTTTGTCTGCTATCATTTACATCCAAAAGGCCTATTCTTTGTTTAAAATCAGCTGGTTTTGAAATTAACGTTAGCATTTTGGAAGCTATCAGCTCAATCCTCTAATGAGCATAAACATACATAGTGCATGCCAATACTGGGTAGGATAGTGCATTTGAATTAGATTGTATTGATATTTTTTGGTGCTGAATCAGTTTTAAGCTTTTTTTTTTTATATAATTTTCATTTTACAAAATATTTACATGAAGTACCCCCTGAGATTTTAAGTTAATATTTCAATAATTTAACAACATATTCACATTGTCATAGTTCTCTGATGTAGGTCAGTGGTCATATTACATGCAAATAAATAGATAAAATGTTTAATCTGTTTTTAAGTGTTTTATTTTGACTTAGCTGTACTTTAAAGTAAACGTAAGTTGTAAGTTGTAAAGTTCTGTAGTCTTATGGCATCTCAATTTTCCCTGAAGCTGGTGGAGCCACTGACCCCGAGCGGAGCGATGCCAAACCAGGCTCAGATGCGTATTCTCAAGGAGACAGAGCTGAAGAAACTCAGAGTGCTGGGCTCTGGAGCCTTTGGCACAGTCTATAAGGTCAGACATTGCACACAGTAAGAAATAGAGATACCCTTCCTCGTCATCTCAATGTTAGTTTTTTAGCTGGCACATGCAACCTCGGAAATGTGACTAGCATTCTGCCATCTTTGCTCACAAGCACATTTTTTTTATCCAGTCACCTGAGCAAAATGTGCAATGTGACTAATGCCTCTGGAGCTTCTGTAAAATGGCTTCATGACAACGCAGACTGGCTGATGGCACCACAAAAACTCAAACCCTTCACTAGTGACTATAAAGGCAGCATACGGAGAAAATACTAATGTTTTCCCCAGGCAGTGGCAAAATAATGCGTTTTTGACAGTTTTTAATTCCCATCAGCGTAGATTCTGCAATGGTGAAGTTATGGTCCCTACGAGTAGTGTACTGAGATATTAAACACCGTTTTGAACAATTAACCTCAAAATGTATTTTTTTATTTCAAACTTTTTTTGTCAGCTGAACCCCTTAGATGTAAAATATTTACTTGATGTAACCTCTGAGTTTTGAAGTTAATATTTCACATGGCATTCAGGTAAACATAAAATATCGAATCTTTTTTTAAGTGTTTTATTTTGACTTTGTACCTGGACTTTAAAGTGGACTTAAACCTCCTTTTAGTTGTGATTGTATCTCAGTCCACATCACTTTCACAGTGTTTTAAGAACCCATTCAAATTGAATAATAATAATAATAACTATTATTAAAGTGAAGATCTTTATAAAAAATGAAGACAAATATATTACTGTTATGAATTACAAGTGTACTTAATAAATAGCTGCCTTTTATTTAGTAATCGCACTAAGCTATATCATGATTATTGCACAGCCCCATTTATTTATTTACATTTTGCATTTGATATAATTAATTATTAGCCTTTCATCAACTCGTGAACCCCTCTGCAGTTCCCTTTGAGAACTCTGTTTGGGAAATCCTGTTCTACATTATTGTTCTTAATGTAGTTTAACTCTATTCAAGCAGAGTTGTTTATCTCATCTCACCAGGGTATATGGGCTCCTGATGGGGAGAACGTCAAGATCCCAGTGGCCATCAAAGTTTTGCGTGAGAACACCTCGCCCAAAGCCAACAAAGAAATCTTGGATGTGAGTGTGTTCCTTACATTCCTATATTTAACTATAATATTAATTTCCTGTTATAAATATTAAGAAGATTCTTCTTATAGATTCACTTATGATAATATAAATTTGTATTGGATATGTGTGACTTTAAAGTGTTTTGTCTATGTGTGCTTCTGTCCACAGGAGGCATATGTGATGGCAGGTGTAGCGAGCCCATATGTGTGCCGCTTGCTAGGCATCTGTCTGACATCAACGGTTCAGCTGGTTACTCAGCTCATGCCATACGGATGCTTGTTGGACTATGTCAGGGAGAACAAGGACCGCATCGGCTCTCAGTACCTTCTCAACTGGTGTGTACAGATTGCAAAGGTAAGACATCTACAGAATGTCAGATGCACTGTTGGTGGAAGACTTTGTGGTATGTTGTTGCCAGTATATAACTCTCATTTTAGTGTTTTTCATTATAACATCTCGTTTTAGTGTTTCTCACAGGATTTTGTGAGATTATGGGGGTGAACCTTGGTCCGGTGTAGAGAAAATGCCCCCTGGAAGAAAATGTGTAAATTTTAAAGTTAATTGTATTAGTTTGGTGCACTTTGAGAGCAAAATTAGGAGCTCCAACCCCTTTTCAGAGGACTCAAACCTCTTTTTTAGTTTAGTATCTTTATTAGTCTCATAGGGCCCTATCATATACCTGGTGCAAGGCACGACGCAAGTGTTTTTTGCTAGTTTCAACCCGACGCAGATATTATTTTCATGTCTTGCGCCACATTGTTTAAATAGCAAATGCATTTGTGCCCATTTGTGCGCCCATGGGCGTGCTGGTCTGAAAACGAGGTGTGTTCAGGCACATTGTTTGTGCGTTGCTATTTTGAGGCAACTGAAATAGACTGTGCCAATGACCAACTGAAACCTGGTCTAAAGTTAATGCCGCAATATTTATTTTGTTATTTAAAGAGCGCGTTCGTAATATGTGCCTATAGGGGGGTGCACAACATGCTTATTACACACACAGGGACGCGCAGCAGCACTCAAATGCCAAATATTAAAAATAAAAGGATTACAATGCAAAAGATTATTATTGTGTGCATAAAGATAAAATGATTTGGTGGAATCCGGCTTGTTCCGTAGATGGTCTGCTCGCACACTTTAACCTCGCGTACGAGCAGATCTGTTTCCTCGCTAGAGAAGTGTTCAGTTTTTCTGCTTGCAAATTCCGCCATGTAAATAGCGAATCCGCCATGCCGCAAGCGCAACTGGCTTTTAAAGGGAATGGGAGATGAGACTCTGATTTATTGCACGTTACGCCCAAAACATACCCCTTACTCATTAAGAGGATAGGGACAACACTTTTAGACCATGCGCCGGGCACGGCAACCATTTTTCCCATCATTAAACTAGCAAAAGTGGAATTGGACAACTCCCCAAGTGGATTGACGGATGCTTTGCCAAAGCAATGGTGCAAAACAATGTTAGAGATCTTTTATGTTATGTGAAGTGTAAAAATACACAGTCTAGGTAATTAAAGGGGAGACACTGCAGTTACTCACATTAGGGCTTTTCACACTGCCCTTACCCCAGGTTGTGGTCCTAAAACTCACTTTTAACACTGGGTAAAGAAACACTCCACACTTGCAATTTAGAAGCGGGGTTAGCGCCGTGTTTTACCTAGGGCAATGAAACCCTGGTCAGGACCAGGGTTAGCATTGCTTTTGCAGTGTCAAACTTGTACAGTATGAAATAATGTGTTAGAACGTTACGGCTAGATGCTTAGCAACAGACAACCATTTGCATGCCTAATATTAACGTACTTTATACAGTCACAGAAAACACTGCATGCTGTATAAACAGTAGGCTAAAAAAATGTCAAATGGTGACAGAAAACACAACAATTGGAGTGAACAGACTGTTTCATTCTTATCTTTTTAGTCTGAAAATTCCATTTAGGAAAAACTTGATAGTAGTCTGCAATATACAATAAGACAATGCGCAATGCTACAGCCTTTTTGTAAACAACTGTTTGTCTAATCAATGACACTGACATCACAAATATGCAGATAAGAACATTAACCCAGGGTTTAGGAACGTACACTGTGAAATGTCAGCTTTTAAATACCCAGGATTAATTGTTAATCCCGGGTAAATTATGAGTAATGTGAAGCAAGATAACCCAGGGTTGCATTTACCTGGGGTTTAGAATGACCCAGGGTTAAAGGATTAGTTCACCAAAAAATGAAAATTCTGTCATTAATTACTCACCCTCATGTCGTTCCACACCCGTAAGACCTTCGTTCATTTTCTGAACACACATTAAGATATTTTTGATAAAATCCAATGGCTCAGTGAGGCCTGCATTGCCAGCAAGTCAATTAACACTCATTAATGCCCAGAAAGCTACTAAAGATGTATTTAATACAGTTCATGTGACTACAATGGTTCAACCTTAATGTTATGAAGCGATGAGATGAGATGAGATGAGATGAGATGTGATGAGAACACTTTTTGTGTGCCAAAAAAACAAAATAACGACTTTATTCAACAATATCTAGTGATGGGCGATTTCAAAACACTGCTTCATGAAGCTTTACGAATCTTTTGTTTCGAATCAGTGGTTTGGAGCGCGTATTTAACTGCCAAAGTCACGCCCCCCAGTGGTGAACCATTGAAATTTCGAAACACTTATGACGTAACGATGCCTCGTTTACTGAAATCATGTGACTTTGGCGCTCCGAACCACTGATTCGAAACAAAATATTCATAAAGCTTCGAAAAACAGGTGTGGAATGACATGAGGGTGAGTAATTAATGACAGAATTTTCATTTTTGGGTGAAATAACCCTTTAACTATTTAAAGTGTGAAAGCCCTATTCATGTTGTTGCAGACCCTTATCAACTACATGACCATTGTAACTCATCGATATTCTATTCCCAAGCCACTTGTGCTCATGTTCTCATGTCTGGTTCTCTGTGTACCCAGGGAATGAGTTACCTTGAAGAAGTGAGGCTGGTTCACAGAGACCTTGCAGCTAGGAATGTTCTAGTCAAAAACCCAAACCATGTGAAGATTACAGACTTCGGGCTTGCCAGACTGCTGGACATAGATGAGAAGGAGTACCACGCTGATGGGGGGAAGGTGTGTGTTTTACATGTTGCTTTGGTTTAACTGCCGTAACAGATTTAGAAACAGAGCTTGAGTATGGGTAAATCTACTATCCTGTATGTATTGAGAATAAGGCTATGTGTGTGTTGATTAGGTGCCAATCAAATGGATGGCGCTGGAGTCCATATTACACAGGAAGTTTACTCACCAAAGTGATGTATGGAGCTACGGTCAGTATCTGCATGGGTTTACAGTTGCTCTACTGTAATTGATAACCCTCTGGTTTAAAATAACCTTTGAGGCTTGGCTCTTTCCATCTCAGGGGTGACTGTATGGGAGTTGATGACCTTTGGCATGAAGCCATATGACCTCATACCAGCACGGGACATTCCAGAACTACTGGAGAGGGGAGACAGACTACCCCAGCCGTTTGTCTGTACCACAGAAGTCTACATGATCATGGTCAATTGTTAGTGTTCATGTCTAATGATGATAAGGATTAGCATAGACATTTGTGTTCTTATTTGATTCAAATATGTATCTCAAATGTTCTTGTACTGTTAAAATTGAGTCTGACAATCACAAAAAAGTATTTTTGTCTCATGTTTCAGTTTACACTTTTCTTAAAAAGTGTAAATACGGTGGCTTTGTGGCACTTTCAGGACATTGTTGTTTGATTGTCTTGACACAGTAACTTCTGTGACTTCTGCATAGTGAATTTAGCTTGTTTTACAAACTGAGAGACAAATCAAAATTGATGTCAAAAAAATCAAAAGATGTCACAGCAGCTGTCCATGGGGATTCATTTGTGTAGGGGACTTTTTTAACCATATGACCCCATACCAGGTTGGATGATCGATCCTGACAGTCGGCCGCGATTTAAGGACCTTATGGAGGAATTTACCGCCATGGCACGTGATCCCCCACGTTATGTGGTCATCCAAGTGAGTAAATATATAAATATTTTATCATTATGCAGTTTTAAGGAATAATATGGGGCTGCAACTAACTACTACATTGATAAGCAATTATTTATAATCTGTATATAGTTACAAATAATTAGAGATGCACCGATATATCAATAATTGATATATCGGTGCATCGGCCAATAAATGGTATCGGCCGATAAAAGCAAATTTTCGGCCAATAGTTTAAAAACAGCTGATAGTCAGGGCCGATATCATATCAATCAAAAGAGGGCAGGAAAATGCACTGTGTTTGGGCTTTGTGTAAAGAAAATGATGAAACCAGTTTGACGTTCAATATTAATAGTAATTATATGAATTAATAACATTCAAGAAGTTAAGAAATATTAATTTAATGTTCAGATTTTAGTTAACGTGTGTTAATATTAATTTGAGTAATTTGTTTGTTTAAAACTGATACCATTCACTGTAATTATAATTAAATAATCATTCATTTAAAAGAAGGTATAAAAGGCAGAACCCCCAAACTATCGGTATCGGCAGATATCACTCTGAATAATTGGCTATCAAAAGAGTAGGGGTGTAACCCCGACATCCTGGCCAGATTTGCCCATTGGCCTCTGTCTATCATGGCCTTCTAATCATCCCCATACACTGATTGGCTTCATCACTCTGTCTCCTCTCCACCAATCAGCTGGTGTGTGGTGGGCGTTCTGGCGCAATATGGCTGCCGTCGCATCATCCAGGTGGATGCTGCACATTGGTGGTGGTTGAGGAGATTCCCCCTACTATATGTAAAGCGCTTTGAGTACCCAGAAAAGTGCTATATAAATGTAACAAATTATTATTATTAATTTTTATTATTATTATCGGTATCGGTGCATCTCTATAAATAATCTCTTGATTATTTCTTTGGAAAATTGGATATTCCACATTTTGCCCATTGCTTTCCTTGTATATATAATGTATGGCATACAAAAATGGTTTAAAAAATATAGATTAATTTTTTTTTTTTTTTTTTTNTTTTTTTTTTTTGCACACATTTAAAGTTCATTAACTTCCTGTTTAGATAAGATGATCTAAAAATGGGAATATGTATAAGAATGTAACAGCAAAAATATAAATAAATATGGGAAATGAAAATGTTTCTCTACTTTAAAGTGCCAATGTTCTTGAGCATAGTGCAAATTGAGCAATAATGAAATATGCTGTCATGTTTTTCATTGTTGAGTTTATCAATGAGTTGTTGCAGCCCTAAAATAATATATTCCTATTCACCATTTGCTGTCTTTTTTGACATAGATATGCATAGATTTCTGTTTTTTCCCTGCTTTTTTCAGAATGACGATCAGATGAGTCTGTCGTGTCCTGTTGATAGTGAGTTCTTCCGCATTCTGATGGCAGAGGAGGGGGGAAATGTGAAGGAGTTACTAGATGCGGAAGAATACCTGGTACCTCAGCCCGGTGGCATCTTCAGCACACAAGGAGAAATGAGATCCAATGGACCCAGCAGACACCACTCTCACAGGGTCAGAGATAATTTCATTCTCTCATTCGATTTAGTAATCATTTATGCCCTCTTGTTGTTTCAAACCTGTTTTTGTTTCTGCTGAACTCAAGGAGAAGGTTTAAAGAATGTTCATGCTGCACTTTGCAGTGACCAGGGGCTGTTGAGCTCCAAGAATGACACATTTTAGAATGCAATGACACATGAAACTGTGCTTGTGTAGCTAGAAGCGTTGACATTTGTGTACTTGCGTAGAGTTTGATTCAGGCTTTTCTCTCTAGTACACAAAGGGGTCCAGAAGTCCCTCAAATGCAAACGCTTATCCCGTTTGAACAATCATGGAACTTTTTTTGTTTTTTTATTCTTTAGAGTACAGACCAAGGTTTAGAGGTGGATGGTATGCCAAGCGGCAGGGATTTGTACTCCTCCGTCAGCATGCTGGGGCAGAGTCAGTACCCAACTCTTCCTGTTGGGGCAACAGCCAATGCCATGTGGTCTGGGACACAGTACCAACCTCTAGCACGGAGCATATCACACCGTTCCGCTGGAGGCCAATCGGACTCTGTGTTTCTGGACGGTTACGTCGAGGACAACTGCCCTCCATCCAGTCCTTGTCGTTATTCTAAAGATCCCACTGTCCCCAACGGCATAGATGGAGAGCTGGAGACCTGGAGAGATGGAGCTGATGGCCCTATTGGTTTCATTTCACACACACTGCCACGTGGAGCGCACACACAACCTGGTGAGTGAAACATATCATTTGCAGTAAAGGCAACCCATTTTACTTCCGTAATGTTGAAATGGTATTTTGCTAAATTTTGATAATGTCATCAAAAAGAAAGAGTATTTTCCAAGGCAGTTCAAGTTTTGATGAAATATTACAGAGATATTAATATATATCTGTTTGCATGAATTCTCCAATAATTTTCCCCCTTAAATCCCGCCCCTGCAAGATCACGTTCATCTGCCTCTACCTTTGAGTACAACAGCCACATCTCCAAATCCAGTCACCAACTGCTGCATAAAATCAAGTCCCTGCCCTAAATGTTTCTTTTTCAATAATCCGTTACTCCCGGGCATATGTCACAATACAGAAGAAAATATCTTTTGTTACTTTCGTTTCATTGCAAGCTGGTATATGAGCGTATTGCAACATTGAGAACATTACACATTTCCGTTTTAATCTTAACCAATATCCAAATATCAGTTTTAGATATTTAAAAAATGTCTATTATCGGCCATGGTACCACATTTATATTTATGCATTTATTCATTCATTCATCAATTTTCAAATATTGTTCAGAATAGTAGCTAGAATAGGCGGTGGAGGGTTGTTATTAATATAGTGGTACCAAAAATATATTGGTATCACAAAAATATTGTGATATATTGGTATATGATTGAGCATTCCTAGCAATATTAGCTAACAATTATTAATTATTAAGGCTCAATACATATTAGGGCTTTTCACACTGTGCATAACCCCGGGTTATCATCGTTTAAAACACCACTTTTAACCCCGGGTAAATGACCATTTCAAACTTGTAATTTAGAAACAGGGTTAGCACTGCTTTTTATACCGGGGTTATGAAACTCTGCTCTGGAGCAGGGTTAGCACCGCTTTTGTGGTCTTAAACCCGCATTGCAGTGCCAAACTTGTACAGTGTGAAACTATGCGGTGTTAGAATGTTACAGCAAGACACTTAGCAACAGACAACCAATCACGTACTCATATTTGCGTGCATTGGACAGTCAAGGAAACACTTTGCATTGTATATAAACAGTAAATTCAGTCCATTCAGTATAAACTCGATAGTACAGTCGGCAATACGAAGATGCGCAATGCTAGAGCTATAAACAGGTTTGCGTGCTTTGTTCATCCAATCAATGACATTTACACTGCAAATATGCAAATAAGAATGTTAACCCAAGGTTTAGGAATGTACATTGTGAAACATCTGCTTATGAATACCCAGAATTACTTGTTAACCCTGGGTAAATAATGAGCAGTGTGAAACGTGAAGCAAGATAACCCCAGATTCTGTTTACCCAGGGTTTAGAATGACCCAGGGTTAACTATTTCAAGTGTAAAAAGCCGTATTTTTGTTGAATATCCTTTTTCACTTGTAAATACAACACATTAAGTAAAAGTTGTAAAATCCATTTCACACTGCCTTTATCACTTTTAATACCATGATTTCAACACAGTTTTTTTTTATATTCTCTTTGATCTCAGAGTATGTGAACCAGGACGTCCCATCAGAGCGTCCCAGCACGCTTCCACGCAAAGCGAACGAGAGGAGATTCATTAACGGTCTTTGTACAGGGAACAGTGTGGAGAATCCACAGTACCTGGTGCCTATGAGCAACATCCCACCCACTTCACCCGCCTTCGACAACCCCTACTATCATGATATCGCAGCTAAAGCTCAGGCAGTCGCCAGAGCATCCATAAACGGAGGTACAACTCACAGGCAGCCCAATGGCTACATGACCCCCACAGCAGAAAACCCAGAATACCTGGGCTTAGCAGAGACATGGAGTGGTCAAATGGAGTATACTTGAGAGGAATCATTCGGTACAGTTTGTGTGCAAGCGTGTGGAGATGAATGTATTGGTGAGGTTGTGTGCGTGAGCGAACGAGTGATGTATTTTGTGAAGGACCTTCCTAATGGGAATGGATTCTAATGGCTTTCTATTAAATTGCAACAAAAACCTATGTAGCATTCTGTGGAGTTTAAACTTGAAGATGGATGCATTTTCAGTCTTTGCCAACAATCAGCTTTTTTTGCATCTGACAAAAACATGGTACGTTTTTCAAGACTGCTTGGATGTTAACACTGGATGGTGTCTGTGGATGTAATACACTAAGGATTTTCATTTGAATTTTTACTTTTGTTCATCTCACTAAGTTTTTTTTTTTTTTTTTTGGGAGGTTCAATTCAATTCCAAGCCAGGGCCGTACACACTGCTTTACAGAGCGCTGTGTGAGAGCTGGACACAATCAAAGCTGCTCTGTTCTGTGTGTAAAGGCCTTGGGTGAGCAGCTACAGTGCCAGTGAATGAAAGACTGACATTATTGCCGTACGAAACGGGTGTGGTGCGTTTAGCCATGCATCTGGCTCTGAAGATTCATCAACATTTCTCATCTGTGGCATATCCAGGTTTTCACATTTGTTTGGGTATTTTTATTTTTTTTAATTCCTTACGTTTGAGCAGTGACTATCTTCAATATAGGATGGGTAACAGTTTTACAGATGTATGTAGAGCAAAAGGTAAATCTCAAATATTGTCCAGGTCATATTGCCCCTTGAGTTGAAATATTGCGTATAAAGAAAATTCTAATTCCTGTTAAGATTTTTAATTAACCACATTACCTCCTCAAAAGTGGTCAAAAGTGACAGTGGACTTTTACTTTGTGAAAGATTTGTATTTCAAATAAATGCTGTTATTTTGAACATTCTTTTCATCAAAAAATCATGGAAAAATGTATCACAGTTTCCACAAAAATCTTAAGCAGCACAGCTGTTTTCAACATTGATCTTAATAAGAAATGTTTCTTGAGCGACAAATCAGCAGTGTTGGGGAAAGATACTTTTAAAAGTAATGCATTACAATATTGCGTTACTCCCTACAAAAAGTAAGTAATTTTGTTACTTAGTTACTTCTTGTGAAAAGTAATACGTTACATTACTTTTTCTCACCTGGGCTGGGCTTGCTTGTTTGTTTTTTTAATGACAACAAAAACATTATTTTTTTGGCAAATGTAAAGGCCTTTTCACACCAAAAGTGAAATGAATAAGCCTCAGGCTGAAGGAAATGCAAATTCATGCCTGTACAGTAGAGGGCGCAGCTCAAACAAACCATTCACCTGTGCTGTCATTCAGGACTGCATACGAAAATGACGCAGGAGAAGAAAGTTCAACATTATTATTTTAGCAATAAAGTGAGTTTAAATACAAAGTATATTTGTTTAATTTAATAGATTTAATTATTGCAGGTTTGTGCAATATTCTGAGATTGCATTTCACTGTTTTTATTAATTTTGTGGAATACTGACTCTGTTTTTGTGCAGGTGAGATGAGTAAATGCCTGCTCACATTTATGCTACCTTCACGTGCTCTTGGAATTATCGTAAATACGAGTTTCCTTGGTAAAATTTGCAGATGAACGCCCTCCCATTTCGAAACTTGAATGCAATGAACTCGTAATCACAACTTCAGAAGTGGAATTATCAAATTTCCGATAGCACGTGAAGGCAGCATTATTCTAGAACTACAATAACCATCCCAGACAGCAACGTAATGCGGCCCAGATCCGGCCCACATCTGGTACATGTGGATTACACGCGGACCGGATATGGGCCGCATCTGGGCCGACACTATGCTGCTGTCAGGGATCATATTCACACATCCCAGAAAGCAACATAATGCGGCCCAGATCCGGCCCACATCTGGTACATGTGGATTACACGCGGACCGGATATGGGCCGGATCTGGGCCGACACTATGTTGCTGTCAGGGATGTCAGTCAATATAGGGGAAAACAAAGTAACTTAGATATTTTGTTGTAAATTTAAAAGTAATGCGTTACTTTACTAGTCACTTGAAAAATGTAATCTGATTACGTAACTCACTTTACTTGTAATGCGTTGCGTTAGCCCAACACTGCAAATAATTGCCCAGATCATATTTCAAAGGCAGATATCACAATTTGGCCAAAAAATGACTTAGGCAATTATGCTATGAGGCTAAAGATATTAGAATGATTTCTGAAGGATCACGTGACCCTGAAGACTGGAGTAATGATGCTGAAAATTCAGCTTTGCCATCAGGAATAAATTACATAAAAAAAATATTAAAATAGTAAACAGTTATTTTAAATTGTTAAAATATTTGACAATATTACAGTTTTTACTGTATTTTTTTATCAAATAAATGCAGCCTTGGTGAGCGTAAGTTGACCCCAAACTTTTATTCGAACTTTTGATATTATATATATATATATATTGCATGAATGGAGGAGTTCTTGATTAAAATAAATGTCTCAAAATGCAAAAAGTCTTACTGATACTGGTAAAATAAATTTTCTTTCAGCGAAATATGATTTATTTTCATTCCTTTTGATTTTGGATTGAAATATGACCTGGACAGATCTTGACAGCTTTCATGAGATTCATTCAAGGTGAAATATGTTTATCTCCTTGTATATTTTTGTTGTACTTTACTTTTTAATGTTATCTGATTGCTTCTTTGCAGTGATGTATACGATTTGGTATTAATTGATGTGAAGGGGCGCTTATTATCAGACTGGCTGGTTTCTTTGTAAAATGATTTTGTAAGCAAGAGAGTAGATGATTTTTACATCATTATGCAGTAGTTTTGAAATCAATGTTTATTGTGATAATTCATGTTCATAATGCCTATTATTATAATTTTATAAGGACTTCTTTTAGGCATGACACCTCCTACTCATTTAAATTTGCCTCACATATACGCAGAAAGACAGCTAACACTAAACACAGTGTTGTGGAGTAAATACTTCACGTTTAAGAATGTGGTCTAATTTCCATATATTAGCAGCTGTGGCCCCTGGGTGGACGAACGCCCGTTCAATGCCTTCATTGTTCCAAATTACAACGTGTGCCTTTTGTTATACCCGACTCCAGCGTCCAGTTAATATGTCACTTCTTTGAGGAAAGAAGTGTACGTTTTGTCCTTGTCACTGCGCATTCTGTGGTGCCATTTCATACATTATGCAGACCTTTTCCCTAAACCACATCTTAAATTCCAGATGTTAAATTCCAAATCAGTTGTCAATTTTCCTGAATATCAAGTGAGAAATTGTGCTTCGGGAGTATGTGAATCAGTAGTCACAGATGATGAACTATGAGTGAATTGAGTTGCTGGAGTGAGAGACTGATATTATGTGTGGTAATGGCACTCCAGTGCGTTTCGACGTCAGCCCAAA
This sequence comes from Anabarilius grahami, assembly GCA_003731715.1. Classification (NCBI taxonomy): domain Eukaryota; kingdom Metazoa; phylum Chordata; class Actinopteri; order Cypriniformes; family Xenocyprididae; genus Anabarilius; species Anabarilius grahami. The sequence goes on from RJVU01053030.1 coordinate 233,766, forward strand.
CAATGACATGATTGTGTTTCAGAATAAGGGATAGGGGAAAAACTGTTTGTTGAATTTCTGCCTTGTCTCTGCATAGCCAACACAGTCTACAGAGTTTTCTGGTTCAGGCTGTTGGTCCAGTTTGACAATTTTGTAAAAAAAAATAGATTAAAAAATTCAGTAGCAATCTGTTCGGACATCCTGAGCAACCCGATATAACAACCTTGCACTAAGTTTAGGGTCAAAATTTTCTTTTATCTTTTCACTAGTTTTCCAACCAACAGGATATTATGGAAGTTTGTTTATGCCACAGAATAAAACATAATAAAGGTAATTGTGACTTTTTATCTCACAATTCGGACGTTTTTTCTCGCAATTGCGAGTTTATATCTCACTAGTCGGACTTTATAACTCACGATTTTTTGGTAACTTTTTTTACTTAGATTTGTGAGTTTACATACCTCGTATTTAAGACTTTATAGCTCACAACTGTGAGTTTATATATCAAAATTGCACAAAATAAAGTAAGAATTACAAAATATTATGCTCAATTGAGAAAAAAAGTAAGAATTTCCAGATATAAACTCACAATTCTTTTTTCCCTTTGAAATTCTGACTTTATTTCTCACAATTCTTTTTTCTCAGAATTGTGAAATATTAACTTAGAATTACAAGAAAATAAGTCAGAATTGTGAGATATAAACTCACAATTCTGACTTTTTTCCTCACAATAGCAAGCTAACTCAGAAATCGCATGCAATTCTGACTTTTTTTCTCAGAATTAAGAGATATAAACTCGCAATTGCACAAAAAAAGTCAGAATTGTGTTTTATATTTTTTATTCCATGGTGGAAATAAGCTTCCATAGGATATCTTTCCTGTCTGGAGCAATTTTGTTTGATGCCACTACTGATACAGAAATACGACACTTCCCCTCTGACCTGTTCAGTCTTTTAGTTGCCTTTCTTTTATATGTGATTCTATACTTGCATGTTGTTATTACTCTTCCCAAGATGCATAAGATGTAAACACCAGCATTTACAGTTTAGACTGGACTACACTACACAACTTCTCAACAATTCTGAACAGATTTTAAAACACTAGATATCATACACTTTCTAAATTTGTAAATGGTTACAGAGAAAAACTAGTCGTCATACACTAAACGCCTGAGGCTCACACACTACCAGACTCCCTTCCGAACACAACAAACTCATGCAGAAATATGCGCCTCGTTGCTAGGAAACACATGACAAACAAAAACAATGTGATATGTTTGATATCCTCCGACTGCATGGATTTAAAGTCCGAAGCTAAAAAAAAACTGAGTCTGTGCCCATCATACACTACGCGTTCTTCTGTGAAATATGTCAACTCCGACTGCCCAAAATCTCAACTCGTTCAGACTGCAAATTGGGCCAAAGATTTGTACAAAGGTTGTGTAGTGCAGTCCCTAAGTCAGAAAGTTTGACAATGGAATTAAGCACCAAGCTTTTGAGTTTTAGTTTCAGGGCCCATTTGTAATGCCATAAACCAGCATTTGATGCCAACCGAAATTATTTCAGGATCCAATGCTATATAAAGTCTATGCAAGCACACTGAAGGAATTGTAAAATCTGTTAATGCCTTGATTTGAATGAAAATATACATTCTGAATGTTTAGTATTGAATGTTGTACTTTTTATATGCATATTGTCCAAATCTCAGTTGGTTGAATGGTAATTGTAGAGTTTGATGTAATATTGCCATTCTTCTTGTGAGCCAACAAATTTAATTGTAAATATATTGTATAATAATCGACTGGATGCACTGTGATCCGTACACTCAACTTTGAGAACTCTAATGGTACTATCCCAGACAGCAACATAATGCGGCCCAGATCCGGCCCACATCTGGTACATGTGGATTACATGCGGACCGGATATGGGCCGGATCTGGGCCGACACTATGTTGCTGTCAGGGTAGTGTGCAAAAATCTTCTAAACAGTGCTTCTGGGTAACCAGACTAGTGCCAAGTGGCTTATTTGAACTTAATTACTGGTAAAGAGGTACATTTTGATGCCTAAAATTGGGGCGAAAAATCGTCTGCTCTTTCTGTTATTCTCAGTCTGTTGTGAGAAAATAAAAAGAAATTAAATCAGAGAAAACTGTGATTTAATGGGATCTAAAGCACCAGTCCATCTTCATTTATGTAATATTGGGAAATGACTGGATGCTCCACAAAGGTTATGAAGCCTATTTAATATTAATGAGCTATATTCATACTTTCGTTGCTGTTATAAATATTCTTAGTGAGAATAAGCTTTTGTTTTCATAAGATTAGTGTTTATAATTTGTCAGGAATACATAAAAATGATACATTGTTAATTCTTCACTATTTACTTTTACCATGAAATGTATGAAAATTTACATTTATTTTTTGATATATAGATAAATACAAAGAAGTTAGATATACAATGAAAACATGCTGTATCAGAAATCAAAACATTATCTTAAGTCCAAAAAGAGCATTTATTGGCATCTCGATCTGAAATCTATGGAAGCTTTTTTCCGCCACGGAATAAAAAAATTAAAAGATCATTGCGACTTTTTATCTCACAATTATGACATTTTTCTCACAATTGAGAGTTTATATCTCGCAATTCTTTTTTTTCTCTTAATTGCGAGTTTATATCTCACAATTCTGACTTCTTTTCTCAGAATTGTGAGATAACGCATTTGCAAGTTATAAAGTCCAATTCTCATGGGGGGCCTGACTTTTTTTTCTTCAGAATTGCGAGATAATATCTCACAATTCTGACTTTACTTCTCAGAATTAAGAGTTTATATCTCGCAATTCTGACTTTAAAACACTCAATTGTGAGTTTATATCAATAAATTCTGATAAATAAAAAAATTCAGACTTCTGAGATAAAAAGTCGCAGCGACCCTGTTTATTTTTTATTCAGTGGTGGAAACAAGCTTCCATAGAAATCTGTGGCCTTGTGATGTTAAAAGGAAGAATTCATAAACACATGCCATCTAGTCAGAGTGAAGTAATGAGGAAGTAGAGACTGTTATTCCTAAACACCAGAAGAAGATAACGTTCAAACTAATAATAAGAGTAAGTTGGGGGATGTTGGGCAAATGTTGTGCTGTTTGACTGTTTGTCATCAGCAGTTGAGGAAATGTGTTTTTATGTAGACAGTGCCACACAGAGGCCAGTGAAGGTTCAGCAGATACACTTTATTGAAAAGAGTTTTTAATATAGAAGTGTAAGCTTAAAAAATGCTCTCTGGCTGAGAGAATCGTAGCAGAGACACAAAGAAATTCAAAACTTAAGCTCAAATATACAGTAAGAGTTCTGATTTGATGATGATTTTATTTTAAAGTAGCCTCCGATGTCAAGATGTTTGATACACTGATTTTCTTCAAACAGAGATTGACTGATATATTGATTTACCCAGATTTTTGATGAATAGTTACACTTACACTTATCTATCTGTATATCAACATCCTAGCAACCATCCAGAACATCATAGCAACCACTCAGAGCACTCTTTAAAGGGTTAGTTCACCCAAAAATGAAATTCTGTCATTAATTACTCACCCTCATGTCGTTCCACACCCGTAAGACCTTCGTTCATCTTCACAACACAAATTAAGATATTTTTGATAAAATCTGATGGCTCAGTGAGGCCTCCATTGCCAGCAAGATAATTAACACTTTCAAATTTCAAAACACTGCTTCATGAAGCTTAGAAGTTTTACGAATCTTTTGATTCGAATCAGTGGTTCGGAGCGTGTATCAAAATGCCAAAGTCACGTGAACCATTGAAATTTCGAAACGTTTCAAAAGACTTGTGACGTAACAAAGTCTTGTTTACTGAAATCACGTGACTTTGGCAGTTTGATACACGCGCCGAACCAATGATTCAAAACAAAAGATTCGTAAAGCTTCGAAGCTTCATGAAGCAGTGTTTTGAAATCGGCCATCACTAGATATTGTTGAATAGTCGTGTTCTCGTATTAAGGTTTAACCACTGTTGTCACATGAACTGTTTTAAATATGTCTTTAGTACCTTTCTGGGCACTGAAAGTGTTAATTATCTTGCTGTCAACGGAGGCCTCACAAGTCCCCCCCCTCCCCCTTTTTTTCAGGTCAGCCAATATATCTGGTGGGTCTTCAAAGAACAGCCCCAAAAATTATTATATTTTTATTGAACATTGTTTTAATTACAAACAGAAAATACACAAAACATACACAGAGTTCATATTCAGACATACAGAGACATTCTTTGGTTTAACATTCCAAAGGTTTGTCGACAATTGTGACTCTTCCCTGAGTCTCACTGTTTGAAGAACATGTCACTGATGTCCATGTACAACAAAAAGATTCTGTCTCACTGACATTCACCTTGAGGTTTGAGCCTTTGTGGCTTTGTTCTTTGCTGAAAATACCAGTTTGAGTTGACATGGTAGTTACTAGTGCTAGTTTGGGGCTGTCCTATCTGGTGGCCAGCAACATTTGGTTAACCGAGATGATGGAATTGCATGGTCTTCCTAGCATCCACAACACAACATAATCTGGTGACAAACAGGGTATTTATCGATTGAGTTTTGATGTGTGCTCATTGTTCTGTTATGATAAGCCGGTTGATGACGTGTTGTGATTTTAGCTGACTGGCAAGGAAGGATCAGACATGTGTTTTTTAATGCCTTCTGGGTGTGATGAAGTGTCCAGGTTGCCAGGCAATGATGGAAAGCGGAGAGACGCACAGAGCCGAGGTGCAGCTATAAAAATGGGCTTAAGTGCTGGAGTTGAAACAGCATTAGTTTCTAGTTTATCAGGTTCACAGTCATCTGATGCAGCTCCCATGTGGACGCCACTGGACAGAGAACCCTGGGAATTTGACTGGATCATGGATTCTGGCTGGGTTGAACTCTGGAAACACAGTGTTAAAGATTGAACAATTAATCAAATTAAATTTCTTGTAACAAAAAAAAAAGAAGCTCCACACAGATGTTTACTTCTGCTTGTTTTTTCAGTTCAATACATTTTTTGTATAGCGCTTTTTTTCCTTTTTTTTTTTAAACAATACATAGAAAATGCATGTCAACATTACAATTTAGAGTAATCTGTTATCAGAGGTGACTGTGTCCAAATTATGTCATTTCAGAAATGTACATATACAAATCACGCAGTTGGCTGACAATGTATTAATTTATGGTAGAAACAACGAGTTCCTTGAAGTAATGAATACATGTTAACAGTGATTAGGATATATAACAAAATTTGGAATGGTGCATGTTGATCCAGAGTTTGCGTCATCTGAAGTCTTCCCAGGTATGGACCTCGCTTGTCATACGTTTAATGTGGATATGGCTTAGCTAAAGGTTAGTATTTAGGATCAGGATGGTTTTGGAACAACATGGGGGTCAGTAAGTGAGGGAAGGAGAATTTTCAGGTGTGTGACTGATCTACCCCCACCCCTACATTCAGATCAGATCAAATTAAAGGTTTTAATTAACTAACTCTTATGAATAATGCAAACAGTTCAGTTTTGCTGTAAAGCAGCTGTAAAAAGAAAATAGTGTCATTATTCAGCTGAAGTCAGTTCAGTATTGATTCAGTTCCATTGTAAAGATCATCAATTATTAAATTAGTTCAATTTGGCTATAAAGCAGCTCTGCAAAAAAACAGTGATGGATGATGATTTTCTTTTTAGAGCTGCTTTACAGCCAAATTTAAAGGATTAGTTCACTTTCAAATTAAAATTTCCTGATAATTTTTGCACCCTCATGTCATCCAAGATGTTTATGTCTTTCTTTCTTCAGTTGAAAAGAAATTATGGTTTTTGATGAAAACATTCCAGGATTATTCTCCTTATAGTGGACTTCAATGGACTCCAAACGGTTGAAGGTCAAAATTACAGTTTAAAAGGGATCTACACGATCCCAGATGAGGAATAAGGGTCTTATCTAGCGAAACAATGTCATTTTCTAAAAAAAAATTATAATAAATAAAAAATTCATATACAAACCTGATTCCAAAAAAGTTGGGACACTGAACAAATTGTGAATAAAAACAGAATGCAATGATGTGGAAGTTTCAAATTTCAATATTTTATTCAGAATACAACATAGATGACATATCAAATGTTTAAACTGAGAAAATGTATAATTTTAAGGGAAAAATAAGTTGATTTTAAATTTCATGGCATCAACACATCTCAAAAAAGTTGGGACAAGGCCATGTTTACCACTGTGTGGCATCCCCTCTTCTTTTTATAACAGTCTGCAAACGTCTGGGGACTGAGGAGACAAGTTGCTCAAGTTTAGGAATAGGAATGTTGTCCCATTCTTGTCTAATACAGGCTTTTAGTTGCTCATCTGTCTTAGGTCTTCTTTGTCGCATCTTCCTCTTTATGATGTGCCAAATGTTTTCTATGGGTGAAAGATCTGGACTGCAGGCTGGCCATTTCAGTACCCGGATCCTTCTACGCAGCCATGATGTTGTAATTGATGCAGTATGTGGTCTGGCATTGTCATGTTGGAAAATGCAAGGTCTTCCCTGAAAGAGACGACGTCTGGATGGGAGCATATGTTGTTCTAGAACTTGGATATACCTTTCAGCATTGATGGTGCCTTTCCAGATGTGTAAGCTGCCCATGCCACACGCACTCATGCAACCCCATACCATCAGAGATGCAGGCTTCTGAACTGAGCGCTGATAACAACTTGGGTTGTCCTTGTCCTCTTTAGTGCGGATAACATGGCGTCCCAGTTTTCCAAAAAGAACTTCAAATTTTGATTCGTCTGACCACAGAACAGTTTTCCACTTTGCCACAGTCCATTTTAAATAAGCCTTGGCTCAGAGAAAACGCCTGCGCTTCTGGATCATGTTTAGATATGGCTTCTTTTTTGACCTAGAGTTTTAGCCGGCAACGGCGAATGGCACGGTTGTTCACCGACAATGTTTTCTGGAAGTATTCCTGAGCCCATGTTGTGATTTCCATTACAGTAGCATTCCTGTATGTGATGCAGTGCCGTCTAAGGGCCCGAAGATCACGGGCATCCAGTATGCTTTTCCGGCCTTGACCCTTATGCACAGAGATTGTTCCAGATTCTCTGAATCTTTGGATGATATTATGCACTGTAGATGATGATAACTTCAAACTCTTTGCAATTTTTTTTCTGATGTTGCTCCACTATTTTTCACCGCAGCATTGGGGGAATTGGTGATCCTCTGCCCATCTTGACTTCTGAGAGACACTGCCACTCTGAGAGGCTCTTTTTATACCCAATCATGTTGCCAATTGACCTAATAAGTTGCAAATTGGTCCTCCAACTGTTCCTTATATGTACATTTAACTTTTCCGGCCTCTTATTGCTACCTGTCCCAACTTTTTTGGAATGTGTAGCTCTCATGAAATCCAAAATTGAGCCAATATTTCGCATGACATTTCAAAATGTCTCACTTTCAACATTTGATATGTTATCTATATTCTATTGGGAATAAAATATTAGTTTATGAGATTTGTAAATTATTGCATTCCTTTCTTATTCACAATTTGTACAGTGTCCCAACTTTTTTGGAATCGGGTTTGTACTTTTAACCATAAACGCTCGTCTTGAACTAGCTCTCTTCTTCTTCTTCTTCTTCTTCTTCTTCTTCTTCTCTATTAGAATTCCAGCAGTGTAGATGCTGCTAAATGTATTACTGCCCTCCACAGGTCAAAGTTTGAACTAAATTGTCATATACAATATGCTAGTGCAAGTATATAACAATTAGTTCAAACTTTGACCTGCGGAGGGCAGTAATACATTTAGCAGTGTCTACACTGCCGGAATTCTAATAGAGAAGAAGAAGAAGAGAGCTAGTTCAAGATGAACGTTTATGGTTAAAAGTATATAATTATTATTTTATTTTTATTTTTTTTAGAAAATGACCGATCGTTTTGTGACATAAGACCCTTATTCCTCGCCTGGGATCATTTAGACCCTTTGAAGCTGCACTGAAACTGTAATTTTGGCCTTCAACTGTTCAGAGTCCATTGAAGTCCACTATATGGAGAAAAGTACAGGAATGTTTTCATCAAAAACCTTAACTTCTTTTCGAATGAAGAAAGAAAGACATAAACATCTTGGATGACATGAGGGTGAGTAAATTATCAGGAAATTTTAATTTGAATGTGAACTAATCCTTTAACTCTGTTTGCATCATTAAATAATTATTTTCCTGTTGATCACTGTAAAGCTGCTTTGAAACAATCTGTATTGAATAAAGCGCTATAAAAATAAAGATGACTTGTGAAAAAGAAGTACACTTGAACATACTTTTAGTGTGTGTTCACACTTTTAGTTCAGTTCTCTTTATTATTTTGGTCCGGACCAAAAAAACGAAAATAATACATTTAAGACCTGATTTTCTTAGCGTTCACATTATAATTTTTAAGACTCTTGAGCTCTTTGTGTGTACGTATGATTAAATTTTTACCAGGTGAGAACTTGTGAAGAGTTTATAAAATGTGTAAAGGACTCAAAACAGCATCAGGAATTCCTCCATTGCAACACAAACGAAGATCTGCCGCAAGGAGACAGCATTTCTGATACCTGTACCTAACTGTAATAGGCAACGCAGTTCCTATGATGAGAAAAAACAGGTATGTTTCAGCATTCTGTCTTTTTAGGGTCACATCTAGTGACATCACATCCTGTTTTGGTTTGTTTAGATGTCTGGTTCGTGTTGTGTTCATATTTCAGACGAACCGTTCCAGAGTTCATTTATAAGTGGAACGAGACCCAACTTTTCAGGGGTCTTGTTCCACTTGTTTGGTGGGCACCAGGGTTGGGATGGCAGCGTTCACACTTATTCAAATGAACCGCACTAACAGAGCAATCGCACCAGTTTAATCGAACCAAACTTGCCAAGTGTGAACACACCCTTATAAGTATGTAAAAGTGTAATTAAAAAAATATACTTCAGTGCGAATTTCAGACACTTAATTACATATTATTTACAATTAAATGAAAATTCTAATTTATATTAAATGCACTTTGTTAAGGACTTAAAGATATCTTTATTGTAATTTCATAATTCTATTGTCTTTAAAATATGGTTAAAGGGTACTGCCAATTATACTGACAACAAGCATTTATTGCAATCTTTTTTTTTTTTTCACACTTCGTTTTCACAAGAGAAGTCTGGCATTGAAAATTTAAAAAATTAAACTTTTATTGGACAGCACTTTTACCTGAATGGTAGTGCTTCTACTGTCCACTTGAATATTTGGAATGGGGAACATGCTGTGAAGTACTGGTGTGCTGCTTCCATACAGTGTAGCGGGGTCAGGAATGTGGTTGTCAGGTAATACCGTGCTATATGCTGGAGGCACGGGGGCAATCTGTCGCTGGAGAAGCTGAAGGATCACATTGATGTCTGCTGTCATTCTTGTCTCTAGTCTGGGGGAAAGGGAACAGAAATCTGCAGTATTTAAGTAGTTATTTGCTGGACATCTTGCCATCAACCATTCAAATATCAAGTTATGTGACAAGTGAGAACCAGTGGCGAGAACCAAGAGCTTGACAGCCCCTAGTCACTGTATGCGTCAATGAGAGTGGTTTGGGGCGTGGCTACTGTAGCAGGCTGAGCCAGAGAGTGTTTAGCTGCTGTGGGACCATGGCTGTCTTATGAAAAAAAGTAACTCTTCTGGTTCTACTCGCACCGCTTTGAGCGGGATTCAAACCAGCGTTTCTGGCATGGGAGGCATGCGCACTATAAGGATGCTAAAGACTGCAGCCTCTAGCATTAGTTGCTAGTGTGCCTCTTTAAAGGATTAGTCCACTTTCAAATAAAATTTTCCTGATAATTTACTCACCCCCATGTCATCCAAGATGTTCATGTCTTTCTTTTTTCAGTCGAAAAGAAATTACATTTTTTGATGAAAACATTCCAGGATTATTCTTATAGTGGACTTCAATGGTCTCCAAACGGTTGAAGGTCAAAATTGCAGTTTAAGTGCAGCTTCAAAGGGCTTTAAACGATACCAGACGAGGAATAAGGGTCTTATCTAGCGAAACGATTGGTCTTTTTCGAAAAAAATACAACTGTATATGCTTTATAAACACAAATGATCACCTTGCACGTGCTTCTGCCAAAACCGCACTTTCGTATTCTTCAAAAAGCTTACGCTGTATGTCCTACGCCTTCCCTATGCTACTTACGGAAAAAAAATGGAACTGGCGCTACGGTCGTTCCGTAAGTAGAATAGGGAAGGCGTAGGACATACAGCGTAAGCTTTTTGAAGAATACGAAAGTGCGGTTTTGGAGGAAACACGTGCAAGGCGATCATTTGTTTATTTTTTTTAGAAAAGGACAGATCGTTTTGCTAGATAAGACCCTTATTCCTCGTCTGGTATCGTTTAAAGCCCTTTGAAGCTGCACTGAAACTGTAATTTTGACCAACTGTTTGGAGTCCATTGAAGTCCACTATAAGGAGAATAATCCTGGAATGTTTTCATCAAAAACCTTAACTTCTTTTCGATTGAAGAAAGAAAGACATGAACATCTTGGATGACATGGGGGTGAGTAAATTATCAGGAAAAATATTTTTGAAAGTGAACTAATCCTATAAGCCAGGGGAGTGAGGTTTACTTGCACAGCTCATACTAGCTGGCATCTGTTGCACTCACCCCCCTAAACCTCACTCCCATCCACTCCCATCCCAGTCACGACACCAATATAACCCCTCCAGTTCTACTCATACCGCTCCGAGTGGGATTCGAACCAGTGTTTCCGGCATGGGAGGTGGGTGCACAAATAAATACGATAAAGACCTCTTGAAGCCAGGGGAGTGAGGTTTACTCACATAGCTGGCCTCCATTTTACTCACTCCCACCCGGGTCACGGCACCAATGTAACCCCTCCGGTTCTACTCGCACCACTCCGAGCGGGATTCAAATGGGCATTTCCGGCATGGAAGGTGGGTGCACCAACAAAGACGCTAAAGACCGCTGCCTCTAGTAAGAGGGGCATTGCGATGCTACATGCTACAATGGATGCTATAGTACTATACAGCATCATCATGCACACATTCAGAAAGACAAATGTACCAGTTTATAATGTTTACTTTGATGTGTCCAGTGTAGACAGCCTTAAAAAAGTTTTGGTGCATCATTTCAAAAATTGCACCCTGTGTACATACATTGGTTGGGTTTATTATAAGCAAGACGCTCTCGTTCGCTGTCAGAGTGTTAAGTCTACTCAACTACTTACCCATGACACATAGCAACACAGCTAAAAGTATTCCTAATAAACTGCGCGGCCAGAAAAAAAGTCGCTGTTTGGATTTAAATAGACAAATGCTTAAGAGTCTAGGATTGGATCATTATTGCAGTGATTATTATGTTTCTAGCATGTTATATGTTTGGCAACAGGTCTTCTAACCCTAATTGATGGAGTGTGTAGCTTTTTATTTCTTAAACAACCATGTAGGAAGACGTATCATGGCCACATTCCAGGATTGCAATATCAAGATTCATCAGGCTCAAATTGTGAGTGCTTGACTCTTGCATTGTAAATACAAGATCTTGACCAAAAATTGATGTAGCTCTTGATGAAAATAAATGTTGTGATGTTTTTCCATCAAGAGGTGCATCAATTTTATGATTGTGACCCAATCACGGGGTCATGAATGTGACCCCACTCTTAAGCATTTGCCTATTTAAATCCAAACAGCAATTTTTTTTTTGGGGCCGGGCAGTGTATGTTGGAGCTTTTATTGAAAGTAGCCTACTTTTACCTGTTGAGACAAGCCTTCACAAGCACCTTAAGAGCTTTGTTTGTGATATGCTTTACTTTTGTAATTCAACTAAGTGCCAATAGGGATGCAGAAACTACATACTTCAGCCTTAAGTATTCATTTAAGATGCATCACCTACCGCTTAAGCTGGCTCTGCAGGAGCTCCAGTCTGGACTCAAGTTCACTGGGATGATGATCTGCAAAGAGCGGTGGAGGAAATGAGGTCCGGACAGATGAAAGGCACCGAGCAAAATGAGCTGCCTGGTGGTCAGGCCAGTAATGGTACAATCCAGATGGAGGAGGATCTTGTATTAGGAGGAGATATTGAATAATAACAATCCAACAATTCAAGAAAAACATTAATATTTACAATATGTCATTAAAGATTTTAATGGTGCACTAAGTAATTGTTCAACTGTGAAAATTTTTAGCACTGAAAAAGTGGTTGCAATGACCTAAAATGACCCCAAATTTTCCAATAATGTGCTGCAGTGATTAGGTATTTTTGTTAGCCAACCTGGAAGTCAGCATCACCCTGGTTCCAAAATTTTCATTGATAAAAACCAAATAGGATTTTTCCATTGGTTTTTGGATTATGTGATAACCAAAGTTTATGATACTTACACATTTTGTTCATTATGATAATCACAAATGAACACAATTTTTATGAATTTTGAAGCCTAAATAGAATGCCCAGAAGGAAAAAGCTAAACGTAGACTATAAACAAACTACACCACGGTTGCATGACTTCAACGTCACCACCCTCAAGCTTCCGACAACTCTTTCAGTCTTTATTTGAAAAACATTTTCCCTGAAAGTTTGAGTTAGAATAGTTTGCAAGAGTGTGATTATAAACACAACGAGGCTGTGAAAGCAACTAGTGAGTAGATGAGTTTTCCTGTCCGGCGTGATGATGTTTAATGTTACCGACAACCTCTGTAGTCCTTTTGTTAGCAACCACCTTTTTCAAGACAAGAAACGCACAAGGCGGTATTACTGATGTATTTTATGTTGTAGAATAAAATGTGAAAATATCTTGAGCTTCTGTTAACCACAGAGCTTATGTCAGGCATTTAACCTAAAACTCATTCCAGAAACCCACTGAATTCGAGAAAATGGAACCGGAAGTGCTAAAATGCTAACCCGTTTCTGGCTTTTGGCCTACAGAAATATGTCATCCCTTCAGCACTCTATATGGTTTGGCTTCAGGACCCAGATTTTACATTTTTGTAATGCTGCATCCACACCAATAAGATATCAGTATAAAGTCCAATAAATATTGTATACCCACCCAAGTGCCCCATATCCATGCCAGGCTCTCCGCTGATCCCAGAGGCGCCACTCTGTGGTATTAGTCTCACAACAGGAGAGGGGTAGTCTAGATGATCTGCCTCAGAGTTATAAAGCTCACAGTGGCTGATGGGAGACTTGCTGAGGTTTTCACTGGACTGCAATGTGGAGCTTGCACAGCTGCACAGCTCCTCCCAGTGCATGTGAGTGGTTAGAGAATGGTGACGACCCAGGGCCGAACACGTCCGAGATGGGTATGAGTCATTCTGGTCCATTCCATCTAGACCAGTAAGGTAAGGACTATTTTATGCAAATTTTGCAGAATATTTTGTGCTCTCACAATCTGTTTGCTGAATTTATATTCATAAACTAGTTTTTTTTTTTATAAAAAAGGATGTCTTTAAAACATTATCTACAAACTTATTCTCTGTCTTCTGATGTTGATAGTTAAACATCTGGCTCTAAAATGAGGGTAGATGTGAACTGTGGCGAATTGTGAATTAAATTATTCTGAAATACGTCAAGTTTTAGTTTGTTTGCTACAATTAAAATGTATAATTTTAGCAAAATGTGGACTTCTGGACACAACTTTACAATATTAAGTCTCAATGGGTATTTTTGTGTTTGTTTGTTAGTGTTCTACTCACCTGGCTTGTTGCGCCTGTCTAGTGAGTTTCGTCTGTGTCGAATGCGGCTTGCATGGTAATCGCAGTCCAAATTTTCACTTGCCATCATCGGTTCAGCCTGATTACATACCAGTTAAAACAATGATTATTGAACAGAGAGCATTTGTCTCAATGTTTTAGATTAATTTATATTATATTAATGACTTGTTATCCCTTGTGGAAAAAGAAGTACACTTTAGCATACTTTTCAAAAGCGTACTTGTGTTCTATTGTTCTATTGTTGTGTGGAAGTTGAACTCAACTTCATGTTAAAAAGCTAACTAATCCAACATAACTGTACTTATTATGGAAATAATACACTTTAAAAGAATAGACTTATTGCGAAATAAATGTTATGTTTTCGGACAGATACCACAATTGCATGTTAATTGTTAATAAATGAAAATGCATTATTGTTTAAATTTATATTAAATGCATTTAGCTAAACTTTAGATTGCTTTTTCATTCACTTATGTAGGCCTTAAAGCGATTAAATGAAAACAATGTCATTTATTACTCACCCTCATATCGTTCCACACCCGTAAGACCTTCGTTCATCTTCGGAACACAAATTAAGATATTTTTGTTAAAATCCGATGGCTCGGTGTGGCCTGCGTAGCCAGCAATGACATTTTCTCTCTCAAGATCCATTATTGTACTAAAAACACATTTAAATCAGTTCATGTGTGTACAGTGGTTCAATATTAATATTATAAAGCGACGAGAATATTTTTGGTGCATCAAAAAAACAAAATAACTTATATAGTGATGGCCGATTTCAAAACACTGCTTCATGAAGCTTTGGAGCGTTATGAATATTTTGTGTCGAATCAGCGGTTCGGAGCGCCAAAGTCACGTGATTTCAGCAGTTTGGTGGTTTGACACGCGATCCGAATCATGATTCGACACAGAAGATTCATAACGCTCCGAAGCTTAATGAAGCAGTGTTTTGAAATCGGCCATCACTATATAAGTCGTTATTTTGTTTTTTTGATGCACCAAAAATATTCTCGTCGCTTTATAATATTAATATTGAACCACTGTACTCACATGAACTGATTTAAATATGTTTTTTCTACATTAATGGATCTTGAGAGAGGAAATGTCATTGCTGGCTAGGCAGGCTTTACTGAGCCATCGGATTTCAACAAAAATATCTTTATTTGCGTTCCGAAGATTAACGAAGGTCTTACAGGTGTGGAACGGCATGAGGGTGAGTAATTAATGACAGAATTTTCATTTTTGGATATGCAAGTGCAAATTACTTTCAGTTAAAACAGCTCAAACATGCATTTTAGTCTGGGAATACAGGCTTAAGCCTTGAAGCCAGGCATATATGTAATTTACTTAAACTATAATATACTTTAATGTAATCTCTATTGAAACTTTGTATTGTATGTCATGTAATTAAATATATTTGTAATTACAATTTTGTAATGAAGTTGTAATGTAATACATTTTAAATAATCTGAAAATATTAACTTTAAAACTAATATCATATAAAACACTAGAAGATTATTAACACAATGATTTAAAATGTCATTTAAAGCTCAAATTTTAATTTGACATTAGCACAAAGTGCACTTGTTAAAAGTGTCCTTAAATGAGAAACAGTCATGAAAGTGTACTCTCTTGGTACACATGCACATTCAATACAATTATGTGCACTTCTTTTTTCACAAGGGATATAAATAATTGTACTTATAATTTAATGACGTCAAATCCATCACACAAACTGTAAAGAAATTGTTTAGGATTTTTAAATAATTTCCTTTTTTTTTTTTTTTAAGTAAATCCTATTAGTATCTAATAACACCAGAAAAAAACATCAGATTTTATGCTGACAGTTGGTTTGAATCCATCCTATATTTTCAATTCATTCATTCTAAAGTGTGAATGCTAGATTTGTCAATGCTTATAATATGTATTTAATTTTGTGAGAAATTAACATTATTAACATGAATTAATCCAATGAATAATTATTTAATTGGAAGATAAATGCTTTCTGTCCTTTTTTTTATTATTATTTATATCTCAGTAGCCTACTCAATATCCAGTGAGGGGAATGTATAAATGTATTTGGGATGTTGGGTTTACACACATCTCGTAGGTTAAAGGTGATTTCTAGTTTCCTCCAAAAGCTCTCTCCAAATGCAGGGTACAAGTCCAGCACCTCTAGAAGGTCGTATCTTTGGATACGGTGAAGGTCACAGTAGGTAAGTGCAGTAACATCAGCATTACAGTGACCAGGATCTGCATACAGATTTAAGGGCTCGCCAAAGATGTCGTTCTTTCCTGTACATGAAACAGGAAGCAGTTTATATTATGTCACAAACCACCAATGGATCAGAAAGCTGTTTGCTCAGGTTTAATATTAATCTCACCAAGTATGGCCAGCACAATGTTATTTTGCGACACTTGAATGGCTCCACGGGAGATGAAGTAGAGTGCTTTGAGCATGTCACCATGGTGATAGAGGGTGTCTCCAGGTGGGGAGTGGGTGGTTTTGAAGCGCACGGCGAGAGCTCTCAGACACGCTTTACTCGCCCCACGGAACGCTTTACAGTTCTGCAGCAGATTACGATTCAGATGCAGGCAAATGTCAGCTTGCAAACACTCTGGAAAACCTTTCATGACCTATAATTTGAAAATAAGCAGATTGGGTTTTATTACATAGATTAATCCACTGTATTTGCATCTATAGTATGTAGACAACAATGGTATTTGGGTTATTGATTCTGGCAAAGTATAACCTACTCCATTCATATTAATGCCATTGGTGTAGGACCAGGCATGTTGGAAATATTCCTCCAGTTTTTGCCTCAGATCTCCAGGTATCTGATGGAAGCGGATGAACTCTTTAACCCGCAGCAACTGAGTGTGATAGCGTGTTGTCCCAGAATAAAGCCTCTGAATTATTGCAGAGACATTCCCAAATATGCTGGCATACATGAGAGCTAAGACAAAAAGTCAATAGGAGAATATTTAGTCAACTATAACAGTCAGTTTAAGGTAGCTAAAAGTATTATGCGGTTAAATGTCAAAATAACTCTAATATCATACACTAGAGTTGTGTGGGGTGGGGGTAAATTAAGCGCAATATGCGGTGACGTCACAATCATGTTGCATTGTGGTCTATGGATCTGCCTGAAGTGTACATATCAAGTAGACTCGCTCCCTCTGTCAAAACCGAGAAGTCCAGGGTCTGTTCAAATAAACTTCTCTTGCCCACTTGACGAAGTTGAACACACTTCAAAACGGTAGCGGAGATTCCTCCAAGGGAAAAGCTTTCCAGTGCTGGAGAGACATTAGAGAGAGGGAAGGCCTGAAAACGGAGGCCCAGGTTGCTTGGTTTCTGCTCGATATGAGTAACATTGGTTTTTGCTGTTTCACGGAAGTGTTGAATATGCTGTTGTATGTGATTGTTGTTGAATTACAGCTGATTCATCCATACTTGCATGACCTGTCTGATGTGCCAGCTGTAGTTGCATTGCGCGTTTGTTATTTTGGGGGCGGAGCAATGAAGTGTTCAAGCAAGTGTGTTTGCTTGGGTGTCGATTTCAAATATCAACAGTGTTTCTCAGATATTGCTTACTGCAATTTTAACTAAAATTGAAACTAAAAGTAAAACCATAACCATCTAGTGTATTGCATTTGACCACATTATATAGATTCCCACTATGCTTAAATACTAAAAGAATAAGACTGAAAATAGCAAATATTTTACTGACAGATGAAAATAGAGCAAGATGGAAAATTTACTACTACATCTATCAAAGTGAGATGATGATTATGCGTTGGCTCTGCATGTCAGTAAGAAAAAGACTTTGAAGTATTATTACCATCCCATGAGGCCACGGCAGGCCAGTTGTCATACAGTATAACAACACTTTAATGGCAATTCGTAACTACTTTACGTTTTGGCGAATTGGTGGCATATGAATATGTACAATCTCATTCGTACAAATTCGTACAATCTGCTTACGCTCATCTGAGAGTTAGGTTTAGGAGTGGACATTCATGCTTCCCAAAGTACAGAGAGAGCAAACAACGAGGCTAAGATTTTGAGAGAATTGTTCAGATCCCCCCACAACTCTTGTTACACTCTTAAAAATAAAGGTTCCAAAAGTGGCAGCGATGCCATTTTGGGTTCCCCAAAGAACCTTACAAGGAACAGTTCTTACAAGAACCATTTTTTCTTAGTGTGAAGAACTTTTTAATAATCTGAAGAAATTGTGCAATGAAAATTTTCCATGGATCTTCATGGAACCATAGATGCCAATAAAGAACTTTTATTTGAAAGAGTGTAGTTCACCAACACTAAATTTCACTAGCCAGATATTCTAAAGAAGGGACAATAGAAGTATTCAGGACAGTGGTATAGAAATAACATATTTCAATGTGAAATAAAGAGCTTTTTACAGTTACTTACAGCCAATGAGCATGACACAGATAGAGAACATCTTCTCAGAGTTGGTGTTTGGAGAGACGTTCCCAAAGCCCACACTGGTCAGACTACTGAAGGTGAAATAGAGTGCAGTGATGTATTTATCTTGATTGGAGGGTCCTGAGCTGGCATCACTGTCGTTGTAATGCTTCCCCAGTTGATCGGCCAGATTATCCAGCCAACCTGTCTTCATGTAAGGTCTCTCCACATGGCCGATGGCATACCAGATGCAAGCCAACCAATGAGCAATCAGCCCAAAGGTGCACATGAGCAAGAAGAGGACTGCAGTTCCATACTCTGAGTATCGGTCTAATTTTCTGGCCACACGGACCAACCGTAGCAGACGGGCTGTCTTCAGCAGGCCAATGAGAGTGGCTGTCGTCTGCAAATTGGATGAGGGGAGGTCAAAGAAAGAATATTGAGCATCCAATGTTGGGGGTAACGCATTACTAGTAACTTGAGTTACGTAATCAGATTACTTTTTTAAGTAACTAGTAACGCATTACTTTTTCAATTTACAACAAAATATCTAAGTTACTTTTTCAAGTAAGTAACGCAAGTTTCTTTTTCACATTTATTGACTGACAGCTCTCCTGTCCCCATGTTGAGAGAAATAAAGTTCAGAGGCGTTGAGTGCACTGTGTGAACATGATGGTTATTGTAGTTCTAGACTAAATGTGAACATGCATTTACTCATCTCACTTGCATAAAAACATTCAGTATTCCTCAAAATGAATAAAAACTGTGAAATGCAATATCAGAATTTTATGCAAACCTGTAATAATTAACTATATTAAATGACACAAATATACTTTATGTATTTTATCTCATTTTATTATCCAATGTCTTTGCTTCTGACCTAATTTAACCATACTTATTAGTAAAAATTACTTTATATTAGATTTAGAAATAAGAGTGTTGAACTTCTGCTGTATCCTATTCTTCTGTATTCCAGAATGGCAGCACAGCTGCAAGGTTTGTTTGAGTTGCGCCCTCTAATGTACAGGCATGAATTTGCATTTCCTTCAGCCTGAGGCTTATTCATTTCAATTTTGGTGTAAAGGGTCAAAAAACATTTGCCAAAAATATAACTTTTTTGTTGTTATTAAAAAAGCAAAAAAGCAAGACCAGCCTAGGTGTGAAAAAGTAATGCAAAAGTAATGTAATGCATTACTTTTCATAAAGAGTATCTAAGTAATGCAATAAGTTACTTTTTTAGGGAGTAACGCAATATTGTAATGCATTACTTTTAAAAGTAACACTGTGAGCATCATGACACAAATAGTGTCCCAGTCTGATATCCCTTGTAAAACAGAAGTACACTTCAGCATGCATACTTTTAAAATGAGTTCGAAAATAATATACTTTAAAAGAAGTTGTGCAAACCGAATGCAATGTTTTCAGAACATTGAGTTGAAATTTAGTTTTTTTAATATATAGGCTATTAACTTTAAATGTAATATCGAATAACACACTAATCAAGTACTTTACATGTGCTTTAGTATGTTTGTCAACACATCAAAATAAGTGTACTTCTTTAAAGCATAAAAAAAAGATTTTTTTAAAGGAAAAACTAACTTTCCTGTCCTGTCAGAGGTTTACTTACGCTACTGTGCTCTTCAAATGCGCTCACAAATGCAGAGGCGCATGCTGTATATCACTTAACTATAAAGAGCAAAATAAATTACAAGCATGTAACATCGTAGTTATGTTGTCAGTAGTAAGTCATGAAATTACCAAAAAGTACCAATAAATTACGTTACTGGAATGTCACATGTTAGCTGGGAAAGATTTGCAGGCAGGTGTGATGTTCATTCTATTCACCAGGAGAAGTTTCCATGTTTCATTAACAGTTCATGTTAGTATTGTGTATTTGCCATGGTACAGTAACTTGTTTCTGTAACCCCAAAAAAACACTTTATTTTCACTTTGTGTTGTTTTGTATATTATATATGACTGTGGTTGCTCATACCAACTTAACTTTATTGTATTAACAAAAACTAGTTTGGGACTGCTATTACTTGCCTTTCCTTATACTGTTTATTCATGATTATTAGTATATTCTTACAATTTATGCGTATGTTAAGTAAAGTGGGACAGTAGTTGTGTGTGTGTCACACATTATATATATATATATATATATATAT
>RJVU01053030.1:254089-340058 GCA_003731715.1 Anabarilius grahami
AATTAGGGGAAATTCCTAAAAAAATTGGGTCGTGGCTGAATGACTGTGAGAAAACGTGGGTCCCATGGCCAAACCATTTGAGAACCACTGGTCTGCTCAATGTTAAAGTCATATTTTACACAAATGTAGACGAGGCACATGACTGACACTTGTTTTGTAGAATGATGTTTCTATAAAAGTAACTGCTTTGAAATATCCCTTACACATTTAGTATATCATCTGTTTTCTGGATTTATTCGACAAAACTCTTAAAAAGATAACGAAACACATTGCTGTGTCTTATCGGAATCACAAATTAACAAACATTCAGAAGTTCATACCTCATCTGATCCTGACCCGAAGATGAGCAGATCAAATGGAATTGCAGCCACCATGTCGATGAGAAACCAGCCTTTGATATAATGAATAGCGATACGCTTGGGATGGGTCACCACCTCATCATTTCGATTCACATACGTCGTCCTGAAGGTTATCACGATGTCTATGATGAACAGAATGTCCACTATCATGTCTACTACATTTAAAGGGTTACAGGTGTAACCACAGGTGTGTTTCCTCTCCTCCTCCTGCTCATTGAGGAGGAAAGCAGCAGAGTATGGAGTGAAGACCGCTGTGTAGAGCACTAGAAGGAGGATGATCCAGTCCCAAATGGCTTTGAAAGGACTATAGTGCAACATGATCCACTTGTGGACGTCTGGAGCCTGGAGCTTGTACTCCGGCAAGACATCAGCACCAAGAGACAGTACCTGTGCAAGATGATCAGTTTTAGCAAGATTGTCAAACAAATGGAAATCACTACAAAAGGCAACAAGTCAGGTGCTTTTGCTCAAAGCAAAACAAGAAAGAAAAAGATGGGATTTCAATGAGTCTATGCTAAGGTTTTAAAATGAAAATCTTTAAAATTATTTATCTGTGAATATCATTATTTATTTATATATTTTAATATGAGTTTAATAAAGAGAAGAGATGTTGCTGCAAGAGGGAGGGGAAGTAATTTTGATTAACGATTATGAGGGCACAGAAATGGGGATGTGAGATTTGTGTTCTTTTTGGAAATAGAAAGGTGAAATGAAGGGAGTATTCTAGGGGAAAATGCGTGTCGAATTTTGGTAGACAGACACATCCTTAAATAATCATCAAAACAAAAAGCGGTATGAGACTACATGATGATATTCCACAGTTTTGGACCAGGGGCCACAGGGGTTATGGATTTTTGAAATGGCAAAGGGCCATTTGTCTTGCACTGAGAGTTCATGTCTCTGTCCTAATGATCTTTCCACGTGTGGTTTTTGGCCACATTGTTTTCCATGTGCCAACAGCCTTATTCAGACATCAACGATCAAGTGTCTATCAACTATCAAGTATATTACTTTTTTGATGTGAGAGGGTCTGAATATGTTGTACAGCAGCACAATAGCCAGAAGTTTTTACAAAAACAGTATCAGATCTTCATCTAAGACCTAAAGCAAGCCCAACAATGCATCCTACCTGCGTGACCTTCTCTGTCACATTCTGTGTGCGCTCCTTCACCTTTGGGGTAACAAGCTCAATGTTGCAGTGTGCCGTGGAGTGATTGGATCGACGCAAGTTTACATTGAATGAAGGGAATCGGTTTAAAGCTTTCATCCGCTCTGAGCTGGAGGTAGAGTTCCACAAACTTGGCTTCAAGCCTTTATGATAAAAGAAAAATAAAATGGATTGAATTGAATTCAGTGCAGTGATTTGAAGAATTTTATATATATATACAGTGGGTACGGAAAGTATTTAGACCCCCTTAAATTTTTCACTCTTTGTTATATTGCAGCCATTTGCTAAAATCATTTAAGTTAATTTTTTTTCCTCAATGTACACACAGCACCCCATATTGACAGAAAAACACAGAATTGTTGACATTTTTGCAGATTTATTAAAAAAGAAAAACTGAAATATCACATGGTCCTAAGTATTCAGACCCTTTGCTGTGACACTCATATATTTAACTCAGGTGCTGTCCATTTCTTCTGATCATCCTTGAGATGGTTCTACACCTTCATTTGAGTCCAGCTGTGTTTGATTATACTGATTGGACTTGATTAGGAAAGCCACACACCTGTCTATATAAGACCTTACAGCTCACAGTGCATGTCAGAGCAAATGAGAATCATGAGGTCAAAGGAACTGCCTGAAGAGCTCAGAGACAGAATTGTGGCAAGGCACAGATCTGGCCAAGGTTACAAAAAAATTTCTGCTGCACTTAAGGTTCCTAAGAGCACAGTGGCCTCCATAATCCTTAAATGGAAGACGTTTGGGACGACCAGAACCCTTCCTAGAGCTGGCCGTCCGGCCAAACTGAGCTATCGGGGGAGAAGAGCCTTGGTGAGAGAGGTAAAGAAGAACCCAAAGATCACTGTGGCTGAGCTCCAGAGATGCAGTCGGGAGATGGGAGAAAGTTGTAGAAAGTCAACCATCACTGCAGCCCTCCACCAGTCGGGGCTTTATGGCAGAGTGGCCCGACGGAAGCCTCTCCTCAGTGCAAGACACATGAAAGCCCGCATGGAGTTTGCTAAAAAACACCTGAAGGACTCCAAGATGGTGAGAAATAAGATTCTCTGGTCTGATGAGACCAAGATAGAACTTTTTGGCCTTAATTCTAAGCGGTATGTGTGGAGAAAACCAGGCACTGCTCATCACCTGTCCAATACAGTCCCAACAGTGAAGCATGGTGGTGGCAGCATCATGCTGTGGGGGTGTTTTTCAGCTGCAGGGACAGGACGACTGGTTGCAATCGAGGGAAAGATGAATGCGGCCAAGTACAGGGATATCCTGGACGAAAACCTTCTCCAGAGTGCTCAGGACCTCAGACTGGGCCGAATGTTTACCTTCCATCAAGACAATGACCCTAAGCACACAGCTAAAATAATGAAGGAGTGGCTTCACAACAACTCCGTGACTGTTCTTGAATGGCCCAGCCAGAGCCCTGACTTAAACCCAATTGAGCATCTCTGGAGAGACCTAAAAATGGCTGTCCACCAACGTTTACCATCCAACCTGACAGAACCGGAGAGGATCTGCAAGGAGGAATGGCAGAGGATCCCCAAATCCAGGTGTGAAAAACTTGTTGCATCTTTCCCAAAAAGACTCATGGCTGTATTAGATCAAAAGGGTGCTTCTACTAAATACTGAGCAAAGGGTCTGAATACTTAGGACCATGTGATATTTCAGTTTTTCTTTTTTAATAAATCTGCAAAAATGTCAACAATTCTGTGTTTTTCTGTCAATATGGGGTGCTGTGTGTACATTAATGAGGAAAAAAAAAAGAACTTAAATGATTTTAGCAAATGGCTGCAATATAACAAAGAGTGAGAAATTTAAGGGGGTCTGAATACTTTCCGTACCCACTGTATATATATATATATATATACATATACACACACACACACAGTATACACACACACACATCCGGCCAAAAAAAAAAAAAAAACAGTCGCGGTTTGAATTTAAATAGGCCAAGACTTAAGAGTCTATTATTATAAATTAACACTTATTTCCATCAAGAGGTACATCAATTTTTGGTCAAGATCTTGAATTGACAATGCAAGAGTAAAGTCTCCAGCACATCCCAAAGACTTTCAATAAATTTAAGGTCTGGACTCAGAGGTGCCAATTCATGTGTGAAAATGATTCTTTATGCTCCCTTCCAATCATTCTTTCACAATTTGAGCCTGATGAATCTTGACATTGTCATCCTGGAATATGGCCATGATGTGTCTTCCTACACGGTTGTTTAAGAAATGAAAAGCAACACACTCCATCAATTAGGGTTAGATTACAACTGTAATCATTTAATCATTTAAAACGCTAGAAACATAATAATCACTGCAATAATGATCCAATACTGTAGTTGCTGATATTCAGTTGTAGTACAGAGTAACATTAATGTAGATAGCATGGCTCATAATGTGATCTTGGAAGGATTTGATGAGATGCTAGAGATGTTTGACTTGTTCTCAGACTTTGGTATCTTAGCAAATCTAATCATATTTTGAGAAACCGAGAAAATTATTGAGAAACTGTATCTCTGAAGGATACATTTGAGATTAGTCTTTCTCAGGAAGAACATCTGAGAAGCAGGAGACTCCATTAACATATTGGTGTTTAGAAGAAACAATTGAAATATTAAGGAGATCTCCTAGTGATTTTTATTTTCTATAGATATGAAATAACCTATAGCCACATAAATCAAATTTTTTTTGTATGATTTTTTTGAAGAACTAGGCTGCTCCCCATAACAACAACAACAATAAAAAAAAATCTACTTACTACTGTTTTGTTACTAAAGTAGTTGCTGTTTGTCCCGTATGGTGTTATCTTCACATTGGAATAATAACAGAACAATAACATCATCCCCAAATATCCCGTTCTGATGCAATTAAAGTAGTCTTGTTCTTTGTCAGCTCTCCTGATGTTCTGATGCAAACCTTTGCCAAAATGAAAGTTTCTGTTGCTTTTAGTGTTATGTCCATTTATTGGAATGACTAGCAGATTTTTTTTGCGGTCATCGTATGAATTCTCTACGTTTTCAAAACATACCTAAAATCAGTTGTAAATCCTTCAAACAGTGTCTTCATGTGTGGAAGCTCCTCCTACGTCACTGTTGGGGACTCCATCCCTGCTTTGGTTCTACATCTGACCTTAACTGAGAGACACTGCACTGTACAGTAAAGTTATATAATAAACTCTCTCTTACCGTGGAAGTGCTGCATTTTGTCAGTTCTCACCGAGTTACCCGTCAGGGCAATCTGTTACAGATCCAGCTTCATATGGTACATAATCCAAATGCCCTTCCTGTACAAACACTTTGAAATCTCTGATAGGGTCGTCCTCTTGTGACTCAACCCAGAACATCGACGAACAAACCCTCACGTGGACAAAAACCCGTTAGTGTGAACTAGTCAGCTGCATGCTGCAGCAACGGCCACTCTTAAACAAATCAATTACATCAAAATAAAACATATTCACGAAGGCACAATTATTTCTTATTGGCGTTTTCAGACTTTGAATCAACAGAGTGATTTTGCCTTCAGGACCAACCTTTTACCAGAAAAAAAATGAATACGCGAATGGGAAGAGATCCAGTGTTGGATCAATATTCACATCACATATAGATTGAACTCCGAGGCCTTTTACGGGGCTTTACTTTGACCTATTGACAATTCATCATTATTCTATCACTAAAGACAGGAAGTGGCCTTGATCAGTGGAACAGGATTTTCTGAGAACTGACTGACCTACAGCCGTGATTTTGGTTACATACAGGACACCAAGTCTGTATTACTATATGCATATTTATTGCTATATTCATAGTTATGTCTGATAATGAGGTCCCAAACTAAGGCCATTAATTACGACACAATGTCTAATATCTTCATAGACGGGGGAACTTAAGTTTCATTTAAGTTCTCCTGGGAAATTTGTATTTGACGTATGGTGTGTTCAAGTCACTTAAGTTGGAGCACGATGGCAATGAACCTTTTTTACAAAACATTCAGCCACATTTTTAACTCTACTTCTACAAAACGATGAATAAATAATGTGTATGTTTTTGGTGTTTTTATTCAATTTATGAAGGTGCTTTAAATTGAATCATTATATATACTTTGTAATTGTATAATACTGTCGTATTTTGTACATGCAATTTAGATAGTTTTGATGTAAATTAAAAAAATGATAATAATATCATTAATTTCAACAAATTTACCATCAATACAGATACTATTGCATCCCCGTATTTTCTCAATGCCACGGTTCCAATTCGGAAACCCTGGGTTTAAAGAAAGTTCTGAGTTTCCCACTCGTAATTACAACATTGTGGTGCCTTTCATCTGTGTTCAACTTGTAAATACAATCTTTCCAACATGACTTGAACACACCATTACCATTTAAAACAGCTGATATGTAATTTTTGGGGGGGTTTTTGTAATAAGGAGCCATATTTAACCTCTGGATTTAAATTTTATGGAAAAAAAAATCTAACCTTATCAAAAGCTCAAACCTTTAATATGTTGTTTGATTCTACTGAACAATCAGAACAATTATGGCTGACTAAAAATTAAATGAACATCAAATACAAAAGTTGCTGAAAATAGGATATCATAACATGGTAAACGCTCTGCTAGTATACATTTGAAATAATTTTCTGGTTCCGGTGTTGTAGGTTTTGATGTAATTTTAAAAACATTTTTTGAAATTATTCAGAGTTTTTTTTTCCTGTTCAGTGTTTTTAGTTTAGCTCATCAAAAACCAATTCATAGTACATTCAACAACACTTGCCTCTGAGACAGTAAATACAGATATCTGACAACTACAGAAAAATACAGTGTCTGCTGAGGTACTACACCCAGAACTAGACAGACCAAGAATATTATGAAAAATATCAAGTGTTTAAATGAGTAATTCAGCCTGAACTTTAAATATCTGGGGCATTTTTTTTTTCCACTTCCTGTGTCATTTTTGCCCCAAGCCACGATTAATTCCTGACCCTGATTCTCACCGTTCAATAAACATTTGCATAGAGCAGCTTTGTTGTTTTTTTCTTTTTCTTTTGTATTTTCAGGTTGTGGGAAATAGTCCTTGCAAGTTGCCTTCCTATCCTTTTGATAAAGAACTGACTTTTAAAACAAACAATACAAAAAAAAAAAACAGTAAACTATTTTCCAATATTCAATTGTGATTAGTGCCTAATCTAATCTTATAACAAAAGTTTTATGATCACAACATTCAATATATAACGCTACTCAAAATGATACACATCTATGACTAATATGTCTTTTTTATTGCCATGATGACGAAATATTAACAAGGTCAATCAAGCATTTATCATTACACAAAAAAAACCCCAAGTAAAGTCCAATGAAATTTGGCCAAGCAGGTCATTTTCTTCCAGTTGCTCTTAAGGCATGTAGATTATTAATTAGTCCATCTATCTGTGACTGTGAACACTAGTTCTGTGCGTGGATGTTATCCCATACCCGGACCACATCAGGGCAGTCATTGAGAGCCTCCAGCAGGGTGAACGCAGTCTCTAGCTGAGTCTGAGTCAGGAGAGAGGGGGTGTGAGGAACAAACTCCAGCCCAGCTGATAGCGTGTGAATGCCCAGACTTTCTAGAGCACTGCGCACTGCCTTCATGGATGTCATGTCACAGACAAACTGAAAGGGACAGAAGTATGGTTATTAATAATTGAGACAATTTCTGATGACAAATTTTACACAATCCTCTAATTACTGGCAATATCTAAACAGGGGTTATTTAACATCACTGAAATAAAAATGGACAATTCCTATTTTTTTTTTTATTATAAATGATTAATCAGTGTACATCATTAAAAAAACAAAAACAAAACCAAAAAAACTCATCAAACAAAATAATTACTTTTCAACAATATCTAGTGATGGGCTTCGAATCTTTTGTTTCGAATCAGCGATTCGGAGCACCAAAGTCACGTGATTTCAGCATTTTGATACACACGATCCGAACCGCTGATTCGAAACAAAAGATTTGAAGCAGTGTTTTGAAATCGCCCATCACTAGATATTGTTGAAAAGTCGTTATTTTGTTTTTTTGATGCACCAAAAATATTCTCGTCGCTTTATAATATTAATATTGATCCACTGTACTCACATGAACTTATTTAAATATGTTTTTAGTACATTAATGGATCTTGAGAGAGAAAATGTCATTGCTGGCTACGCAGGCCTCACTGAGCCATCGGATTTCATCAAAAATATCTTAATTTGTGTTCCGAAGATGAACGAAGGTCTTACCGGTGTAGAACGACATGAGGGTGAGAAATAAATGACATTATTTTAATTTTTGGGTGAACTAATACTTTAATATTATAAACAAATTTAGTTTTATAAATTTATCTGAAAATGAATACAGCAAAAATAAAATCTTACTTGATGGCTGTTGATTATTTAGACAGTATAATTATTAATAAACTATTACTGTTTCTGGACTGATCAGATAAATTTAATTAAACCATGCATTCTACATTTCAGGGAATAAATAGGCATAATTAGTCAATATCACTGACAATATTTCTGTTTTGTAATAAAACTTTAATAAGAAATTCCTTTGTTTTGTGACTGTTGTGAACCAATAAATAAATTATTCAATTCCTCTCCCTGCAATTCCAATTTTAAAGTCCATCCATTGCCAAGGAAATTCAAATTCACACTGATGAACTTAAAGGTGATAAAGAGGATGTTTTGTTTTATACATTTTTGCAATATTACTTGAAACTGTCTTTACTAACTGATAAAAGACTATTTATTAGGTGCACTGAAAGGAATATTATTAATATACATCATCTGTGCACGAGGTAGGGCCTTAAAAACATCAGCCAATCGTTTACGCGATCATCGCGTAAACGATTGGCCCTCTGGCTTGTCAATCACTGCCATGACGTTGCTTGTGAGAGACGCGCGGCTGCACGCTCCAGTAACTTTCCACACTCCACAGGCATCGCATGCAATGTTTTTGTCAGGAAACAGGAGTAACAACTGCAGATTATGAGTTACCTGCGGTGAGTCCGACATAATGAATCCACTAACACAACACAGCGAATGCCGGTGGTAAACAAACACTCGTGTTCCAATACTCCTGCACGAGTTTTGGGAGGCGTTCCCTCGAACTGAGCTGTGAAGGAGGGGGGTTGTTCTTACGCATGCGCTCATTTCAAAAACTCACTAACAGTGTTTGGGTTCTCAGTCGACGAAAAGATCCTCTGTATCACCTTTAAAGGCAGAATTAAATGCTTCAGTTCTGAGTTTTGTACAATCCAGTTAAGAGAGTGTGCTCAGACCTGTAGTATAGGTCTCTGCTCCTCATCCTCCGTCTCCTGCACATCTTCAGCTCCTGCCTCGATGGCCAGTTCTAGAGCTTTCTCAGAGGAGATCCCATCTCTGGATGCTGCCACAACACCTTTCCTGTCAAAGTTACGGCGTGCTCCTTCACGCAGCGCCCCGCTGTGGACAAACAGAGAAAAGCTGTAGATTTAGTTGCGCTTGAAGGGTTTGTTCACCCAAAAATGAAAATTCTGTCATTAATTACTCAGACTTTTGTTCTTCTTTGGAACACAAATGAAGATCTTTTTGATGAAATCTAAGAGTTTTCTGTCCCTCCATTGACAGCTATGCAGCTACCACTTTGACGCTTCAAAAAATTCATAAAGAGATTGTAAAACTAATCCATATGAATTGAGTGGTTTAGTCCAAATTTTCTAAAGAGACTCGATCGCTTTATATGATGAACAGATTGAATTTAGGCTTATATTCATCAAAAAACTTTCATCAAAAAGATCTTAATTTGTGCTCCGAAGATGAATGAAAGTCTTACAGGTGTGGAACGACATGAGGGTGAGTAATTAATGACCCTTTATGTACTATTACTTCTTTGCCCGGTTTCACAGACAAGGCTTAATGCATGTTTGAGCTGTTTTAACACATCAACTTGCACTGACAATTCTTGAAATAAGTCAGTGCCACTGTTTTGTCTCAAGATGCACACCGGTAATGTTTTATCCAAGGCATGTTTATAAAAGCTATTTAAATGTTCTAATTGAACTAAGGCCTAAGCCTGGCTTAATCTAAGCCCTGTCTGTAAAACTAGGCCTATATATCTTCTCTCTACTTATGTCTTATCTTCACAGCTCATCAGTACTAACCCATGTTTCGTCATGATATGTTTCAGTTCACTGTGGGATCGTGTGTTGTTGTCAGTCAAAACCTCAATGAGTAGCGTGCACCCGCCCGGTCCCGTGGCCTCATAAAGACACTGTACTCCTGGTTTTGACTTCCATTACACATTTAAAAAAACAAAAGAGAGTCAGTATTAATACTAACATTTTATCAGTGCATGATTGATAGAATAGAAAATTCTAGAGAAGTATGAAAGATTTCATTTTCCATTGCTGTATGAAAAGAAACGGAACGGTATGTAGGTGAGTAAATAATGGCAGATTTTTAAATTTGGGATGAATTATTTATTTAAATCTTGTTAAAACCTCATTCTTAATCATCCCATTTATATATATATAAAACATAAATATAAATTTATATACACTACCAGTCAAAAGTTTGGAATCATTACTATTTTTTAATGTTTTTGAAAGTCTCTTCTTCTAATCAAGGCTGCATTTATTTGAGCAAAAATACAGTAAAAACAGTAATATTATAACAATTTAAAATAACTGTTTTCCATTTTAATATATTTTAAAATGCAATTTATTTCTGTGATGACAATGCTGAATCTTCAGCAGCCATTACTCCAGTGTCACACAATCAAGAAACATTTCTTATTGTTATCAATGTTGAAAACAGTTTTTGCAGCTTAATATCTTTGTGGAAACCAGAATACATTTTTTTGATTCTTTGATTAACAGAATGTTTTACAAAAACAGCATTTATTTGAAACAGAAATCTACTGTAACATTATAAATATCTTTACTGTCACTTTTGTTCAGTTTAATGCATCCCTGCTGAATAAAAATATTAATTTCCCTTCTTTTTTTTTCTTTTTAAAAAAAATCTTACCACAAACTTTTGAATGGTACTGCATCACATTTTCCACAAAAATATAAAACAGCAAAAAACAGTTTTCAAAATTAAATTGATAATAACGAGTAATGTTTCTTGAGCAGCAAATCAGCATATCAGAATGATTTCTGAAGGATCATGTGACACTGAAGACTGGAGTAATGATGCTGAAAATTCAGCTTTACATCACATGAATAAATTACATTTTAAAATACATTCAAAATAGAAAATTGTAATAATATTTCACAATATTATTGTGAAATGTTTATTTACACAATATATATAAATAATATTTACACAATATTTAACTGTATTTTTATCAAATAAATGCAGCCTACATGTAGAATCTGTAGAAACACACAAATCCAAGAATGAAGCGGGAAAAAAAGGAACTGTATGAGGGTAAAAATCTAAATTCCTTAATCATGTCATTTATATTACTTGGTGAAATGGTAAAAAATCTGCCTTACGGCTCCTTTTATAGCTCCTTCTACTGTGGCTTTTGGTACATTCCTGTTCCGACACTGCTCTAGAAGTTGTGCCAATGCAACATTAAATTCTGGATTGGGTCCTCCCTCTGAAACACAAGCACAGGGTCATGTCAGCATCCACACTCTCGAGCAATATCACTGTACTGTGTAGTGCTACCACAATACAATGAACATACCAGATGTATCACATGGTAAATATTATGTTCTTTACATGGTAAAATAAAAAGAGACCCAAGGTATTTTAAAGTGTACCATGGTATCACCATGCTTGCTGGTTAGTGCCAGATTGGATAATGCCAATTTTTAAGTCAAATCGTATGCATTCACCTCTGACTGCAATCCTAATCATCATGGTGTACTTGGCAATCATACGGGCTCGAGCAGCATCTTTGGGTATTTTAATGTCCTTCACTTTGGACCATTTGTTGTGTCCTGCCCAGAGCACAGGGCTCGAGTGCAGTGCTCTGCGGGGATGGAGGGATGGACACTGACAGCCTCTCTGAACCGCTGCAGACACTCTCACTGTCAGCCTGAAAGCGCTCAGCATCATGTCTCCTAACACTGTCCTTTCTTCACTGAACAGACGAGCAAGTATGTAAGTGTCCAAAATCAAATGACTTTGGTCGAACTTTAAAATGTCATGCTGTCTTTGGCTTACACGTCTTGAGCTTCTAACATGCACGTTTTAACCATAGACTGAAAAAAAATTATTCAATGTTCCGTGTTTGTTACTTCGAAAATAAACTAAATGGTAATGTCAAATTATGCCATTGCTCTTTTGAATCCCACACGAGCCCAGGAGACAGCAACACTACAAGCGTCATTACCGGTGTACAAACTAATGCCAAAATAAAAGTCCTGATGTCGTTCTGATGTTTTGAATTATTTTTATGTACCTCTTTTTCAGTAATATATTTCACGCCACATTCTACAGGAAGTAAAAAATATAGATATTATAATATAATATAGAAACAGCAAAAACAGCAGATTTCAGTGAATAAACTAACATTAGAGAAAACATTTCTCAAATTAATCTGTTAATGCACTATACAGGTGCTGGTCATATAATTAGAATATCGTGAAAAAGTTCATTTTTTCTTTGTAAATTATTTTAAAAAATGAAACTTTCATTTATACTAGATTCCCTACAAGTAAAACATTTCAAAAGTTTTTTTTTTTAATTTGTTGATTACAGCTCATGGAAGTCCAAAATCCAGTATCTCAAAATATTAGAATATTTACATTTGAGTTTCAATAAATGACCATCCCTACAGTATAAATTCCAGGTATCTCTTGTTCTTTGAAACCCCACTAATGGGGAAGACTGCTGACTTGGCAATGGTCCAGGAGACAATCATTGACACCCTCCACAAAGAGAGTAAGTCACAGATGGTCATTACTGAATGTGGTGGCTGTTTACAGAGTGATGTATCAAAGCATATTAAATGCAAAGTTGACTAGAAGGAAGAAATTGGGTAGGCAAAGGTGCACAAGCAACAGGGATGACCACAAGCTTGAGAATACTGTCAAGTAAAGCCGATTCAGACACTTGGGAGAGCTTCACAATGAGTCAAATGAAGCCGGAGTCAGCGCATCAAGAGTCACACACTCAGACATCTTCAGGAAAAGGACTACCAAGCCACTTCTGAAACAGAAACAACGTCAGAAGCATCTTACCTGGGCTAAGGAGGAAAAAAACTGGACAGTGAACAGTGGTCGAAAGTCCACTTTTCAGATAAAAGTAAATTTTGCATTTCATGTTGAAATCATGGTCCCAGAGTCTGAAGGAAGACTAGAGAGGCACGGAATCCAAGCTGCTTGAAGTCTAGTGGGAATTTTCTGAAGTTAGTAATGATTTGGGGGGCCGTGACGTCTGCTGGTGTTGGTCCATTGTGTTTTATTAAGTGCAAAGTCAATGCAGCCATCTTCCAGGAGATTTTGGAGCACTTTATGCTTCCATCTGCTAACAAGCTTTATGGAGATGCTGATTTCCTTTTCCAGCAGGACTTTAGCACCTGCCCACAGTGCAAAAACCACTTCCAAGTGGTTTGCTGACCATGATATTACTGTGCTTTATTGGCCAGCCAACATGCCTGACCCCTGAATCTATGGGATATTTTCAAGAGAAAGATGAGAAACAGTCGATCCAACAATATACAGATGATCTGAAGGCTCAATAGTGCCTCAGCAGTGCCACAGGCCGATCACTTCCATGCCACACTTCACTGATGCTGTAATTTGTGCTAGGAGCAAGTCATTTGCTGTAATATGTGCTGCCGACCAAGTATTGAGTGTACAAATGAACATACTTTAAAGAACTTGGACTTTTCTGTTTTGAAAATCAATTTTTTGATTGATCTTAGGAAATATTCTAATATTTTGAGATACTGGATTTTGGACACTAATCATCAAAATTAAAAAAAAAAACTTTTAAAATGTTTTACTTTACATGTAGGGAATCTAGAATATATGAAAGTTTAATTTTTAAAAATAATTTACAATAAAAAAATGAACTTTTTCACGATATTCTAATTATATGACCAGCACCTGTATATTCAGATATGCATAAATATCAGGGTCAGTTTGACCCCCATATAGGAATGAATTGGAAATACGGGAAAATGGGGATTTAAAAAAAATAAATTGTCAAAATATATAAAACAAATCTGGCACAATACAGAACAAACACACATACAAGGCATGCGACTATAGAACATCCCCAAACTTACATTTGATAAATTAAAATAGTAAGACACTATAGGGCTGTTACCAAATTAAATAATTTACACTGAAAAAGTACAACTGCATTCAATGATGTTATGAGATTCTTTAAATATTTTTGAATATAAAAATAAGAAATGTTTGTGGGAAATTTATACTTTTAAACATGAAATTAAACCGCCAGTAGATGGCAGAAAGTGACCGTCTTAATGAGTGAGCCACTGAGTCATTTATTCAAACGATTCATTCAAAAGGCTGAATCAAGAATGAAGCAGTTGTTTATGATTGGGCCATTGAATCTTCACTCAACCGATTCGTTCAAAACGCTGAATCATTCGAAACGGCTGATTGTAGCTGCGGGATGCGCTGATTCTGCTTTGTTTGGAACTATTTTCGCTGCTACAATAGAACAAAAAACAGGCAATATTGCACCTAAAACGTAAGTGATTAATATTAACTACTTGTTTATTGAACTGTTGTATGAAATTAGTGTCAATTTCAATTGAGGTGATAGCACTTTCGGTCGTGTGATGCTTAACTTTATCATATGTTGTAAATAGCAAGCTATAAAAACCCCACATATTGAATTTTTATTGCAACATGATAACCGAGTTTCTTTCTGTGAGCAGAGCTCTCCTCAAGAGGTTACATGCTCCTCAACAGCGCAATATCACCGCCAGTAGCCTACATTAATAATAGTATACACTATAAATCGCCACTTAAGCTAAATGAATCATTCTCACGTTTTGGTTGTTATTAACATTTTAAACAAGCTACTTATCGCCCTACACTACCCCTACACCTAAACCTACCCATCACAGAAAACTGTGCACATTTTTACTCTCTCAAAAAAACTCATTCTGTATGATTTATAAACCTTTTGAAAAATGTGGACATGAGGTAATGTCCTCATAAGTCACCCTCTCCTTGTAATACCTATGACATACCCATGTCATTATACAAATTTGTGTCCTGATACCTCACAAAAACACAAGCACACACACACACACACANACATCGTGGGGCCATTTGGTCCCCACGATGTAATATAAACAAGAACACACACACACACACACCTTGGAGTTCCCATAAAAATAAATTGGGGGTCATATAAGGGGCATTTTTTTCCTCAGTTTTTTCTAATAAAAATCAATAAGTTACAATGCAGACTGCACACAGATATGAAGTGGTTAGATTTGAACACATTTACAATGCAGAACAAGAGTCATGAAATATCATGTTATATTATTTTATTCCCCACAAGAGGTCGGTAGAGACACCCAATGTGAGACTTTTTGAGCTGTTTTTGCCTGTAATGGAGAGTTGAAACTTATTTTATTTCAGCTGTAGTTACCAAGGCAACATTTCACACTTTCATTTATTTTAAATTTAGTTTAACTTGATGTACTAACACCAAAACTAAAATAAAATGAATAAAAACTATATAGACATATTAAGAAAGAAGGAAATATATATATGTTATAATTCAAAATATGAATTAAAACTATATTAGTATATCAGTGAGACAAAAAAAAAAAATAACACTGTTCTGTTCCCAAATTATGTTTCCCAAATTATTTTTCTTCTTTGTTTTCTTTACACAAAGCTGGGAAGTGCAGTAAGCAGCCATGGATAATGTAGGTGCAGTTAGCCAGTTATTATTCAAAAATAAACAAAGACAGGGTGATCACTGAAGGGGAAGGTTATGGGTTATCTGGTTTCATGTGTCACACTGTTTATCTTGCTTATTACACTGCTATGTCCCAAATATGTTCGTGTGAGTAGAAAGAAACAGAGCATCCAGGGATATAAGACACTCAGATATACAATTTGAATGCAACGGTCAGTCACAGTCTAGTATTTCAGAGCCACATAAAGAAGCGTTTGTAACGTGTGTGCGTGAATGGGCTTAGAAAAAAATAGAAACCTGTGTAATTAAGGCTTTGTTTTGTCGTGACAGTGAAGGGTTAACATTCTTCATGCCCACCCCACATGATAAACAGCGGTGGAGCCCAACAGCCGAGGGCCAGTGATGACCATCACACTAATAACCTCGCTGAACACTCTCACAACACACATACTCACACGTAGGAGATCACATCTCTACAATGGCAGAAAAGTCTCTCTTTAACAGATCTCCAAGTGGAAGTCTCATCTTCAGTCAAGGTTAAGAATCTGAGATATGGAAGAATATCATCTTTGATGGGTAAAGAGCGTTCAGTTGTCTTCTTCTACTTGTTTCTTTACTTTAAAATGATTACGAGAAACTGGATTTTACTTTTTTGGAAATTTGCCTACATGTAAGTGTATCCAATAAACTAACAAACAAAATACTTGTCAACAGATGAATCTCTGGTGGACACAACAGCGTAGGAATAGCAACAGCTTTAACACAATAAAGCAGTAATGGCTACAGACTTCTGTTCTCTGTGCCTCGATGAGACCACCATGTCCTGAAAAGTAAGAGGAGCTCTCTGGTGAGCAGAAGTTTTGGAAAAGGTCAAAGGTCTTGGGTTAAACATGTTGTCAGTGGAGGTCGCCGTGGTTTTTATGCTGTGCAGTGTGCTGATGAAAGCCAGAGCTCTGGTGAGTACCTGATTACCGACATATGCCTGCGGCTTCCCTGCTTTGTTCATAGCAGAAACTTTAATGTCTACTTTAATATTTGTACTTTTGTGTACTTACAGTGTACTTACCTAGTGAGCAATATAAGGTAACTGCATTTTTAGCAGTAGGTTCAGGGTTAGTACCTAGTCATTACCCAGTTATTATAATTACTATAACAAGTACATACATGCAGAACAGGACTGTAAAATATAGTGCTTCCCACATTTTTTCTAGTCTTTCAGTTGTGAAAAAGAAGTGCTTAACTGTGTTAAGTGTGCGCGCACTTGTAGTGAACTTCAGAAAAGTATATTTAAAAAATGTGCAGATAATATAATATTAATGAATGAAAGGCCATGTAAGTGTACTTAAATGTGCTTTCATGATGAATATTTCTTAACACATCTACATACACTTTTAAAAGTGCACTTTGTAATAATTTCAAATTAAAAGTTTTACTTTAAATTGCAATTTAAATTATTACATTTCAATAATCTCATTCTTTGATGAAGGACAAAATTGGCTAATAATAAAGAAGACGTAGTATAATTTTAACTGTAGTGCGTATATTACATTTAAAGTTAATATAATTTAAATGCACAATTGTGCAATTACAATACATGACATATAAGTTTCAATGGAAATGACATTAAAATATAATTAAGTTTGCCATAAATCCTTGTCAGTACATTCAGCAGTACACTTTAACCATATTTCAGAGACAATAGAAGTAATTGTGAAATTACACATAAAGACGTACTTAAGTCTAACTTAAGTAGGTAAAAAACACTCTTAAGTTCAACTAATTGCATTTAATTTAAATTTAAACTATAATAGGTTTTCATTTAATTGTAAATAACATGCAATCAATAATTCGGAAATATTATACATTCATTTTGCACTTAAATATATTCTTTTAAAGTATATTATTTGTATAATGTTGTCTGCTGCTTTCCCTCCTCACCAGAATTATAGATCAATACCTGACTAATTTAACTACTTGTTTATTTTGTTAAGATAATCTGAATCTGCCGCTCAACTTGAATGCATAATTGTCATATTCAAATACCGAAATCAAATGCTTAAGCAAAGCTAAAGGTTCCTTCTAATTTGTTCTTTTCTCAGTAGTTAACAATTTCCTAAATAACTAAAAGTTAATGAGTACATGCATCTTACAGAACTACTAGTTGCAGTTCATTTTCAGACACATTTCAGAATGGACTTCACTGAGAGAGAGACGTCAGATCACGCATCATGTTTGTTTTCTTTATTTTGCGAAAAGCGCAACATTTTGTTTTTGTTTTTTGTGAGTGTACACAAATAAAACAGTTTTGGATGATGTATAACACTGGTATGTATGACCAAATTCAGTGGAGTATTTTGAGTCTCTTTCACACTGATAAGAAAAAAAGCGAGGTGGTATCGCTTGTGTGACCGCCAACCCCTGAGAGTTAAAGGATTAGTTCACTTTCAAATAAAAATTTCCTGATAATTTACTCACCCTCATGCCATCCAAGATGTTTATGTCTTTCTTTCTTCAGTCGAAAAGAAATTAAGGTTTTTGATGAAACCTTTCCAGGATTATTCTCCTTATAGTGGACTTCAATGAACACCAAACGGTTGAAGGTCAAAATTACAGTTTCATTGCGGCTTCAAAGGGATCTACACAATCCCAGATGAGGAATAAGGGTCTTATCTAGCGAAATGATTGGTTATTTTCTAAAAAAATACTTTTATACTTTTAACCATAAACGCTCGTTTTGAACTAGCTCTCTTCTTCTTCTTCTCTATTAGAATTCCGACAGTGCAGATGCTGCTAAGTGTATTACTGCCCTCCACAGGTCAAAGTTTGATCTTAATTGTCATATACAATATGCTAGTGCAAGTATATAACAATTAGTTCAGACTTTGACCTGTGGAGGGCAGTAATACATTTAGCAGTGTCTACACTGACGGAATTCTAATAGAGAAGAAGAAGAAGAGAGCTAGTTCAAGATGAGCGTTTATGGTTAAAAGTATATCATTTTTTATTGTTTTTAAGAAAATTACCAATTGTTTCGCTAGATAAGACCCTTATTCCTCGCCTGGGATTGTGTAGAACACTTTAAAGCTGCACTGAAACTGTAATTTTCACCTTCAACCGTTTGGGGTCCATTGAAGTCCACTATATGAAGAAAAATACAGGAATGTTTTCATCAAATATAATATCTTTTCGACTGAAGAAAGAAAGACATAAACATCTTAGATGACAAGGGTGAGTAAATTATCAGGAAATTTTAATTTGAAAGTGAACTAATTCTTTAAGTACATTAGTATGTGAATTAATTAATAAAATGTTATGATCAGAAATGAGAACATATGAAGTGCTCAGAGTAAAAGGTGCACTAGAATCAAAAATTGAATTTACCTTGGCATAGTTGAATATCAAGAGTTCAGTACATGGAAATGACATACAGTGAGTCTCAAACACCATTGTTTCCTCCTTCTTGTGTAAATCTCATTTGTTTAAAAGACCTCCGAAAAACAGGCGAATCTCAACATAACACCGACTGTTACGTAACTGTCGGGCTCATTAATATGTACGCCCCTAATATTTGCATATACCAGCCTATGTTCAAGGCATTAGACAAGGGCAGGCAGTATTAATGTCTGGATCTGTGCACTGCTGAATCATCAGACTAGGTAAGCAAGCAAGGACAATAGCGAAAAATGGCAGATGGAGCGATAATAACTGACATGATCCATGATTACATGATATTTTTAGTGATATTTGTAAATTGTCTTTCTAAATGTTTCGTTAGCATGTTGATAATGTACTGTTAAATGTGGTTAAAGTTACCATCGTTTATTACTGTATTCACGGAGACAAGAGTCGTCGCTATTTTCATTTTTAAACACTTGCAGTCTGTATAACGCATAAACACATCTTCATTCTTTATAAATCTCTCCAACAGTGTAGCATTAGCCCGTTAGCCACGGAGCATAGCCTCAAACTCATTCAGAATTAAATGTAAACATCCAAATAAATACTATACTCACATGATCCGAAGCATGCATGCAGTATGCATGACAAACATTTTGTAAAGATCCATTTGAGGGTTATATTAGCTGTGTGAACTTTGTTTATGCACTGTATTATAGTCGAGAGTCGGGGGGCAGGGACCGCGAGTTTTAAAGGGGCCGCACGCTGAATCGGTGCATAGTTAATGATGCCCCAAAATAGGCAGTTAAAAAAATTTATTAAAAAAAATCTATGGGGTATTTTGAGCTGAAACTTCACAGACACATTCAGGGGACACCTTAGACTTATATTACATCTTGTGAAAGAACGTTCTAGGGCACCTTTAAACTGTGTCAGAAAAAATGTATCTTAATTATGTCAGATAACACTTAAGCAAAACATGGTCAGGTCAAAGTGTCTGAATAATTTTTGGTTCCATTTTTTATCAATTTTACTGTTAGTCCACTGTATGAAGAATTTTTGGGTATAATATGTCACAGTTTACTTTATTTTGCTATCCTCACTTACATAAATGAACTATAGTGTCCTGCACCCACTAGTAAAAATATATCAAAAATATCAAAAATGTCTGAATAATTTTTGGTTTGACTGTATACACAACTTAATCAACAAATGTGCATGTTCTTTTAGAGACATTTAGCACTAACAATCTTCACTGATGTGACTAAATTGTAAATTGATTTTTACTTTAAATCCAGCTTTGAATCCAATTCAGAATTCATCTTATTCACGGTCATTTGCTGGTTGAACACAAACAATCATCTTCTGGTGATCAGCTTTCCCAATAATACAGCCTGATCAATGTTTCATCAGCCACACAAATAGATTTGTTTGGTTTGAGTGGTTCGTGATGAAGACAGCTGACAGGGCAGTGTGTGAGAGATTCCCCAGCCGAGAAATCACTCAGCAAAGAGAAAATTACCCTTTTCACCCTTCACTCTGTTTTTCAAATTTTTGTTAGGTATAGGTAGCAAAATTTTACACTTTCCAATAAGGTTTCATTTGTTAACATTAATAAATTACATTAGGGGAAAAAATGTCTTAATTTTTGTTTTTACTACAGAAAGAAAAGGCAAAACTTGTATTAGTTGATGTGAACTGACATGAACATTTTTATTAACTAACATCAACAAAGGTTAAATGCTGTAAAAATATATTATTAGTTCATGCTAGTTAATGCATTAGCTAATGTTAACAAACAAGACCTTATTGTAAGCTGTTACCAATCTTTAGCTTAAACTGGTATCAGCAAACTAGTAAAAGCTCAGAAATGTTGTCCTGAAATTTGTCTTGGGTGTAAAGAATTGTATATTGTTGAAGGTTGTGCATGTCCTATATTTCTTGGTAATGAGGAAAGGAAAGTGTGTCTCTTTGTTTGTGCTGTCAACCTCAGAAAGACTTATTGGCCAATGCACATGCTCAATGAAGCATAAAATGAGTCGGTCAGCGAGAGATGAGCACTTGATAAACGGGCAATTTACACCCTGAAAATCACGATTGATCGAGAGCATTGCCATACCATTAATTTCACCGTTGCTGGAGAAGGCAATTGGAATTAAATGTTTTCAGTGTTCTGGATATCATCTGTCATGATGATATACTTACAAGTGTTTGAACACTGGGCAGTTACACAAACCAATTATTAAGAATCAATGGCATTAGAGTGCCTGACAGTGTGGTTGTTTTCCAAGGGTAAAAAACAACAATCAAATGAGACAGTTGGTTAATTGACTCTTTCAGTTTCAGTGTAAGTATTTCAACTGTAATTCCTCCTACTCCCTATCCTAACCCCCTAACCTTATTCCTATGCCCATGGCACTTTGCGCGAATTATGGGTGTAATTTCCGTTAAGATGAAAACAATCAGTAAAAGGCTCTCTCTATGAACGCAATAGTATGTTTTTTCCTCTTTTTTTTTTTTTTTTTTTTAAACTGGGTACAATGAGATTACATTATTCTACTCACCCTTCAACCAGCGAACAATAAAAGTACATTTAAAAGTGTATGCTAAAAGCAATAACGGACAGGTTAAATATCAACGTTCATTAACTTCAGCATTTGCGTTATACTATTTCAAAGTGATTACCGTCATTTTGACAGATAATAAATTGTATGTACATGTGAAAACAAACCTGGAAAGAGATATGAGGATTTGAGAAAAAAAAACAAGAGATTCTTGCAGTCCAATGAATTATTAATGGGATATATCGTAAATTAAATCAGGAGAACACACCACAAATGTGCAGTTTGTTGTCCTTTTTCATACTATTACAGCGGAATGCAAGAAAAAAAAAGAAAACAATTATGAGGAAAAGAATGCAGCGACTGAAGAGAGCTCTACTTGCCATCTTGTTATAACATGTCATGTTAAAATACCAAGCGTTACGTTATTCTTGTGATGTCTGAAAATAAAACAAGAAGGAAAATCCATAGCTCATTCAGTCAAACTGACGGATAAGCTTTATTTGTAGGCCAGCCTTATGATTTCGTTTCAGTCTTTTTGAATAGAAGTTCCCAAAACCGGAAGTGCCACCCATAATTCAAAAGTAGGCTCGTCAGGAATAAGGTGGATAATATGAAATAATGCTGTGATTTAAATGCTATGTATCTTAAAGGATTTTAGTCATTTGAAATTAGTGTAGTCCAATTTCATTTGTGAGTATCAGCAATACACACCTTGTGAAGATATTAGAAATCAAACAAAACAAATAAACAAATATTTATAAAAAATATATATTTGCACAATATTATATTACATTAGGCTATATTTACAATAATTGTTTATATATTTATTATAATTAAATGCAAGCATTAGGCCTACTGTGACTATTGTTCAAATTAAGGGTCTGAGTTCTGAACAAACCCTAAGTATTAATATTCAGCTAGTAACTCATTCCCACCAGTGTGTGCTACCACTGTGTTGTGAACAATTCCTGAAATCATGTGGCTTGTCATTCCTCAAATGATATGTAATTGCTTTTCTAAGTAACCTGACAATTTGATATAAACTAATGCATATAGGCCAGGTTTCATAGACAGGGCTAAGATTAAGCCAGAAGTAGGACTTAAATTAGGACATTTAAGTAGCCTTTATAAACGTGCTTTACCAAAAAAAAAAAAAAAGAGAGAAAACAAAAAAAAAGATATGTCAGCACAAGTTACTTTCAGTTAAAAAAGCTCAAACATGCATTTTAGTCAGGAATAACCTTAAGCCTTAGCCGTTAAACTGGGCAAGAAACTTACAGAATGAGGGACCCAAGTTAAATGAGACCACCAGAATATTGGAGTTGGAGGTGAGCTCTTTTGACTTGAGCCTGTAAGTTACCTGTAACACAATAGAAACCACATGACAATTTGCTAAAAATAAATAAATAAAAACAAACAAACAACAACAACAACAACAAAAACCCCTCAGAACAGCCAGGTCAGTTTTGTTCATCAAAACTGATGAACATCAACGAAATAACAATGTATGATCATAAAATGTAAAAATTAAATTTAGTTGAACTTGCTAAGTTGAAGAGTGCTTATTTTGACCCACTTAAGTAGGACTTAAGTACATCTTTATATGTAACTTCATAATTACTTATATTGTCTCTGAAATATGGTACAAGTGTAAATGTACTGACAAGCATGGTAAACTAAAATATACTTTAATGCAATTTCTATTAGAACATGTATACCATTTGATATATATTTGTAATTGCATATTTGTAATGATAAAGTTGCATTTTACATTTATAATAAAATATGTTAACATTGAATGTAACATCAAAAAACACAATGCAGTTAAAAATGTAATCAAGTACTTTAGTGTTAGTCAACATATCAAAATAAGTGTGCATCTTTAAAGCATGACTTTAAAGATTATTAAAACATAATGATTTAAAATGTACTTTAAAGTAAAACTTTTAATTTGACATTACAAAGTGCACTTTTTAAAAGTCTGCTTAGTTGTGATGAAATATAGTCATGAAAGTGTACTCTATTAAGTACACTCAGTGGCGTTTTATTTCATTAATATATTATCTGCAAGTGCAGTTTTTACATGTGCAATATACTTTTAAGGTCTGAAGTTCACTACAAGTGCACATTCAATACAATTAAGTGCACTGCGTTTTCACAAGGGAAATCATTCCAATAAAGTCAAATGGC
The DNA here is from genome assembly GCA_003731715.1 of Anabarilius grahami. Taxonomy (NCBI): domain Eukaryota; kingdom Metazoa; phylum Chordata; class Actinopteri; order Cypriniformes; family Xenocyprididae; genus Anabarilius; species Anabarilius grahami. Next base: position 277,659 of record RJVU01053030.1, read on the forward strand.
TATTGAACAAGATAGGACGGGACTTGATTTATTCATAGATGATTGGATTGTGACCTGTGAACAGTACACTGGAACGGAGGCAGATCTGAATGCAATAGCTTAACTGCAGCACGGTCTTATAAATACATCAGCAGAGAAAAGGGAGTCTTGTTACAGGAAGAGCAAGTTATGACATTCTGATTAAAGATTACAAGGTCGAAAAATTATAAAATATAATCAAATATGGACAGATGAACCAATAGCATGCATTATGAAAAACTGCCATTTTTGATTTCATGCCAACATTTAAAATACGTCTGTATCATTATTATGTTTGTGAAAACTGTAAATTTTGCATTGAATATTTTTAGGCTTTAATGTTAATATGGTATAAGTTTATTAGCAGTAACATGAAACAACAACAAAGAAAATGTAAAATGTAATTTATTGAAGTTGTAAATTTTTTTCTGAAAAATTTATTTGGGCTTGTCTGTGCAGAAATCACTGTAAATATTCTACTTTTGAGTGGTTGCCAGAGAGATACTATGGGTGTTCAGGGTGGTTGCTAAGAAGTTGCTTCTATTCAGATCAAAAGGGCTCATTTTCAAGTCTCTGTGTTATTCTGATCTCAAGATTTTTTACTTGTTTTATCATCCGTCAGACAAAAATTATATATACATTTGATCACTTCGAAAAGTATGGACACCTCTTCTCAACAAGATAAATGATTTGACATTTAATACATAGGAGTTTGTTCAGATCTCTTTCTTTCTTTCTTTCTTTCTGTCAGGGAATGGACAGAGGACCCAAACGCAAAGGTACAGAAAACAGCAAAGGTTTATTTAGTTCAGTAAATAACTCAGGCAGTCTGCCATCCAAAGGCAGAAAGGAAGAAGCAGGACGCAGAACTGGTTGTAACTCAGGAAAGGGCTTGACGCAGAACTGGTTATTAACTCAGGAAAAGTCTTTGTAACTCAGGAAAGAGTACCAAGTATGCTATCTTGTCCCAGACAGCGTACTTGAACTCGCAGCAGACAGGCAGAAGCGAGCGGACAGCCCCAGAGACACACAGCACCTCTGTCAGCGTCCCGACAGGCACACGCAGGCAGCAGGGTACTGGACAGGAAAACAGGTGAGACACACTCAACAAGACAGTCTAGACTCGACTTCACTGACAGACCTCTTGAACTGCAGAAAAACAGCAATAGTTCCGTGAGCATATACGCGAGTATAGAAACAGGAGAAGAGAACAAAGAGAAACAGGTGTGATCAGCAAACATTGCGAACAGATGGACCAAGTGCAGGAACGAAACAAGAGAAAGAGAAAGAAAAGTGAGAGAAAGAGAAAAACAAACCTAACTCAGTACCCCCTCCCTGACGAGCACTCCCGAGGAGGGGGACTGATGAGAGCAGAGCAAGTCCTCGAGCGAACCGTCCAGCACGTCCTGGGCCGGCACCCAGCTTCTCTCCTCCGGCCCGTAACCCTCCCAATCGACCAAATACTAATGGCCCCGTCCCCGAGGTCGGACATCCAACAATCTTTTAATCCAACAGATGGAAGAGCCATCGACAAGGGCAGGTGGGGGAGAGGGGTTGGAGGGAGCACGATTGATGGGCTTAATGCACAAGACGTGAAATACAGGATGAACACACGGCTGCACGACAGGTGCGTTCTCAGGCCAGACAAAGAGCTGTCTTTACCCTCTTCCAGGTACGCCGACAACGCAAAATAAAGGCTTGCACAGAGGGAACGGCAGCATCAGGCTCCTGAGAGGACAATAGGGGAGGCTGATAGCCTAAACAACAACAGAACGGAGACAAACCAGTAGCCGACGACGGTAGAGAGTTGTGAGCATATTCGGCCTATGACAATTGCTCACTCCACGACGAGGGATTGCAGTCAGCCCGACAGCGAAGTAAGCGCCCGAGAATTTGGTTGGCCCGTTCGGCTTGGCCATTTGTCTGAGGATGAAATCCTGAAGACAGGCTGACAGTCGCACCAACCTGCCGGCAGAATTCCCTCCAAAAATGCGAGACAAATTGTGGTCCTCTATTGGACACGACATAGGTAGGAAGCCCATGAAACTTGACGCACCGTCTCCTTGGCAGAAGGAAGCTTAGGAAGAGGAACAAAATGAACCGCCTTCGAGAAACGCTCAACAACCGTAAGAACAGCCGTATTGTCACAGGACGGGGGAGGCCCCATTACGAAATCCAGAGCAATATGGGACCAGGGGCGAGAAGGAATTGAGAGAGGTTGAAGTAGACCCGCGGGAGGTGAATTATTAGACTTGGCTTGAGCGCAGACAGGACAAGCTGCCACACAACAATGAATATCGCGAGCCATAGTAGGCCACCCAAAACGCTGACTAACATTAGCCAGGGTACCCCTCACCCCCGGATGAGCAGCGAGCTTAGAGGTGTGACTCCAGCGGAGAACAACGGAGCGAAGAGACTCAGAAACAAACAATTTACCCTCCGGACACCCCTTAGGGGCTGTAACGTGAGCGAGTGCTCTACTTACTGACTGCTTGACACCCCAGACGAGTGCCCCTACCACACAACCCCAGCGCAAAATGGGCTTGGCAGAGGAACCCTCCTCTAAGGAACCGAACTGCTGAGATAGCGCATCAGGTTTAAGGTTCTTGGAACCAGGTCTGAATGAAAAAGTAAAATCAAAACGGGCAAAAAAAAAAGTGACCACCAAGCCTGACGCGAATTCATTCTCTTAGCTGAACTAATATATTCAAGGTTTCTGTGGTCGGTCCACACAATAAACGGATGAACAGCCCCCTCAAGCCAATGGCGCCACTCCCCCAGCGCCAACCAAATAGCCAAAAGTTCATAGTCACCCACGTCATAATTACGTTCTGTAGGTGGGAGCCGGTGAGAGAAGAGCGCACGGATGGATCTTATTATCACAAGATGAGTGTTGCCACAAAATCGCTCCCACTCCTACATCTGAAGCATCTACCTCCACAATAAATTGACTTTGGGGATCAGGGGTGACAAGAATTGGTGCGGAGGAAAACAGCTGCTTCAGATGCACGAATGCATGCTGGGCTGAGTTGGACCAGACAAAGCGGGACTTGACAGAAGTGAGGCTCGTTAACAGGGTTGCTATCTGACTGAAATTATGGATAAACCGTCGATAGAAATTAGCAAACCCCAGAAATCATTGAAGGTCAACATGAGAGTCAGGAACGGGCCAATCAGTGATAGCCTGCACCTTGGCAGGATCCATACTAATTCCGTTAGCGGACATGACAGAACCGAGAAATGTCACAGACTCTGAGTGAAATTCGCATTTCTCAGCCTTGACAAAGAGACGATTCTCTAAAAGGGGCTGTAAAATGCCGTACGTGTTGAACATGCTCCTGGAGCAAGGACGAGAATATGAGTATGTCATCTAAGTACACAAAGACGAAAACATTGAGCATATCCCTTTAGAACGTCATTAACTAACGTCTGGAAAACCGCCGGAGCGTTTACCAGCCTGAACGTTAAAACCCTGTATTCAAAGTGACCGAGAGGAGTATTGAACGCCGTCTTCCACTCATCTCCCTCCTTTATGCGCACTAAATGGTACGCATTGCGCAGATCCAATTTCGTGAAAATCCCTGCTCCCTGCAAAATCTCAAAGGCCGATGACATCAACGGCAAAGGATAACGGTTCTTAATAGTGATGTCGTTCAGCCCTCAATAATCTATGCAGGGACGCAGGGAGCCATCCTTCTTCTTCACGAAAAAGAACCCTGCTCCGGCGGGTGAGGAGGACTGGACAATAGTACCGGCCGCTAACGACTCAGACAAATACCTCTCAAGTGCTTCATGCTCGGGCGCAGATAAGGAATATAATCTCCCGCGAGGAGGGGTCGTGCCTGGGTGAAGGTTGATGCTACAATCGTAGGGCTGATCCAGGGCAAAGGCGGTGGGAGGATCAGACAGTTCACATAGGGGTATATCATGTTCTATGGCCCACCTCTCATCCATGAAGTTCCCTTCAGCACCAGAGTCAATAAGGACTGAACAGGTGAACGATGAATCTTGCCAGTGCACAACAGCCTCGAATATGGTGCGGGTTTTGAGCGAAGGGTAGATAGATGTTGCGCTCACCAGTACTCCCCGACTACTGACGAGCCCTCGCTTTTACTGTACAGGTAGCAGCAAAATGACCAACACCGCTGCAATACAGGCAAAGCCCCTCCTGGATGCGACGTTGACGCTCGGCGGAAGAAATTCGGGCTCTTCCCACTTGCATGGGCTCAGGATCAGGAAAAGTGTGAATGGAGGAAGGATATCTCCATTGCTCCTCACTGCTCTCTCGTGTGCGGCGACGTAGATCAAAGCGCTTGTCAAGCCGGATCGCCAGTTCCACCAGAAGATCGAGGCATGAGGGAATCTCTCGAGCGAAAATCTCGTCCTTGAGTTCATCGCTCAACCCATCCAGAAAGCGTGCAGTAAGGGCCGGCTCGTTCCACTCACAGGTGGTGGCCAAAGTCTGAAACTCAATCACAAAGTCAGCCGCAGAGCACTTACCCTGGCATAGAGAGTTGACGACAAGCCTCTCGACCAAAGACAGAGCGATCAAACACTCTAATCATCTCCTCCTTGAAAGACGCAAACTGCTGACAGCACTCAGAATTGGCCTCCCAGACGGCAGTTCCCCACTCGCGTGTAGTGTAGTGAGAAGAGAAACCACAAAGGCAGCCCTGGAGTGTTCTTCGGCATAGGTGGTCGGCTGAAGAAAAAACAAGTTCACCTTGGGTCAAAAAAGCCTGAGGGCTCTCCTGAATAACAAGGTAGATTATTAATCCTGGGCACAGAGGAGTTACGAGGTACGGATGAAATAGCTTGGTCCTGCTGGAGATAATGCAGCTGGCTCGCGAGATCAGTGACCTGGTCTGCCAGACTCTCCACAGCCTGTCTGGCGACGGAAAGCTCCTCCTCGTGCTTGCCCAGCAAAGCTCCCTGCATCTCCACCTCAGAGCAAATTGGCATCTCCCTTGCTGGGTCCATAATGGCCAGTTTATTCTGTCAGGGAACGGACAGAGGACCCAAACACAAAGGTACAGAAAACAGAAAAGGTTTATTCAGTTCAATAAATAACTCAAGCAGTCTGCAGTCCAAAGGCAGAAAGGAAGAAGCAGGACGCAGAACTGGTAGTAACTCATGAAAAGGCTTGACGCAGAACTGGTCATTAACTCAGGAATAGTCTTGGTAACTCAGGAAAGAGTCTCTTGTCCCAGATAGCGTACTTGAACTCACAGCAGACAGACAGAAGCGAGCGGACAGCCCCAGCAGAGACACACTGCACCTCGGTCAGCGTCCCGACAGGAACACGCAGGTACTGTACAGGAAAACAGGTGAGACACACTCGACAAGACAGAAAAGACTCGACTTAACTGACAGACCTCTTGAACTGCAGAAAAACAGCAATAGTTCTATGAGCATAACGCGTCCAACAATAAACTGGCAAAGAGTCCAGAAATAGGGCGACATTAAATAGCACTGGAGAAGAGAACAAAGAGAAACAGGTGCGAGCGCGCTGATTGCAATTGCAAACAGGTGGACCAAGTGCAGGAACGAAAGAGGGGGAAGAGAAAGAGGGAGAGAGAAAACAAACCTAACTCATGACACTTTCTTTCTTTCTTTCTTTCCTTCCTAAAAAATTTTTTTTATGCTGTTCACTGTTTTTAAACAATTCATTTTTATTTAACACTATCAGGTTTCTGGTTCAAATGTGATTGCTTCATGTAAAATTGACTTGAAATGGTTACTCTTTGGCTTAACTTTCATTTTGAAATAACATGATTCAATCAGATAGCTTGAACAAAAATATCATGCTGGATTTCTATACTGATATTGACTGGGTAATGTGTTAGGAACAAAAGGATGCCACATCGTTTGATGGAAATGAAAATGATCAACCTACAGAGGGCTGAATTCAAAGACACCCCGAAAATCAAAGTGAAAAAATGATGCAGCAGGCTAGTCCATTTTTCTGAAATTTCATTGCAGCAACTCAGAATGGTACGCAGTAGTTTGTATGGCCCCCACGTGCTTATGCATGCCTGACAATGTTCGGGGCATGCTCCTAATGAGACGACGGATGAGCTCCTGGACAGTCTGAGGTGCTCTATTGGATTTAGGTCAGGAGAGCGTGGGGGCCATTCAATGGTATTAATTCCTTCATCCTCCAAGAACTGCCTGCGTACTCTCGCCACATGAGGCTGGGCATTGTCGTGCACCAGGAGGAACCCAGGACCCACTGCACCAGCGTAGGGTCTGACAATGGGTGCAAGGATTTCATCCCAATACCTAATGGCAGTCAGGGTGCCATTGTCTAGCCTGTAGAGGTATGTGTGTCCCTCCATGCCTCCCCAGACCATCACTGACCCACCACCATCCGGTCATGCTGAATGAAGTTACAGGCAGCATATTTATATAAATACAGTATATATATATATATATATATATATATCAAGGGGACATTTACATGACAACAATGTGCTAAAAAGGAAAGGTTTTTGAAAAGTTTCATGTAAAGACAACAACGTTGTCAAAACGATCCCGTTCACACAAATCTGTAAAAACGACTAAAAACACTGTATTATGCATATCAGGCCAGTAGTTGGTGATGTCACTTTGTAAAGAAACACTACAAGCCTATAGACTGAAAATGTAATACGCATGCACATTACGTCACCGTTTTTACAAATGTGCGATTTTGTAGTTTATATTGAAATAATAACAGTATTGCTTTCAAAAACTTGCTCTTTGTAACCCATTTTCAAAAGTTTGTTTCCAGGCCCCCAAAATGCTGTTGTCATGTAAACAATGACCAAACTGCATACAAGTTTTCTGCTTTTAATTGAAAACCAGGGACAGGTGGACACAATAGGTTGCTATGGTAATAAACAGGCACACACTGAACTAGGTCAACTAAAGTAGACAGGAAATAAACACAGAGAACATAGAAGTTAGAACTAAGCTAAAATAAAAAAAATATTACCAAAACAGAATTTAAAACCTGACATTACTCCACCCCTTCCCCCCTCCCGGTAGGCACCTCCTGGCACTGTTAACAGAAACTACACTGTAGTGTTGAGAGGGAAAAGGTCATAGAAAAAAAGGCAAGAGGAAGAGTCCACGGGGGAACAGGAGGAAGTGTCCATGGTGGAACTTGAGGAAGTGTCCATGGAGAAGCAAAGAAAGTAAGAGTCCACGGGGATGTCAGCGGAGGGAGGAGCCAAGGAGCAACCCAGAACTTAGTTAGAACTTAGTTAATCTGGAGGGCCAAGATGGAGCCAACGGCTCATGGGACCAAGACGGAGATGGGGGCTTGGAAGACCACAGTGGAGCTGGAATGACTAAGGGACAACAGTGGAGCCGGAAGGAAGGTGAAGCCAATTAGAGCCGAAGGGGTGGAGGGCTGAGGTGTAGCCATAGGTCTGGAGGTCCATGGTGATTCCAGGGTGGCGTCTGACCAAGGCGGAGCCGGAGGGATGAGGATGGAGCCAGTAGGATGACCGTCCACATCGAGATGACGGTCATGTGCATGGAGACCTGAGGTGGAGCTCAACAGATTAAACAAATAATCATCCAACCCATTTAAAAAAATGGACACCAGGTGGCTTAACTTGAGGAACTCCTCCACGTAGTCGCCCAGAGGACGGCCATCTTGTGATAGGGAGATGAGAAGGTCTTCGGGAAATAAACACATGAACCAAGAACACAGAGAACATAGAACTAAGCTAAAATCAAAATAGTACCAAAATAGAACATAAACCTGACAATGTGTAAAGGGACGTTATATTTAGTTAGCTTGCATATAAACATATAATTAAACAAGAAGTCTTATTTGTGGAATAACTTGAATAATTCAACTTAAACAAAAACCATTTATTCATCTAAAACAATCATTCACGTTAAATGAACACCATTGATTCTAGTTGTCACAGTCACCAGCTACATTGCCCATGATTACCACCAGAGGGCACTCCAACCCTATTACCACACCATCTCGGACTACATTACCCATAACCCAATGCCCGGACTAATCAACTACATTTGTCTTCAGCTGTTCCTCATTACCTTGTTTAGCCCAGCCTATATAAACCTTGTTCACTCTGTCATTCACTGTGAGGTTTTGTAAGTTGTTACACTGCATTTCTGAGTGTTCCCTGGTTTCATGTATCTTGGTTATTTTGATTCCGTGCCTGTCTTCTGGATTATCTGTTATCTGTGTGTTTCTGCCCTTTTGTCATTTATTTGGACCGATTGTGTATGACCCATTGCCTGTATTTTGGATTACGGTTCTGGATTGTTCCTCTAATAAATTTGTTTGTATCTTCACTCAGTCTCTGAGTTTGGTAACAGAAAACCTCATCATGTACAGATCCAGCAGCTGAGTGAGACCCAGACCCACCGTGGATCCAGCAGTTCAGATCATCCGTCTTCACCGACCTCTCAAGGACCATATCCAGGACTTTTTGAACATTGCTAATTTCTCTAACCTCCCAGACTATGCTTTCATTGACTTCTTTTGTTATGGGCTCAATGATTACTACCAATTCAAGCTCATCCATGACGGTCCTTGAGGGTCGCTCACTGAAGTTTTGGATTATGCTCTGTTGTTGGCTGGTTCCTCCTTCACTGTTGGGGAGATTGAGGAGGACACTTCCCCTAAACATTTTTGGGGAGGGGCAGTACACACCAAACTCCAGTGGCCACGGAGCTTGGCTCAGCACGATTGCCAGCATGTCATCAGCCAAGATGGCTGCCACGCCAGCGTCATCAGCCAAGATGGCTGCCACGCCAGCGTCATCAGCCAAGATGGCTGCCACGCCAGCGTCATCAGCCAAGATGGCTGCCACGCCAGTTTCACAAATTCTCACGCCAGAGTCAGACTGGCTTCAAGTCTACAGGAAACACTGCTTATATCTCAGCGGTAATATCAGCTGTCTTACATGCTCTTCCTGTCTGCCTCAACATGACCGCAGAGGTTGTCCATGAACATTACCCATAACCCACTACCCAGAGTAATCAACCATGATTGTCTTCAGCCATTCTTCATTACCTTGTTTAGCCCAGCCAATATAAACCCTGCTCAGACTGTCATTCACTGCAAGGTTTTGTAAGTTCTTACACTGCATATCTGAGTGTTTCTTGGTTTCATGTATCTTGGTTATTTTGATTCCGTGCCTGTCTTCTGGATTACCCTTTACCTGTGTGTTTCTGCCCTGTTGTTGTTTATTTGGACTCATTGCCTGCGTTTGACCCATTGCCTGTATTTTGGATTACGGTTCTGGATTGTCCCTATAATAAAGCTGCGTTTGGTAACATTAGATCTCTCTCTCTCTCACATGGGAGTGAGTTTGAGGTTTTGTTTGGTGGCTGTAAATGTATTTAGGGCACAAATGCTTCTGTGTTTCTCCAGTCATGAGGACCCAGAGATCAGGGCTCATAATGTGGGATGGTGGTGAGGGATGCCCATGGGTGTGGGGGGTGTAAGGTTGGATATGCTCTCTCATCCTGAAGGTTGAAGAGAGCTCGTCACATACCACAGGACAGTGCAAATATTTCACAACACTGAGAGACAGCACATCAGCCTAAAAGAAGGTGTGCCAGATGTGGTGATAGATGGATGATATGTCAATGATTTCAGCTGAGATCTTGAAAAATGAAAAACCAACATGTACCGTATATGCTTAGAAACAAACAAGGTTTTTGTCAGTCTTTTGTGATCTGACATGTCACAAGCATCGCCTGTGCGATGTAGATGAGATGGTAAAAACAACAAATCTATTAAGAGAGCGTCGTATACATTGACTTTCTTTTCTGACATGCTTCCCCTCCAACAATGCTGATCTGGGTTATGTAGTACTGTGTCTTGCATTACAGATGACTTCTAAGCAATGAGTAATGAGGCAGAGAAAAAAAAAACTCAAATTATAAGAAAGCAAATACTACACGATAAATATTATATAAAAATGCATGTAAAAAAAAAGTTTATTGGGAACAAAATTAATGGTCCTATAGTGGAAAAGACACCACAACTGATGGACAGTCTGCCAAATGTACTAACAAGCATTTATGGTAAACTAAAATATAATTTAATATAATTTATTATTTCATATTTATAATGATGAACATACAATTTAGTACATTTAACATATATTTACTCAGATATGTTAGTCACAGTTCAAAATAAGCATATTTCTTAATTTGACATTATGAATAGCCCTTTTAAAAAGTGCATAAGTGTGTTAAGAAACTTGTACACATAAGCGGCCTTTTATTTCATTAATATTATATTATCTCCAAGTAAAAGTTTTTCTTACTATACTAAAAGTGAAATCTGTTAGTTGTAGGCTGATTAAAATCACACCATGGGATATACAGTAAAGATGCCTAAAGTTCAAGACACAACCTTTGTTTTTTTTTTATGTACATAAATTTATTTTGAATTTTTATGAAAATAATTTTATGTAGAAAATGTAGACATTGACATTCAAAAAATAAAGATATGTTGATGATGATACTGTGCTATGGTATTCATTAAACATGGTTTGGTTTGGGATCATATATACTAAAAGGGTGAGAATAATGTTCTTTCTTTCTCTGTTCTTTCTGCTCTTCTTACAGATTGATTCTGATGACGTCCTCACCAGAGATGAACAGATCTTTCTTCTGATTGGTGCACGCGCGAGGTGTGAGAGAAACATCCGTGCACAGTTAGATGTGGTCAGAGGTATTATAATTTTTGTGTAATATGGGGCTGCTATACAATGTCAAAATCTGACAGCTACTGAAGCAATCAAGCGCATGTATCTTCCTAACTCTACATATCCAATTTCCTGAAGACAGCCGGATCGAATTAGACTGCGGCCCTGTTTATAGCAAGATTTTAGGATAAGGTATATTGATTTGAGCTCAGGTTCCTTTGCTATTCGTAGTGATGAGTAACAAGCAGGATACGGGGATACCCAGAACTGTGAAATGAATACAGATCCACAGTTTGGTTATGAGAAAAGATTCAGGATTCATATCTTTGGCTTGTTGAAGAAATTAATTTGACCTGTCACCTTCAAACATTTTTTTTGTAGAATAATTTGATTGCATATATTTTGTATTAAATATAGAAGTGTTAAACTTGTAAAGCATATGAATCTGATATTTTTGTATATTGTCAGAGAATTACTGTGTTCCTGAGTGGGATGGGATCATTTGCTGGCCTGCAGGAAAACCCAGTCAGATGGTTGCAGTTCTGTGTCCTGACTACATCTATGACTTCAACCACAGAGGTCTGCTTAACCCACCTGAACTAAGTAAAATTAAGCTGAACAATGTTGGGAAAGGTTACTTTAAATATTGTGGTACTCCCTAAAAATTTTACTTATTGCATTACTTAGTTACTTTTTATGGAATACAATGCATTTTTTCTCACCCGGGCTGGTCTTGTTTGTTTTTGTTAACAAAAAAAGTTCTATTTTTGGCAAATGTAATGGTCCTGCACCAAAAGTGAAATGAAAAAGCCTTAGGCTGTAGGAAATTCAAATTCATGCCCGTACAGTAGGGCGCAGCTCAAACAAACCTTTCAGATGTGCAGCCGTTCTGAATTAGAAATAGGATGCAAGAGAAGAAAAACACATATTTCTACAACAAAAGCAAAAAAATTAAACACAAATGTGATGTTTAGCAAAAATAAATTTTTCCTTATTCTTGTGGTTGAATTAGATCATTGGTCAGCAGCAAAGACATTGGTTATTAAAGTGATATTAAATACATGAAGTATATTTGTGTTATTTAACATTTAATTATTGCTGGTTTGTGTAATATTCTGAGTTTTTATTCATTTTGATGAATGCTGAATCTGTTTTTGTGAAAGTGAGATAATGAGTAAATGCATGCTCACATTTAGTCTAGAACTACAATAACCATCATGTTTACTCAGCACACACAATGCCTCTGCACCTTACTCCCAATTTCTCCCAACAGTCAATAAATAGGAAAACAAAGAAACTTGCATTACTTATTTGAAAAAGTAACTCAGATATTTTGATGTAAATTTAAATGTAATGTAGTTATTTGAAAAAAGTAATCTGATTACGTAACTTTACTTGTAATGTGTTATCCCCAACTCTGAAGTATGTAATTTTTTTTTTTAACGTATATTACTCTGTCTGCATATTAAGCTGGGGGAGGAGAAAGTGTTTTAATACTGAAAATTTACATAACATTATTTACATAATAATTGAAAAATAATTTTTCAAGTTCATTTTATTAATTAAATTTCAGTAAAGTTCAATTATATTTTCCAAGTATTCTTTATGTAGTTAGCATACTGAAATCAATGTACTCGTAGTATACAGTACATGTAGCTGCAAAATTTAAATACTTCTGGGGCTAAACTGGCTTGAATACACAACTTTGAGTGCTAGTTTATATCTAAGTTTTTCTTTTGTATTGCTGCTTATACTATTAGTTTACTAGCTATGCTGCCCACTTTTTTACTCTCAGAAAATGTCTAATAGTTTGTATATGCAAGTGTGCTTGAAAGTTTTCTTTAATCAAACTTACGGTAACAATTAAGTACTAAAATTGGAAAAGTTTTCCTTTGCTTTTTCCGTGCAGACGACAACGTTGTCAAAACGATCCCCATTCACAAGGATCCGCAAAAATGACTAAAAGCGCTGTATTCCCAGGTGAAAAAAAAGTATATTTCTATAATGTACTTAATGTGCTCTATTTTCACGCACTAATTTTGTACTTAATATACAAAAAATTCTTCTTTAGTACTTCTTAAGAGAATCTTAAGAACATCTAAGTGTACTCAACTGTGCTATTTTGAGACACCATGAAATGTGCTTTTAATATACTATCTCTGTATTTAAAAAAGTATTTAGATACCACTTATAGTACATTTGAACCCATAGTGTACTACAAGTGGTAACTAAATATATTTTTTAAATACAGAGTATATTATAAGCACATTTTAGTTCATATTTCATGGTGCCTCAAAATAGCACAGTTGAGTACACTTAGATGTTCTTAAGATTCTCTTAAATAATTTTTAGTATATTAAGTACAAAATTTAATGTGCGAAAATAGAGCACTTTAAGTACATTATAGAAGTGTACTTTTTTTTTTACCTACTGCCAGGCCAGTAGTTGGCGATGAAACTTTGTAAAGAAACATTACGTGCCTACAGAACACGTAATATGCATGCGCATGACATTACAGTTTTCACAAATTCTCATTTTTGTTGTTTACATGGAGACAATAACTGTATCGTTTTTCAAAATCTTGCAATTTGGAGATCTCACCTGTATAGACAGCAGTATGCTTAGAATAGGCCTACTGTACTTTTCTTAAGAATAGCTAGATCAAAAGATTAAGTCAAGTCAAGTCAAATTTATTTATATAGCGCTTTTTACAATTGGTAATTGTTTCAAAGCAGCTTTACATATTAGAAGCACAGAAAAAAGATAAGTGGTTAAAAATAAGCTGTACAAGCAAGCGTGGTAATATGTAACATATACAAGATGGTGCTACATTAAGCCAATGTCGGCTGACTCCCAGGGGTGGAAAAAACCCCCTAGGAGAAAAACCCAGTGTGGTAACACTGGGAAAAAAGTCCTAGGAGGGAAAAAACCCCTTGGAAGATATATATAATATATGTAAATGGATATGGAGATCAAAATTAAGTACAAGTAGACCAAATATTCTTTGACTTTTGTATGTCAGTATAAGCCAAATACATTTAAATATAAATTTGTTAAGTATACTGTATATCTGATACAAAAAAAAAAAGGCTGAAAGTATAGCTACTCTGTTATATAGATTTAAAAAAGTATACTAACAGCATTAATAAACTTCTTTTTTGTAAATGTACACAAAATAGCTGTATGAGGAAATGCCCTCAGAGGCTGATACTTTTTGGTGTACCTATTTATTTACATGTCTGTTTTACATGCATTTTAGGACATGCATATCGCCACTGTGATGCATCTGGTAACTGGGAGCAGGTGTCCACTATAAACCGGACATGGGCCAACTACACAGAATGCACCACTTACCTGCACACTAATCACAGCGATCAGGAGGTGTGTGCATTTTTCATAACCATAGGCAGCTATAATCTAATCGGTGGCATGCACCACTATTACTGTTGCTCATAAGTGATTTGAACAAATCCCCAACTGTAAGTATTAAACTTCAAAATGTAACTGACTGACTGCCATTTTCTGAATGATTAGAATTTTATCACATGGCAGAAAATCAATATATTCAATACAGTATATAATTAAAGGACCTGAACCATATCTTTAGGCCAGAATATCATAGAGACTTTGACATGTACTTATTTTACATGAGTCATTAACTTAACCACCTACAGTAGCAACCATGCAGAAACATCCACATAGTATAACACATAGAAAATGTATTTAGTTTGGAGATTAAGAGATTTTTGTCTAAAGGTCCAAAAGGTCTAAACAAGAGCATAGACTAAAATGTATAGACATTAACTGATTATATATATACTGTTGTGTACTATTTTGCTGTGTTTATGTAGGAGGTCTTTGAGCGTCTTTACCTCATGTACACTGTTGGATACTCCATATCACTGGCGGCGTTACTGGTGGCTGTCTTTATCCTTTGCTATTTCAAGTAAGTGCAAAATGAGCATTTCAACAAGACAAATTTCATGTTTTAAATATACGAGTATAATGAATATATCCAAGGCAGTAAACACTTTACAAACACAAATCTAATCCTGCAGGATGCTAAATGTTTCCATGTCCCCTCAGTCAGTGCCTGATTCATGTTCATGAGTGTGTGGTGCCTTGATGCTTATCTACATCCATGTGATAACCATGTGTTCACTGAGATATCTTTGCTATAATATGATCAGACAGTCAGCAGGTTCTCTACTCTCTGAGGAAGAGAGTAGGGAATAGTGGTGCCAGGCTTTTTTGCAGTTTATCCATGCAGAACCCTTTTGAAAACTGTAGCATACACTCTGGCGTAAAATGAACCCGAAATTAAAAATCAGACACATAATTACTAGAGGCAACCATAATAATCAAAAGGTAAACATTTATGAATGAGCAATTGAATAAATGTTTATTGTTTAATTATTATTAATTAAACTTATTAATAAATGTTCATTTATTAAACATATTCATAAATGTTAATTTCCAACATATTTGGGGTTCATTTTAAGCAAAAGTAATTTTTAAACAATAGTTGATTAAATTAAACTACCCTGCAGGTTGGGCAAACATTTAACCCAATTGCTGGATTAAAACAACCCAATTGCTGGGTTTGTCCATTTTCAACCCAACCTGGGTTGTTTTTAACCCAGCATTTTTTAGAGTGTACTTTTAAAAATAATACTTATTATGGAAATAATATACTTTAAAGTATACTTATGTAAAAACTGAATGTAATGTTTTCTGACACACACTGAACACACATTTTTTAAAGTCAATTTCACATATGGTATTAAGTACATTCTACATAACTAAGTTAAGTAAAATTAACAAAGAAAATAAGTAATTTTAACTTGGCCAGTAAAAGGTTGAGTAATTTCTATTTAGTTGAAGTTTCCTTTGCAATACTTTTTACTCAAACAATGTAATACTGAATTAAACCATGCTTTTAAAGTGTATGCTTTACTTAGAAACATCCAAGTAAATAATACAATGGATATTGTGTAGACACCATTGCCTTATTTTAACGATCTAAGTGCATGGCCTAAAGCGCGCGGCGCAAGTGCACTTAGGGCGTGTCCGAATCCACAACGGGAAAAATGGTCAGCGCACCAGGCGCATGGTCTAAAAGGTTTGTCCCTATTCTTTTAATGAGTCATGGGTGTGTTTTGGGCGTAACATGCAATAAACCAATCAGAGTCTCATCTCCCATTCCCTTTAAAAGCCAGTTCCGCTCGCGCCATGGTGGATTTGCTATTTACCTGGCGGAATTTGCAAGCAGAAAAACTGAACGCTTCTCTATAGAGGAAACGGATCTGCTCGTGAACGAGGTTAAAACACGCGAGCAGACCATCTACGGGACAAGCCGGATTCCATCAAAGCATTTTTATCTTTATGCATGCAATAATAATCTTTTACATTTTAATCCTTTTCTTTTTAATATTTGGCATGTTTGTGTGCTGCTGCACGTCCCTGTGTGTGTAATAAGCGTATGCGCGTTGTGCACCCGCATATAGGCACGTATTACTAACAAATATTGCGCCATTGACTTTAGACCAGGGGCCTGTACCATGAAGCTGGATTAGCTGGCTATAGTAAGTTTCAGATTAGTTTGCGCCAATCTTGGGTTTTAGGTAAGGTGGAAGTGACTTGGCTTTTAGCGGTGTTCATCACCATAGTAACTTATGCTCCACGGCTAACCTGCTCTGGGGCAGGTTTTGTTCTGGGTAGGAGATCTCAAACCGAAATTGGACCAATCAGATGTGAGCAAAGTAATACTTGACAAATCCAACACAATAAAGTCACTCCCCCAGTTTCTCTTCCTCCAAATTAAAGGTCACTACATAGTAAAAACAAATATTTAACTATGAAATTGTCTGGCTTTAATGATAATTAGAATTACTTTATGATTTATATATGATTTATATAATTATTATATGATCTATATTATTATTAATCCATTACACACAAGCAATTTTAGTTTAACAGTTATTATTAAGCATTTATTTAAATAAATATTAATATGTACAGATCATGTGTAATATAAATAAGCTGTAGAATTAATAGATAACTCTTTAAAAAATGACAGCATGTGACCTTACATGTTTGAGTCTCTATCGCTATATTATCAACTATATAAACTAACTTCACAAGTTTCACTTGCACTGATAGAGCAAGATCATTTGTTTTATTTGTTCTCTTTCATGGACAAATATTTTCTTTAGTGTAAATGCATTTAAATTCTTCATTTTCTTCAATCTCTTAACCTTCAGCAAAAGAGTTTTGAATCGTGCTGGCTCTCTCGCGAGAAGTGAATCACAGTTTGCCTCTGTTGCAAGGCATGTGATTGGTTGTTTGCCACTGATATCACACATTCATGTGCACACATCCATTGCTTTTTAAACAACGTGGTGCAGGACGTGAATATTATAAATGCGTCGGGCTGAAACTAGAAAAAAACTATTGCATCGTGCCTGGCGCTGTATTGCGCTGAGTGATAGGGCCCATATCTACATAGCAATAGTAATACAGCACCTGAACACAGAGACCAATACTTGGTACACTAATTTCTACAAGCTTGAATTGAGTACTAATATAGAATCTGCTTTTTTAAATTCTTGCCTGAACTAACTTTTTCATGTAGAAATAACATTAGTTTTTTTCTGTAGTATTTACTTTACAACAGAAACATTGGTAACACTTTATTTTAGCTAGTTCCTTATTAGTATGCATATTACTGGAATATTTGTTGTTTATTAGTACTTATTAAGTTTAATTTTTAAAGCACCTTTAAAACAGCCACAGGACTGACCAAAGTGCTGTACATGAGTAAGAAATAAAACAACAATAGTAAAAATAAAAATAATAGAGACAAAGCAAAAGCAGAGATAGTAAAAAAGTATTAAAGGCTAAATAAAATAAATGAGTTTTAAGAAGAGATTTAAAAACTGATAAAGTAAGTACTTATTAAGCACATATTAATGCCTTATTCTGCATGACCTTATTCTACATTCTTAATCCTACCCAATACCTAAACTTAACAACAAACTTATTAATTATTAAAGGGTTACTTCAACCCAAAAATGAAAATAATGTCATTTATTACTCACCCTCATGTCATTCTACACCCGTAAGACCTTTGTTCATTTTCGGAAAACAAATTAAGATATTGTTGATGAAATCTGATGGCTCAGTGAGGCCTCCATTGCCAGCAATGTTACTGCACCTCTCAAGGTCCATAAAGGTACTAAAAACATATTTGAAACAGTTCATGTGACTTCAGTGGTTCTATCTTAATATTATAAAGCTATAAAAATACTTTTTCTGCACCAAAAAAACAAAATAACAAATTTTCAGCAATATCTATATGGGCCGATTTCAAAACACTGCTTCATGAAGCTTCTGAGCTTTATGAATCTTTTGTTTAGAATTAGTGATTCGGATCTCCTATCAAACGGCTAAAGACATAGACGATTAACTCAAATGACGAACAGCTGATGAAGATAATGATTAGTGTCCATGGTGACAGATTGTGGCGGGAACATAGAACAAAGGAACACGTGATCAATGACAACAAACTGAAAGTCCATACAAACAGAATCTAAACGGAACTAAACGTGACATATCGCCCCCCTCTGGAGGAGGACGAGGTGAAGGAGAAGGGTTGGTGGAGACGAGGAGGGATGATGGCAGGATGCGGCGAGTGGATGGTGAATGTGGGACGACGAGACACTGGCGACACTGTTGGAAGATGGTCGATGGCACAGACCCAGAGCTCCCCAGTGCCGACAGCCCGTGGCAGAGACGAGGGAGGAGTCCAAGTGGTGACAAGGCTGACGACAGCTGGGGGACGACGTATAGAGGTGTGGCCAATGGATCAGCAGGCGCAGACAGAGAGCTGATGGGAACAAGCGACATCGCTGGTACTGAAGACCCAGGCAATGCCGCGGCGTTGACCGTTGAAGGCGGAGTCAAAGTACCTGAGGGCTGAGGTGGAGCTGGTGCGATCAAGGACAGAGGTGATGCCAAGGGGAAGGAGGAACCCACTGCAGTCATAGGGGTGGAGGGACGGAGTGCAGCGGACGGACCGCAAGTCCGTGACCAAGGGGGAGTCGGCAGGACGAGGGAACCCGGAGGAGCCGCAATTCAGAGGTTCTCCGGTGGAGCCGAAGGTGGGAGGAACCAAGACAGAGCTGACAGGTCTGCAGGCCGAGATGGAGTGAAGAGTTCCGAGGCCGGAGGCAGAGCCACAGGATCCTCTCGTGCTGACGTTCACGTTCTGGCTGAGCTCTTGGATGAAGGTGGTGAGAGGAAAATGGACATGATGGTCTATGGCGAGTAGGGTGATTTCCACACATATCAGAGAAATTATTAAATCACAGTCCATGCAGTTAGATGAGGGAGATGGGCTCACTCCCCTGGTCAGACTCACGATGAAGCTCCACTTCCGGGGTGAGGGTCAGCCCTGGCCTCTTCTCCTCGGGCTCTGGCTGACTTGTCGTGGCAGGTGGTAGCTCTCTGTCTGCGGAGGGCACACACAAGTGCTCCGAGGTCGAAGGTGGTGATTCAAGCTCTGGGTCTGGCGGGGTCCTGGATCGGGGACGGACTCTCTCCAGACACCTGATGATGGCTTCTCTCCAGTTGAGATCGGTGGTGTCTGGGAGGTCCACGGGGTGGTGAAAGTTCACCCAGATCCAGAACATTGATTTCAGGGTCTCGTCGTCAAAGGGGCAGGTGAAAAAAAGTTTGTGCAAAAGACAAAAGATCTGCAAAACTTCTGCAAACTTTGTGTAATCCATTTGTGATCGGTCATCTGTAACAGGTGCTTGCGGGAAGGCAGACGAAAGCAGAAGATAGTTTCCAAACATTTAATATAAAACACTCCAAATATGACTGTAACAATATTTATTAGCTCAAAAGGGGAAATATTAATAATTAGTCATAACTTGTTATAATTAATTCTAAATATTTGAATCAGTTAATCAAATTAACTTAATGTAGCTGAATTAATATTACAATCAATTAATCCGTTCGGCCAGCGAACACTCAGTATTGATCGTCTATCAACTTTTCAAGAAGGATATTTTTCCGTGGCCACAGAAAAATATCGCTTTCTTAGCACGTAGCTGTGATCGAATCGTTATCAGGGACATTGGTTTTATTAGCAGATCAGAATCAACTCGCAAGGGTGTGCACACAAGTTTTATTTAACTAAATCACAAACACATAACTAAACTAACAAACAAACACATACATGCATACAGTTTACCAAGGGAAAGAGAGAGCTGAAGCAGAATACAGGAAAGCATGAAGCATTGTTTGAAATTCAGCAGATCAACAGCCTCGAGCAAACCATCCGTTTAGTTTTAACAGGCCCTTCTTTAAAGGGGTAAGGATACTTAATGTATCACATAATGAGACTAAGTTTGATACTTGCATGTGTCGCCTATTTGAATTAAAACTGTACTGATGCAATTTGTGGAGGCTCCCGTTGAATCTTTGCTGATATTGTATTGATGAAAGAGAACCAGTTGGATTCAGAGGATCTTTGGTGAATGGAAGGTCTAGGCCGAAGCCTGGCACAAGCTTGGGGTTCCTTAGAAGTTATTAGTACAGCATCATCTTCACATCAGCGTTCTTCAGTAAAGGAAAAATGAGGTGGAAGAGACCGTGGTCTTGTGATCAGTGATTTTGAAGGGTGAAGATGTCACACCCTCTTGAGGTGTCTGAGCCAATAAGGAGTTTCCCCTTCAGAGGGAAACTTTTACGAGTCTTTGTTCTGTAGCAAGATATAAGCATAAGACATTGGATTGGATGTTTGAGAGAAGAACCTTCTAGATTCTTATAATACTAATGTGTCACAGAGTTAGTAACATGTAACATACCAAATATGCTACCCATGTGATTTTAGTTAACTTTGAGAGAGTGAGTTTCTGGATAATTCATTAAATATAATGAATAATTGTGTGTCTGATTGGTCCAGACGCTACATGACATACAGGCAGGCAGGTAGTGCAAACACATAGGTATTACTGTGACCGGACAAAGAGTGCAGGACAGGGAACAACTTAAGTAATGACACACACGATTAACTCAAATGATGAACAGCTGATGAAGATAATGATTAGTGTCCATGGTGACAGATTGTGGCAGGAACATAGAACAAAGTAATATGTGATCAATGACAACAAACTGAAAGTCCATACAAACAGAAACTAAACCGAACTAAACATGACAGTGATCTATGAGACACGGAAATTAATCAATTTCCACCACTACTTCAAAGTCAAGATTCTTTTCTCATCTGTGTTTCTTTATTTCTCCAGACGTCTCCATTGCACCCGTAACTACATCCACATCCACCTTTTCACCTCATTCATATGCAGAGCAATCAGTATATTTGTGAAAGACGCCGTTCTTCACACCGTCACAGATGACGGCAAACTAGAGGATGAGGCAGTTGGACAAAGACCCTATATGGTACTCACAAAAACACATTTGCACACGAATACATAATTAATGCTTCAAAGCCTCAGTTTTATTGGTCTGTGTGTTTATCAGGTAGGCTGCAAGGTTGCTGTGACCCTCTTCTTGTATCTCTTGGCAACCAATCATTATTGGATTCTGGTGGAGGGTCTGTACTTGCATAGTCTGATCTTCATGGCCTTCCTGTCTGATAAGAACTGCCTGTGGGCTTTGACAATCATAGGCTGGGGTGAGTTTTGTTTTCAAGATAGCAACTGATGATAATATTTTTAGAGCAATCCATTATGATCTTGAGGGTGAAAAGAAGTTTGAAGATAGGGTTTTCCACTGATGTCCTGTTTCGTTTGATCTTGTTTTCTCTTTCATAGGGATACCTGCAGTGTTTGTATCCATATGGGTCAGTGCCCGGGCGTCTCTGGCAGACACACAGTAGGTTTATTTGCGCATTAGTTTTTGTATCAGGTTTATGGTTAATCTCTAAATGTTACCACCTTGTAATAAATTCCACATGATCACCTGTTCCGTGCCTTCAGCCTGAGATGCTTGGATAGGCTCCAGCATCCCCATGACCCTAGAGGACAAGTGGTTTGGAGAATGGATGGGTGGATGGATGATCACCTGGGTGATGAGCATTGTTTAGCTTGGGGCAAACATAGCACTTCACTTTTAGGCTAAATAGGGCCCATCAGACCACAAAATGTTCTTCCAAAAGGTCTAGGTTTTGTCACTTTGTTTTTAGCAAATTCCAGACATGACCATATGTTGCCCTCTCTAAAAATAGTTTCTGGCTTAACCTGTGAAGTCAAGATATTTATGGTGTGATCAAGCAATTAAGTTCATGTTTTTGTTCATGTATTTAAGAGGATAGTTCAGCCAAAAGATCATAATTTACTGTACTTACCCTTATGTCATTCCAAAGCCATAAGACTTTGTTTAACGTCTGAAACACAAATTAAGATATTTTTAATGAAACCTGAGAGGTTTCTGTCCCTGCATTCAAAGTCCAGGTGACAAAACCAGATCCAAAAAGGTCAGAAAGGCATTGTAAAACCAATCCAAATGAATTGAGTGGTTTGTGAACAGATATTATCGCTTTATACTGTTTGATGAACAGATTTCATTTAGGCTTTTATTCATATAAACACATACATAGAACGCAGCGCATATGGTAAACATGGAGGCTTGTGTGTGCGTCACATGTTAGAACAAAGATCATTGGTGCATCAAACACATGTTTGAGCTTCCTTGTTTACCATACAGTAGTATGCGACATGCTCTTTGTATGCGTGTTGATCATTGTTTAGATGTAAATAAAAGCCTAAGTTAAATCAAGTGTCTCTTCACAAGACTTGGATCAATTCATTTTACAGTGCCTTTTTGGAACTTCTTCTTGAAGTTTTGGGTACTTGGACTTTCAATGGAGGGACAGAAACTTTTCAGGGTTAATTAAAAATACCTAATTTGTGTTTTGAAGATTAACAAAACTCTTTTGGGTTTGGAATGACTTGTGGCTGAGTAGATGAAGACAGAATTTTCATTTTTGGGTGAACTATCAATAAACATGAATGAACATTACCCCACAATCTGAAAACATGCAGCATAGACGAATTGGAGGTGCTAAATAGTCCATAGGTGTGAATGAGAGTGCAAATGTGTGTGTGAGCCCTGTGATGGACTGGCCATTTGTCCAGGGTGTTCCCCGCCTTTGGCCTGAGAAGCTAGGATAGGCTCCAGCATCCCCGAGACCCTGCAGAGGATAAAGCAGTTTGGAGAATGGATGGATTGATGAATGAACATTCCTTATGAACATTCCTGTTATTATTATTCACACTTTTTAGTGCAAGTTAAAAAAAACATAATCATCATATCATCATAATCTTTCAGCAAAATGTAACAACTTCTTGTACTATGGTAGGTAATGCAACCCTTCTAAAATATTATTAATAGTCATCACAATATACAGTAACTCTAGTTAGAGGTAGGGTAGGCAATTTCAGCGAGGCTAGCAATAGAAAGCTAGCTTTGAAAGCATAAGATCGCACCCTCCCTTCACAGCGCTCTCCAAAGCCAAACCTCCTCCAAAACACATGAACGCGCACAGCAGAGTCTGCAAAGAGCCACGAGAGATGGCGTAAAATTACCTCAAGTCTCAAAGCACATAACATTACAAAAATAATGAATGTAAACAACTTACAGAGTTTGGACTTCTACCTCCTGACTGACACGATTCATCTCAGCGTTAATAGTGTTGCCATAGAAACGCATAATTCCGAGTCTGAGGACGTGGTTCCCAACTCTAATTACAGTAGTTACGACATGGCATGAATGCAGCATAAGCTTGTTTTGGTTCAGGTGGAACTGTAAAAGGCAGCTGCTGTTTGTTTTTTGGCGCTCAGTGGCTGTCTGTCTACAACAATGCAAAGCCTCATGAACGCACTGATGATGTGCGATGTCTGCGCGAGCAGGGTGCGTGGCGCTGGCGGTATGGAAATACATATGTTGACAGGCAGGTAGGACATCCTATCATTGCACTCGGACCAAATGCAATGACTGGACGAAATTTTTTTTGGTCCTGTGACTTCCAAAGAAGATACATGTACATTTCTTTTTATATTTACGCCACTTCATAATTGATAGCTATCAGGATATGAAGAGAGTTGAACCAGTATAAAAAAGTGTTTATGAAAAACATTGCCTACCCTACCTTTAAGCATTATTAAGCATTACTAAACAGCATATAATAGAGCTTTGCATTACAGTTAAAAATAACAATTGTTGTTAAGTATAATTATTATAATATAAAAGTTATAGCAGTAATAGCAAAGAACAATAGATTTAAAATAGTGCTATCAAATGATTAATCGTGTATGTATATATACATAATAAATATACACAGTACACACACACATATATTATGTAAGCACAAACTTTTATTTTGGATGCAATTAATCATTTGACACTATTGAAAATCGTGGAGATGATCTGAAGAGTGAGCTTGACCTTCAGGCTCCATGTCAAGGTCAGAAAGTCAAAGTGGGTGAAGGTGGTGTTTCAGGAGATGAGTAAACCTTCACAATCCACTGCAAAGTCCCATTCAGGCATGCGTTTATTCTTGTAGCATATGAAATGCCCACTTTTCACCTTCCAATCAATATACAATAAATGTAGAGCAAAACCTGATAAATAAAATAAGATCTTGAATATTATGTTTTACTCTGTAAAATGTCACTTCAGGGGAGTAAAATTTGTGTTAAAAAGGCTGTGAATACTGCAGTGTTGCAACACAGTAAAATGGAAAATAATAGATGATTGTGAATACTTTCTGAAGCATTGAAGGCTAAATTTCTGCATCTCTAGGTGCTGGGATATAAGTGCAGGCAACCTGAAATGGATCTATCAAGTACCAATCCTGGCAGCCATTGTTGTAAGAAAAAAAACTCCAATAAATTATAATAATAATTACAATTTTTAAATGAGATATGCAAAAACAAAACTCTATGCTTTATCAAATGCATATATATCGTCCATTTTTTATAAACACCTATTAAGTCTTAACGCACACATATAAAATATGTATAAATAAATTCACTATACTGAAAAGTCACTTTTCCTTGTAACTCTTCATCTAGGTAAACTTCTTCCTCTTCCTCAATATCATCAGGGTTTTGGCCTCTAAGTTGTGGGAAACAAACACAGGAAAACTGGACCCTAGACAACAATACAGGTAATAAATTGCTACACACACACACATGTTTGTTTTTGTGAATTGTGGGGACATTCCATTGGCGTGATGGTTTTTATACTGTACAAACCGTATTTTCTATCCCCCTACACTACCCCTACCCCTAAACCTAACCATCACAGGAAACTGTGCACACTTTTACTTTCTCACAAAAACTCATTCTGTATGATTTATAAGCCTTTTGAAAAGTGGGGACATGGGTAATGTTCTCATAAGTCACCCTCTCCTTGTAATACCTATGTCATACCCATGTCATTATACAAATTTGTGTCCTGATATGTCACAAAAACACGTGCACACACACACACACACGATTTATAGTGATTTGTTTGCTGTGGCCTGTAGGAAGCTGCTGAAGTCAACCCTGGTACTGATGCCGCTGTTTGGAGTTCATTACATGCTGTTTATGGCTCTTCCGTACACTGAAGTCACAGGTCTGCTGTGGCAGATTCAGATGCATTATGAGATGCTCTTCAACTCCTCACAGGTATATGCCATTTAAAAAAAATTCAAATTCAGGTATTGTTGGGGAGCTCATAGAAATTCACACAGTGAATAATTGCTGTATGCGCATGCCTTACAAAGCACAAATCTGTATTCAGATTTCAGAATAATCATTGTGACATTTTTAATATAAATGCTGAGGTGTTTTGTCTTTCAGCTAATCTGATATTCGCTACTGTAATGAAGCAGGGGAAATTTCTGAATTTAAACAAAAAACATTTAAATGTTTAGGACGTTAGCATTGTAAGAATGTTTTCATATTTGAAAACTCTGACTCATCTGGTAATGTTTTTTCAAATTCAAATCAATTTCCTATTCAATAGAATGTGAGGGCATACTAGGGAATACCAATATGGCAGTGTGGCGGCTTCACTTTTTATGACGTTATGAGCAATAAACCAATTAGTGGTGGAAAGACAAATGACTAGTTGTGTGAACTTTTCATATTGCTCCTGATTAGGACACAAAAAACTGTTTCGTTGTTGCCATTAAAATAACTGTGTGAATTTTATTTCCTTAGGGTTTCTTTGTGGCATTTATTTACTGCTTCTGCAATGGGGAGGTGAGTGATTGACACTTTAGTGATTGTAATTGTAAGAATAATGACTTCAAGCAGGTTTCCTTAAAGGGTTAGTTCACCCAAAAATGTATATTGTCCCAAACCTGTAAGACGTTTGTTTGTCTTTGGAACACAAATTAAGATATTTTTGATGAAATCCAAGAGTATCTGATCCACTCATAGGCATCAGCGACATTGCAACTTTTGAGGTCCAGAAAGGTACTAAAGGCATTGTTAAAGTGGTCCCTGTCATACTGCTACACTATTTTCATTGCAGAGCTTCAGTGTTTACGTCCGAACGGCGGCTCAGTATTGGCCAGTTCGGAATTAGTTCAACTGACGAGCCTTCTAAGAACCAGTAACACCAAGCTTGTTCGAGATGCGTCGGCTTCTCACAGACCAATCAGCGCATGACATCAAAGTACAGCGAGAACGATCCAAAAGCACAAGGAGACGTATGCTCCCGCGGACCCGCGACACGCCGATCGGTCCGCGCAGCTCCGATGCATCTCGAACATGCCTTCCATCAACAATAGTGGACGTTGCGTTACTATTGATGCTCATGGCTTTGTGAACCTACATTGGCATCCAAACACGGTGAATCCAATGCGTTTGTGCAGCTCGCCGTAATTTGTATAGATAGAGATTACAATTGAGCTTCTATTAGCTCGATTAGCTGCTATTTAAAAAATGGCAGTCACAAGTTTCTTGTTGGTCACAGTAACCCCGCCCCAGCCCCTGACGTAAGCGGTTCTTACTTCTAGACCAGCAACGTTTCGGTGCTACTTACGAACCACATCGACAGATGGGTGTCGACAGACAAAGAACTGATTTGAAACTAGGCTCTGGCTCTGAACCAGCATTCAAACTGCCTTGATGGAAAAGGGGTATGTGTGGAACAGATACCCTCAGATTTCATCAAAAATATCTAAATGTGTGTTCCAAAGACAAATGAAGGTCTTGCAGGTTTGGGACGATAAGAGGGTGAGTACTTGACGACAGAAATTTCATTTTTGGGTGAACTAACCCTTTAACTTTTCCCCCTTTCTGTCATTGGTTGTCCAATCCCACCCAAACTCATACCATTGGTTCAGCTAATGTTGCTGTGTCATGCAGGGGTGCGTTTCCCGAAAGCATCGTTAGCCAACTAACATTGCAAGTTCCGTCGTTACCAACATAGTTCAACGATTTGTTGTTTCCAGAAACCATAGTTCAAACGAACATTCGCAAACTGCATCACAAACTTGTGTGGTTGGAACGACAGCTCTCGAGCTGTGGTTAGACATGTAGACTTAATAAATCATTATCTTGAGCAAAATAAGCAAGCTGACATTAAGTACAATCTATATCTTTTATTTTGAATATATATGTAACACGGTTCGTAAATATGCGAACATTCAACAAAACTTTAATTCAAAATAAACAAAACGAAAGTAATGCCGGCAGACCCTCGCGGACGTCTGCCGGCCACACAAACATAATAAAACATAAAATAAAGTCCAGGCCTGGTCCTCTCTCGTCCTCCACGGTCGTCGCTCCTCCTTTTATGCTCCCGGAGCTCCTCCGTGAGAGACTCGAGGTCGGTGCGCCTCCCAGGTGATGCTCGTTATCACTCGCGCCACCGGCCTCGCGCCGTTCCCTCACGGCTCTCGCCCGTCCTGGTCGCCACAATATACAAATGTCATTTACATATTTTAGTTTGTCAAGAGATTTTAGGCACTGTTTTTGAAGAGTGCGCATGTGCATACGTGCTCTATAAGAACGATCCTATGATTGAATCTGGAAATAAAGCAAAATAACTGAAAAAAACGAGAATTAGTCCTCAGATGCCATGTCCATAATTTGTAGCGAAAAAATCTAGTAAAAATCTATTACTCCACCACCTGCGTGACATCATTCACCAACGTGGCTGAAAGACAGGTTTGCGACAATACGGTTTCGAGAAACAATCGTGACTAGCTAGTTGATTTGTTGAACGATGCATCGTACTGGTAGTGAAGCAGCGAGTTACGTCGTTGTACGGGAAACACACCCCTGGTTGGGGAGCTCAAACAAACAGAGCAATGTTTTGATAAGAGCACATATTTACAATTTTTGGTTGAATCAACTATCAAATGGCTTATAATTGTCTCTGTATGTTTAAAGGCATAGTTCACCCAGAAATTTAAATTCTGTTATCATTTACTTAACCAAATGTGTTTCCAAACCCATATGTCTATTTTCTTCTGATTTTGATATGTGGAGAAGCTTCACACAGTGCTTCCCTTGAAAGAAAAAAAAAGCATAATTTTAAAAAGAGTACTTATTATGGAAACAATATAATTAAAGGCCACTTTATTGCAATTAAATTAAATGTAGTATAGTTCAAATTTATAGTAAATGCAATTTGCTAGCGTTAGAGTGCTTACTGTAGAAACACATTTGTGATGAAGCTGCAATTTAGTGCATTTAAAATATATTAACTAGTATCAAATGTAACATGTTAGTCTACACATCAAAAAAGCATACATCTTTAAAGCATGACAAACGATTATTAAAACAATGATTTAAAATGTACTTTAAACTAAAACATTTAATTTGACTTTATAATTGAGTACACTTTTTAAAAGAAGAAACACAGCCATGAAAGTGTACTCTCTGTACTATATGTATGCATTGCTTACATTAAGAGGCCTTTTATTTAATTAAAATTATAATATCTAATTATTTAATTATCTATTATATTGTGCTTTATTGGCATTTTTTGTACAACCCCATTTCCAGAAAAGTTGGGACATTTTGTAAAATGCAATAAAATCAAGAATCTGTGATTTGTTCATTCTCTTGAACCTTTAACTGACAAAAGTACAAAGAAAAGATTTCCAATGCGTTCACTGACCAAATTAATTTTATTTTGTGAATATAAACAAATTTAGATTTTGATGGCTGCAACACACTACAAAAAAGTTGGGACAGAGGCAAAACAAAAGTGAAAAGGTTATAGAATATTATAGAAAAAAGTGAAACGGTTTTGAAGCAGTCCACAATTAGCAGGTGAATAGGTAATAGGTGAGGGTATTGGGATTGGGTATAAAATGAGCATATCAGTCTTTGCAAACGAACCATGGGACATGGTTCACCACTTTGTGCCAAATTTCATGAGAGAATTGTCAGACAAATCAAAAATCACATTTCTTAATGCTGTTTTTAGGTCATTAAAGCGTAAAGTCTTTAGGTCTTTCACCATCTACCATGCATAATATTGTGAAAAGATTCAGGGAATCCAGAGAAAACTCAGTCTGTAGGGCCAGACAGGAAACCTCTGTTGAATGAGCGTGACCTTTGACCCCTCAGACGGCACCGCATGACAAACTGCTGTGCTGCTGTGTTAAAAATAGCCACATGGGTACTTTGGAAAACTGTTGTCACTTAACACAGTCTGCTGCTGCATCAAGAAATGCAACTTGAATCTCTGTTACACAAGGAGAAAGTTATACATTGCCTGCCTGCTGTCCAGATCTCATGTTGAAAATATATGGCACGTCATGAAAAGGAGAATCAGACACCGATGACCACAGACTGCTGAGCAGCTGTCTTGTATCAGGCGAGACTGGGCAAAAATTTCACTTGCAAAACTGTAACTTTCGTCAAAGGCACAATATGCAATTTTTTGCCGCTAGAGGTCGCTTATTTAAGACAAAAGCGTAGCTTGATGACACCAAGATTGAGCGCGGAATCATGGGAGATTGTCGTCTTCACCTTACAGCCAGCAGAAAAGAATCGGGATGGGACATGGGCAGAAATCATGTTCATGGATGAGATTATTAATGTAGCATGAAGCAGGGCAGGGCCGAGTGCTGTGGGAGCTGAACGAGGACGCTGGAGCAATTGTTAATGAGAGACGAGTGCAACACATGCAAGCGGAACTTTTATTATGCCACAGTCGCTGTTTCCGCTTCTTCCAGTCAAGCGTATGTGGGGTAACGCAGCACTGTTTATCATATTAGATACATTTGACTGTTGACAATGATGTTATAACGTTACTCTGTGTTTGCATGGTGGCTGCTATGAGAATCGATCCAGAATTATTGTATTGCAAATCGAGAGTTGCTATATTGTCCCAGTCCTAATGATTAGTTTTCTGTCTATGATTGTATCCAAACAGTTGCTCACCTGTCTAATAAAACACGTAATATATTAAAGCATCCTTGGTGTTTCCATGGTTTCTACAAAATAAAACCGGAAATCGAGGGTAACGCGGGTATTGGGTATGATGTCATTGATAGGTGGCGCATGGACATGGTCCGTGTCCTGGTTAAAATTGCTTATTTCTCTGGATTTAAACATTCTTGGAAACATCTAGGATAATGTAAGTACACAAATCAACAAAATATGTAACACTGTTCTAGTGGATTTTGGATATTTTAATCCAAAAATCTAGCATATTGTGCCTTTAAATAAAGGTTGAAGAGATTTAACAAACCACAGATTCTTGATTTTATTGCATTTTACAAAATATCCCAACTTTTATGGAAATGGGGTTGTAGATTAAAAAACACTATAACTTTCATGGCATAGCAAAAAACTGTGTGAAAATCAACATGAGGGTGAATAAACACAGAATTTTAATCTTTAAGTATTTCTATGTTCTGGAATATGATAACATATTTTAAAATGCTATTTTAAAAGCTCCTGATTTTGTTTTATAGGTCTCCTACAACAAGGCCAAAAAACACTTTAATTTTCTCATAATTTATATTGCAGAATTACCTCCTTTCTCAGTGTCTGAAATGGTTCGATAAAGGACCCGGTCTTAGTGATGGGAAGTTCGGATCATTTTACGGACTCTGACTTTTGAGTCTCGTTCAGCAAAATGAACAAATCTTTTTTCAAGTCATTTCGTTAATTTTAGCAAAATGTAATTAAAATGTTACGTGTTACTTCCCCAACACATCTACTACTTATGCAAACGTTGATCACACTACAAACTATATAAACTACAATGCTATAAGATACAGAAAAGATTAATTAATTCTTTATATGGGTCTTCAGTTTATGATAAGCTGATTAAGCTCACCTCACCTCTTGTCTGACAAGTCTTCGGGTTAAGTCATTCCTTAATGACGTGACAGGCAGCCCCATATGCTAAACCAATGCAGTCTGAGCCGGAAAGAGAATTGATTAGTTCTTATATGAGTCTTTCGGGTTTTTGAGTCGTTCCTTAATCACGTGACAGACCCATACGCTATTTCTGACATTTCTGTCACTATGTTTTGTTTACTATTTTTTGAGGATCTGTGTTGTGTTATTTTATAAATAAATAAAGCCCTATTATAAATAAAATATTGATTAATTTATCTTTTTGACTGTCTATCTGTAAATAAACACTAGGCTATATAATAATATAATAATCCAAGCCTACAATACAAAGTATAGCTTAGTTTGTTCATTTTTACTCCAATTTTGAGTTTGCTGGTATAATCATTGCTTTTCCTAGGCAGACTTGACATATTGGTCTAATATACAGTCCCCTCCAAAAGTATTGGAACAGTGAGGACTATTCCTTTATTTTTTTCTGTAGACTGAAAACATTTGGGTTTGACATCAAACAATTTATATGAGACAAAAGATCAACATTTCAGCTTTTATTTCCAGGTATTTACATCTGGATCTGATACACAACTTAGAANAAATTGTTTGATGTCAAACCCAAATGTTTTCAGTCTACAGAAAAAATAAAGGAATAGTCCTCACTGTTCCAATACTTTTGGAGGGGACTGTATGTATAAGAAGATTGCTCAAAAAGGACATAATGACATAAATTAAAAGCAAATAACATTTTGAATTTGAATTATTAATGTTAGTTTAAAACATTAAGGTTATGATAACTTCAGCTTTAACAGTTGTAACCCATACAGAAATAAAACTGGAGAGTTAAAGTTATTTACTTAGAAATATAATGTGCTTGGGTCACACAGCCTGACTGTATTGACTGCATTGGTTTAGTGTATGGGTCTGTCACGTGATTAAGGAACGACTCAAAAACCCGAAAGACTCATGAAAAGAACTAATCAATTCTCTTTCCGACTCAGACTGCACTGGTTTAGCGTATGGGTATGTCACGTGATTAAGGAACGACTCAAAAACCCGAAAGACTCATGAAAAGAACTAATCAGTTCTCTTTCCGGCTCAGACTGCATTGACTGAAACAGGTGAACTACTACTAGCAGTACAGAACCTATAGAATATTGCGCATGCGCGACTGAACGAATCACCCCCCGAGACGACTCGTTCTTCCCGAGTCACATTAAAGATTCGTTCAAAATGAACGAATCATTCAAGAACGACACATCACTACCCGGTCTCTATAAACCCCTCCTTTCTAAGAGTCTACTCTGCTCTGATTGGTCATATGGCCCAGTCTGTTGTGACTGGTCTATCGCTTATAGCGCGTGTTGGAGACAAAATGCACATTATCATATCTGAATTTCAGTTACAGAGGCTTTCTCAGCACTTGATACACAGTGATACAAACAGTAACGATGGCATCAGTTTTACCGTATCAATTTGAGCCTGAGTCCTCATCCTTTTTAAGTTCATGGATTGCTTTTGCAGCACAGACAACAGCGTCTTCACATCGACAACACGAACCAAACTCTTCCAGGCCTCGGTTACAACTACAGTGTTTGAGGGTCAAAGTAGATGCTGTTTCTGGGCAGCCAATGAAGGCCATAGGCTGGCATTCTGCACATTTGTTACAAACCCTGATTCATTTCAGGCAGTTCAGAATCAGTTCTATCGTTTGGGAGACAGTAACTCCATTTATCATGCACTTTGATGTTTGAAACTTTGCAGACCTTTTTCATTTACAAACAGCTATATTACATCCTACATGAAAAGTAATATCTGAAAAAGCATACTAGGGGCAACTTAAACGTTGAAGAAATTATTACACACATCACCTTTTAAATTTGTGTTTCTCTCAGCCCATTTTTTCTGTTTCTGACTTTTCATTTCTCTCTATCATGCCATCATGAACAGGTGCAGGCAGAGGTTAAGAAGGCATGGCTGAGGCGCAGTCTTGCATTAGACCTGAAGCAGAAGGCTCGTGGCAGTGCAGGATGTGGGAGTGGCTACTATGGAGGCATGATGTCACACACCACCACCCAGAGCGTATGTCTCAGTGTCAGTGGTACTAAAGGCCTGCCGCTGGGGACCATCGGGGGCAAAGGACAATCGCGTCTCCACCATTCAGGAAACTTACCTGGCTACACGCCTCACGATACAGAGACTGTGTTTTATACAGTGCAGCAGCATGAGCTGGTTCTGAGGCAGACTGATGGGAAAGGGTCTCAGTCCAAGCAGACTAGCAGGAATGCAGAAGAAAGTGAGCATGATTTTGAGCCATGTTTTGTAGCAGATGAGGAACATTCTGGTTCCATGTCTTGGAAAGAACTGGAAACGATGCTTTGATGGTCTCTTGGCTGGATATTATTAGTGGTGCTTACTGTTGTTAGAAACTCTTAAGTATTCAATAGGCTAGTATTGAGTCAGAATGAAACAGAAGTTGCGGTAGTCTTTACTTATTGTGACGTATTGTGATGTCATGTGAGTGACAGGTTGCCCCGCCCTCGCACCAGTAAACACATCATCAGGGAAGAGCAGAGATGATGCTGCAAGAGAGAGGGGAAGTTATTTTGATTAAAGATTATGAGGGCACATGAATTTAAAGAAACATAGACGAGCACAGATAAATCATTTATTTAAAAAAGCATATGGCGATATTCCATAAAAATAAAAAAAAAAGTCAGTTTTTATATCGTGCCCAATCAATTTCAATCAGTATTTTCAACCAGTCTCTTGTTTTCTTAAAAAAAAAAAAGAAGCAAAATTTGAGGTTACATACTGTATGAGGCACTTGTGAAAGTGATTTGAGCCAATCCGTATTAAAATATACACAGGCTACGTTTACATGCACCCAAATAATCCATTTGTAATCGGATTAACGGCTGAGCTTGATCCGAATGAATGGAATGGGTGGTTTATTCCTTTTCTAATACGATCCAACAGCAAAACAACACGCATTACGCAGCGCACGAGTTCACGTTCACAGTAAAACCGTTGCTGATTTATGAATGTGTATGCCAAAAGGGCAAAAATAACGATGAGCTGTGTCGGTGTCATTCCATGGTTGTCTCTGCAAGTGTGATTGATATGACGTCTCACGCAGAGCGCGTGCACAAAAGTTTTAATCGGAATGTATATAAAACACATATAAAAGGATATTTGAATCAGATTACAATGTTTTGAGTACATGCAAACAGATCTGCTGTCGGATTCAATTCATTCGGATTGACGAAAATTGGTGCATGTTGTTTCAATAGTATAGCTACATAAACAATATTTGTTTTAAGACAAATTTAGTGTGAAAAACCACTTACCTTTCCTGTGTAAAGTTATATTAAATTTTACAACTCTGTTGCCATGACAACGAAACAACAAACTCGTTGACCCTAAAATCACTATAAAAATGATGTTAACAGATTTACAGGCCAAACACAGAAAGTGACCTTTCGCCGGGAGTTTGATTGACAAGTGATCTAACCAATTATAACGCAGAATCCGCCATTTTGTCTGACAAAGCAGTCAGGAGTTAGAAGATTAACCTCGGTGGACTTGAACTTGAAAAATGGTGTGTACTGACGTCTTTCCGCGTTTGAAACAACATTCCTTCTCATGTTCATTCGTGTTTATTTGATGCTATGAATTAACTAGTAGGAAGAGATGATCGGTTCAGGAGCCGCTTGAGCTGAGGCGCTACAGAAATCTGTCATGACACAAAACGGTTTTTATTGTTCGAATTTCTTAAAAAATTACACAACTTCAAATCTGGGACTTTGTTTAATATCATAAGTAACCTGCTCTGTCTTGTCTGTCGACGTGTTGTCAGTGTCCTCTTTGCTCCGCGATGTATTTTTCACTTTGTGTGGCGTGACAGGCTTGTCGGAAAAAGCAACAGTAACTAAGGGGGGCAGGTCTTTGTGAAGGGTCAATTGATGTAAGTGCTTTTACTTTTATTTATACATTCATAAAATTCATAAAATTCATAAAATTTTAATCCTCCAAAAATTGTCCCCATTCACTTCCATTGCACGTAACAGCAATTCTGCTTTTTTTTTAAAAAACAGAAAACGAATCTAAATAATTTTTCTGGAAATTAACATTATGTACTGCTGGACAATTAAATGAAAAAAACAAACAAAAAACATTTATATTCAAGAAGGGGACAATATCTAGAGACCACAAAGTCATAGATTATGCACTTTGACCTGGGCCAATAAGCAACCATCTAGCAATGTCCTAGCAACCACCCTGAACACCCTAATAACTGCATAGCAACATACATTGCAAAACACTGTACTAAACTAACCCCAGCCCATCAGCATTGTGGTGGTGAGTTTTAAAAGCACAAGCACCACACACTTCTTAAGAAAATGTTGAGCTGAGTTTTTAATAGTGGAATTTCACGCTGTTATCACCTATCGCATATATGATAAACCTTCACATTTGAAATGTACTGTACAGATGAACTTTAGTATCAGTTGACTCGCTTTGTCAGTTTCAAATATTTCTATGTCTGTCTTTCACTTTACTCATTGTCTGGTAAATGTTCAGTAAGAATTTATGTCCCTCTTAAAAACTTAAATTGATAGTCTGTTTGTAAGTGTAGCAAGCATAAGCTGATTATAAGATGCTTATTTGGAATATAAGCTCATTATCACATTTTATGTTGCACATTATTAACCAAACTCACAAGATCATGATGGCTATCCTTTAATGTTCTGTCACTTGGTCAAGCGCTGTGCTTCACAAACCCTCACTTTTGATATTTGGGTTCCAAATCTCCAAATTTAGTCTTTTTTCCAAGTAAATATTCCTGGTACATGAGCAAACTTAACAAACTTAATGTCTATGTATATTTATCAGGCATACATAAATGAGATGGATAAGATTTCTTTAATTTATTTTAAATACACAAACAGGTTTATATAGCCTATTTATCTTCAATCTAGCCAATTTGTTTCAAACATATACATTTGAAATTAAAATATTGCTTGTTCCACAGCTTGCCATATTTTAATCATGTTTATACTTTTTAACTGAATAAATGTTATTGTTTTCACAATGAACAGATTTATACTGATAAAGCTATTTGAATAAAAACATTTAGAAGATATAATTAAAATCAAATAGATGCAAATATTTCATAAAAAACTATGCCATGCATGATTTCTTTGATTGCAGAAGGTCTACCCTGTATGACTGACAAATATGCATCACATAAAGTTTATTAGATTATGTTAAAACTGTGCATTCCAAATGGATGGAAATTATATGTGCAATTCAAATATATAAATCTTAAATGTTGGCCTAGATATTTTTAAGCGCATGGATGTTTGCATGCTGGACTGCTGTAGTTTATTGAATTAGTAGTAAGTGACAAGGGAAGATCAAGACATTGTCATACTCCTCTTTAACACACACTCTCTCTTCAGTGATCAATACGCTTGACACAACTTTTTTTCCTCCATAAAATAAAGTGATTTTAGATTTAGAAATCCACCTGCCGATGACAAAAAATGGATTTTGTGTTTAATGTAAAATCAATATTTTGT
This sequence comes from Anabarilius grahami, assembly GCA_003731715.1. NCBI lineage: Eukaryota > Metazoa > Chordata > Actinopteri > Cypriniformes > Xenocyprididae > Anabarilius > Anabarilius grahami. Next base: position 314,304 of record RJVU01053030.1, read on the forward strand.
CGATATCTGTGTGTTGAATAAAATCCAGAATGCCTGTAACGTGTAATATGTATTTATTAAATACTTTATGTCACTGGAATTTGTACTTCATTAATGTCAGTCATGATGAACACAGAAAACAGTTTCACCAGGACACAAGGAAAAGTAAAACCAGCACTTATGTTAAATAGGTATGCAAATCAGTAACAAAATAATGTCCACAATGTTTGAAGTGAGGTTTAAAAAAATGGATGTGAAAGGATGCATGTGTTTGATTGGCAAACACTTTCACGTACAGGTTGCTTCAATCCCAGTTCAAAACAAACATTTTGTCTTTCTATTATATGTCTGTTCTTTCCCCCATAGACTTTCTATTCATTTCACAGTATTTCAGCTCTCTGCCCTAGACGCCCTCTCATTGCAGTCAGGAATTTCACAGCTGAGCTTCAGGTCCAAACCTAGACCAGGGCTGCATCCGAAAACTGGAAAATGCTGCCTTCGGAGGACACATTTCAAGGTAGGAAGGCATCAAGGCCCTTCCGAATCCAAAGTTAGCTTCACTTCCTGTGTCCTGAGATATCTTCATCTGATCGATTTTTGAAGCCAGCATAGATGTATCCTTCACTGCCTTTGATATCCCACAATCCTGTGCTTTCCATTCTGTGACAGTTGAGCTAGAAAAATAAAGATGGCGTCCGAAAGTTGCGTTTGCTGGTCAGTTTGTGTGTAAATGTACGTTTTTGACCAACATAATTCAATATTTGTTTATAGTTCTCAACAAAGCTCGCGCTATTTTGCTGTAGATCATTAAAGGATTAGTTCACTTTCATATTAAAATTTCCTGATAATTTACTCACCCCCATGTCATCCAAGATGTCCATGTCCTTCTTTCTTCAGTCGAAAAGAAATTAAGGTTTTTGATGAAAACATACCAGGATTATTCTCCTTATAGTGGACTTCAACGGCCTCCAGATGGTTGAAGGTCAAAATGACAGTTTCAGTGCAGCTTCAAAGGGCTTTAAACTATACCAGACGAGGAATAAGGGTCTTATCTAGCGAAACGATCGCTCATTTTCTTAAAAATAATAAAAATGTATATGCTTTATAAACATAAACGATTACCTCACAGTATTAATGACAGAATTTTCATTTTTGTGTGAACTAACCCTTTAAGATTTAGGCCATAATTAGGCTATGAGTTCTGAGCACATTTACAAGTGGGAAACTGAATTCTAGATGATAATTGAGTTGCTGAGTTGTGACGTTGGAAGGGTGTGTCGATATGAAAATATGGTGAAAAAAGCTGATCTATAATATAATATCATACAATAATCTATCTATAATCTCTATACAGAGAGATCAGTGAGTGGAAAGCAAGTCTGTAGAGAATGGTGTAAAGTTAACTTTCACATCTTGTTTTATGTAACAAAAACATTTATTTGTAATAAGTATGAATAAGTGATGGAGATTTTTCATAATTTTTAACATACTGTTCATAATAGCCTATTATTCTTTTGATTTGTTTAGGTTTTGTAAAAACAAACTTAGACATTAAGTTTATGTAATGATACCTTCGTTTTTGCTTTTCGTCATCTGTTTTCAAAGCGATTTTATGTTATTTTTATTCTGTTTTTGCCATGAGACAAAAACAAGATGCTCTCATGGCGACATCATGTGGTCAGCATGTGAACGTGGTGTGTGACTGGAACTCACTGAGGTCTGAAGTGGGACATTTAAAGGGTTAGTTCACCCAAAAATGAAATTTCTGTCATTAATTACTCACCCTCATGTCGTCCCAAACCCGCAAGACCTTCATTCATCTTCGGAACACTTATCTCCCATAGAAAGCAATGAATGCACTGCGTCAACTGCATAGGAGAATGACAGGGAAGAGGAAAAATTGTTAAATAAATTTCGTTTTGTTTTGTTTTTTAAAAAATAACTTCATTTGTGTTCCGAAGATGAACGAAGGTCTTGCAGGTTTGGAACGACATGAAGGTGACTACTTAATGACAGAAATTTAATTTTTGGGTGAACTATCCCTATAATTTGAGATATTCCCAGGTCCAACCAGCATGCTATACCAAATAAAGTGCTGTAGTAATCACGTATTTTTGTTGGCCAACCCGGAAGTTACAATTGCCCTTGTACCCTTGACAAAAAAACAATAGGATTTTCATTGGCTTTTGGATTTTTGCTGAAAATAAGCTCTGTGACCAACAAAAATGCTAATTCTTAAATTTTTTTTCATCATGATAATCTTGTGCACAACGAACTACATCGTCACATCATTTCAACATCACCAACATTAAGCTTCCAGCAACTTTCAACTTCAGTCTTTATTTAAAAACATTTTCCCTGAAAGTTTGAGTTAGAATGATTTGCAAGAGCGTGATTATAAACACAACGAAGCTGGAAAAATGGACTAGAGATGTTTACCTGTTCGCCCTGATGACGTTTGCGACAATCCTCTGTAATACCATTTAGCCACGCATTGCTTTTTTCAAGGCAAGTAATAGTTTTAAAAAAAATCACAAGTGGGTATTACAGTCAAGCAAAAAATTATTCAGACATTTTTGATATTTTTGATATATTTTTACTAGTGGGTGCAGGACACTATAGTTCATTTATGTAAGTGAGGATAGCAAAATAAAGTAAACTGTGACATATTATACCCAAAAATTCTTCATACAGTGGACTAACAGTAAAACTGATACAAATTTGGAAAAAATTATTCAGACACTTTGACCTGACCATGTTTTGCTTAAGTGTTATCTGACATAATTACGATTATTTTTTTCTGACAGTTTAATTTAATATTGTCATATTTTATTACCATTTTTTTTTAACTATGTGAATAAACTGTAATAATGTATGAAATGTTCAAGGTGTCTGAATACATTTTGGTTTGACTGTATGTATTTTATGTCGTAGAATAAAATATCTAAATATTTTTGATCTTGTGTTAACCACAGACCTTTCTTCAGGAATTTAAAGGCACAATATGTAAGATTTTTGGATTAAAATATCCAAAAACCACTAGAACAGTGTTATATATTTTGTTCACTTGTGTATTTACATTGTCCCAAATGTTTCCAAGAATGTTTAAATCCAGAGAAATAATCAATATTAATCATGACATGGACCGTGTCCGTGCGTCACATATCTATATGACATCATACCTGCATTACCCTTGATTTTCCGGTTTTAAACCATGGAAACACCAAAGATGCTTCAATATATTATGTGTTTTTATTAGACAGGTGAGCAACTGTTTGGATACATTCATTGACACAAAAATAATCATTAGGCCTGGGACAATACATCGATTCTGATACTTTCCGAACGTATTCTCTCTCGAAACGATTCTGAGCATAGTTTTTAACAGCAGATGGCGCTCTAGGCTAGTTTTTAACCGCACACCCAAAAGCTCACAAAGAAGAGTGGTGAACAACGCTTGTGCATTCAGCTGAGTCATATAAGTGGTTAAATACACTTGCACCTCGGCTCAGAATGCTTTTTTGAATGGTTTAAGTGGTGTGTGTGAAGGAATTGGAAGCAGGCAGAATACGGCTGTTTCTAAAGCACATAGTGCCATCTGCTGTTAAAAACTAAGCTCAGAATCGATTTGCCAAACATTTGGAAAATATCAAAATCGATACAGAATAATTGTGTCACGAATCGAGAATCAATGTATTGTCCCAGCCCTATTAATCATTGTTATATAGCTCAACACAGTAAGTCTTATTGTTTAAATCTAGTTTTCTTGATTTACCGTGAGTGCCATGTTTTTCCATGACTAATATTGGTCTAGCTTACTGCAGTGCGCAACAAGTGTCTCATAGTAGCCGTCAAACAAACGCACAGAGTAGCATTATAACAACTTTCAACACACAAATGTATCTAATATGATTAAACAGCCCCTTGTTACCCCATATACGCATGACCGGAAGAAGTGGAAGTGGCGACTGCGGCATAATAAAAGCCCCACTACTCTCCAGCCATGAGTCTCGCTTGTCTCTCATTAGCAATTGCTCCAGTGGCTTTCAGCCACACCCTGCTTCATACTACAGTAATTTTAATAAATCTTTAATACATTTGCTTATCTATGAATATGATTTTATGCCCAAGTCCCTTCTGATTCTTTTCCACCGGCTGTGATGACAACACCTCCCATGATTCCGCGAAATCAAAGCGTCATCAAGCTACGCCTTTGTTTTGAATAAGCGACCTCTAGTGGCAAAAATTACATATTGCGCCTTTAATAAAAAACTGGAAGAGATAAAATACTAACTCATTTCTAGGTTTTTGCCTACAAAATACATCATCCCTGCAGCACTCTATATTATGGAAGGCCATTTCTGCCACATAAGAAAAAAACATGCTTTGGTAAATCATAACTATGATATAAAAAGTATTTTTATATCATAAAAATTAGAAATTAGATAAAAAGCTGAAATTATGACATAAAAAGTCATAAATACGACACAAAAGTCAACGTTATGACATACTAAACCATAATTGTGACATAAAAGTCATAGTTTTAGGATTCTACTTTTTATCTCATAATTTCGATTAATCTCAATTATGACTTAATCTGTAATAATTTCTTGCTCTGATTGTCCAAAATGTTTTTTGTAACTTTTCTTTATCATATAGACACATTCTTTTTGGGTTTTATGATAAAGACAAGAATCTACTTAATGCAAGTTTTTGTATAAACTTTATTTTATTTATTGGAAAGATTTATATCCATAAGTGTAAATGCATGAAAAGTAAACCCCACTTTAACTTTTTCAAACAAGAATTGAAGATTTATTTAAATGCAATTTCAACTTCTGTTAACAAGAAAGCAATGAAAACATCCAGAATTTGTGCCATGTTTAATATTCTTCCTTAATATATTTGTTTATCTATTTGCCCTCTTTTTTTTTTTCTTCTTCTTCTCTTTTTCTCTTCTCTAATTTTTGAAATATTGTTTCTTTTTTTGCATGTACCAACTTGTTCTGTTTAATATTGCAAAAAAAAAAAAAAAAGTGTGATATTTCTCATAATTATGACTTAGTCCCCTGGTTTCACAGACAAGGTTCAAGCTAGTCCCAGACTAAAATGCATGTTTGAGCTGTTTTACCTTTAAGCAACTTGCACTCACTTATCTTAAAATCTGTCAGTGCTATTGTTTTGTCTCAAGATTCACACCAGTAATGTTTTTTTTTTCAAAGGGGCGTTTATAAAAGCTATTAAATATCTTAATTGAACTATGGTCTAATCCTGGCTTAGTCTAAGCCCTGTTTATGAGAGGTCGTTATGTCATAATTTTAGCATTCTACTTTTTATCTCATAATTTCGATTAATCTCAGTTATGATTTAAAGGATTAGTCCACTTTTAAATAAACTTTCCCTGATAATTTACTCACCCCCATGTCATCCAAGATGTCAATGTCTTTCTTTCTTCAGTCAAAAATAAATTAAAGATTTTGATGAAAACATTCCAGGATTTTTTTCCATATAGTAGACTTGAATGGGCACCAAACAGTTGAAGGTCAAAATTAGTTTCACTGCAGCTTCAAATTGTTCTACACGATCCCAGATGAGAAATAAGAGTCTTATCTAGTGAAACCATTGCTCATTTTCTGAAAAAAATTTAAAATTATATGTTTTATCCAGAAATGCTCATCTTGAACTAGCTCTCTTCTTCTTCTTCTTTATTAGAATTCCGGCAGTGTAGACACTGCTAAGTGTATTACTGCCCTCCACAGGTCAAAGTTTGAACTAATTTTTATATGCAATATGCTAGTATATAACAATTAGTTCAAACTTTGACCTGTGGAGGGCAGTAATACACTTAGCAGTGTCTACACTGCTGTGCTGGAATTCAAATAGAGAAGAAGAAGAGAGCTAGTTCAAGATGAGCATTTCTGGTTAAAACTTATATAATTTTCCATTTTTTTCAGAAAATGAGCGATGGGTTCACTAGATAAGACCCTTATTTCTCATCTGGGATCGTGTAGAACAATTTGAAGCTGCAGTGAAACTAATTTTGACCTTCAACTGTTTGGTGCCCATTGAAGTCTATAAGGAGAATAATCCTGGAATGTTTTCATCAAAAACTTTAATTTCTTTTCGACTGAAGAGAGAAAGACATGAACAGCTTGGATGACATGGGGGTGAGTAAATTATCAGGGAAAGTTTATTTAAAAGTGAACTAATCCTTTAATATGTGATAATTACTCATAATTATGACTTAGTCCCCTGGTTTCACAGACAAGGTTCAAGCTAGTCCCAGACTAAAATGCATGTTTGAGCTGTTTTACTTTTAAGCAACTTAAGCACTCACTTATCTTAAAATCTGTCAGTGCTATTGTTTTGTCTCAAGATTCACACCAGTAATGTTTCTTCTTTTTTTAAGGGGCGTTTATAAAAGCTACTTAAATGTCTTAATTGAACTATGGTCTAATCCTGGCTTAGTCTAAGCCCTGTTTATGAGAGGTCTTTATGTCATAATTTGACTTTTTATCTCATACTTATGATTTATGCCATAAATTCTGACTTTTTATGTCATAATTTCAACCTTTTATCTCATAATTAAATTTTTTTTTAAAGTCATAAGTATGATTTACCAAAGCATGTTTTATTTTTTTCTTATGTTAATGGATTTCCATACTATAAGCCAGATGGCAACCTAGTAGCATGGTACTATGCTATTCCGACCCGCTTATTTTGTGACTGATGCCCTCTAGCGGCCGCATTGGTTGACTGCGTCTCAGCAGCGGTGGAAAGGTGCGTCCTTCATGCGCGTCCCCTCAGCACAATACGACCTATTTAGAATAACCTTTCCAGTTAATAAAAATCTTATGAATTTAGCTTAATTGTTGTTTAATATGACTTGCTTCTTCCGAGATTTGAAAGAAATGTGAAACATCCAAAAATGATTTTGCTGATCCGGTGGATGCTGAGATCATGATGAGGTCAGTATAGAGGAGGGGTGCAGACGGTCGCCGTCAGTGTCTCTCTTTAACAGCGCTCAAGGAGAAAGCCTCTGTTCATCAGCACTTTATAATAGCGGAGAATGGCGTTTTCATATCGACTGTCTTCGCCTGTTCTGCCTCATCTCTGAATGCGGTTGTGTGTGTATTTGTGGCGTAAGGGAGGGGTCCATTGGGATGGAGCAGAGTTTCATGCAGTCCGCGATGGCTATGGGTGCACAGTCCAAGAAAGGCTTCTCCAGAAGCATCGCCGTGGAAAGAAAAAACCTTATCACGGTCTGTAGGTGAGTGACAAGCTTTCAGAAGTCACGAATGTACAGTAGCATATGTTGCAGTGTGTTTATGGCCTTCAGCGAGTCATAAACACGGATGCGATACTAACAAATGTCATTTTTCTGCTGGATTTGTTATCTTAATTCATTTACAAAATGTACAGAGAGTCTGAAAACGTTTTCACTGTCATCCTAAAGAAGTCTGTAGATAGATATCTGTAGACGTGATGTCTGACAGACATATAAACAATTCAGGGCGGTCTGGATAGCTTAAGATCTTTGTTTGAGTTCTGTAGACTTGCTTTTACGAGTCTGTCTGTATATTCTTAATTATTAAGCGTATGTTATCAAATGTGTGTGGACGCGAACATTATTTTTGAAACCGGACATTGCACGCGATGTGATTTATGTCTGTTCCCCGGATGATGTCGTTGCTATGACGACAACCTTCCTACCGCAAGGGCAGCAGGGCTGACGGGGGCCGCTGGGAATCTGCTGTGCTGTACAGAGAATAGGGGTCATAAAATGATGCGCTTCAATTATCGAAATTCGGAAGAATATCATTGAACGTTTTGGGCCCACTTCATACTAAGTGTCTGTAGTTTCTTTATAGGCATCTATGGTTCCATGAATAACCTTTAACGTGTGAGTCATTCCACGGAACCGGTACGATTTGAGTCCCTCTGACCTTTTTCAGTGTATTTTATCTATAGAGGGTATGCACGTGACGTCACAGTCGACCGTTAGGACTGCGGTCACGCCCACTGAGTGGCACAAACTAAGACTGAGCGGCAGCATTGGTTTTCAGCGTGAATGCCGCGAAAAACACACAAAACACTTCCAAAACGGGAAAGAGCTTTGTGATTGACTGTACAGATAGCTTTGACACAAAACCTGAGGTATATATTTAAAGACTGCCGAAAAAGAAGCAAATGGATCACTGAAATTCACAGAAACAGCTGGACTCCAGCAAAGAAACGTGGATTTGCAGCAGTGGCGGCTACTGGTCTGACAGAGAGGGGAAGCTCATTTTCGGCCTACATCATAAAATTGTCTATTTATTTAAAAGTAAATTCTGCCCTACGTTCCTTTTCAAGTAAATGGTCTGTGACCCTGTCGTACCAACTAGGAGTCTTTTCAAGTAAAAAAATATTAAACTCTGTAGAACTGAAACAAGGAATGTGGTGTATAATTGTGTGAAATGTATGATGAAAATCAAGCAATTTCGCCAAGCAAATATCAAAGAAATAGGTTGCAGCAGTTTTTATTTCGACTGAACTTGAGAAATCCGCGATGGGACTAAGCGCGAATAGCTTCAGTGATTCCTTATAGTACAGAATCGCTGTCAGTCAAAAGGAGATGCAGTCTTTCGACAGACCCTCCAATCATCACGCAGAAGCTCGGAGTCCGGGCCAGCCCACTCCCCTTTCACCCCCAGAGACGCTGAGCGTCCGTGGGCGGGACATAATCGCAGCGTTTATCCAATGACCGTCTAGTTTCGAAGCGCTGAAAAAAACCGTTCAAAGCAGCCCCATTGAAGTCAATGGACGCTGGGCTTCAATAGGGAAATGCACTGTGACGCTGCGGGAATGTATGAGAAGGAAATCGAGTCAGCCGACCTGCTATATGTAACTGATTCTGAACGAACTCGTCTTTGAGATGAACGTTTTCTAACGCATTTTTAGTCAATAAAATGTTAATACAATAGTACATATTTGACCATTAATTTTGTGACATTATAAGGGAAGCCGAGCTTCCCTTGCAGTCTTAAAGAAATCGTCCCTGATTTGCAGTTATCATTTTGTGTCAAACTGTTGGATTTTGAGGTAAAATCATACTGTATATATTGTATTGTTATATATTGTGTTGACAACTTATCAATTAAATATTTACTATCTTATATTCTGCATAATTTGGTGTTTTTAAATAAAAAACACTGACAAAAACTATACAATAAAACTATATATGTTTCAGGGCTGGACAATATGACGATATAACATTGATATAAGTGATTACGCGGATTTAAACCTACCTATATTGTAGTTATATAAAATATTCAGAGGCAGATTTGCTTTATTTGTTTCCCCGGCGTCGAAATCAGGCACATATAAATGTCAGGAAACACGACTCCTGGCTGCATGTCCATATCCATGGATTAGGTTTATTTGACAAGTTGTAAGGAACAATTTCGAGTCCAACCTTTAGTGTAATTCGTTTGTTTTACTCGCGTTTTCGCAGTTTCCTCTACTAAATCCAGTCAGGCAGCAGGTTCTTTTGCCACTCAGTGCAGCTGAGGGAGCGCGTTTTCTGCGGGAAAGTGACGTTGATGCATACCCTCTATTGGGTCACCAAAATATATATTTTTAAAAGCTTTTTGTATTAATTGAAATGTCTCCTTTAATAATGTTTAAAAACATGAAATACATTTTATCTTCATTTTAGAAATTATTTAGTTTTTTTCAGTTGACACCACCTATTTTGTCATGTCCCTCTAGGCCTTTTATGAAAGTGTACTTGGGATATGAATAATAAAATGAGAAAATCCATTCATTTTGCCATTCCCATAAATATCCATCTTTGCTTTTTTGCTGGTAATGTTTTTTTTTTCCTAAGAAAATTCATGATTATTCATTAAAATCATTTAGTTCCGTACCTCAGTAACCCCTCAACCCCGTGACACAAACCATTCTCCCCCTATAAAAATAATTGACTGATACTTGTGACATCATTAATAGGAAGTGACATCATAGAAGTCTTCTGAACAACAATGTGAGCAGACACAGGCAAGTTACCACCTTCTTTAATAATTATAATAAAATTATATTGTGAAATTGTGTTGGTCAAGCTTAACGACTCAACCCCGTTACATCAATTAAAGATGGAAAACTATTACTTGTGAAAATTATCTTTGTTATTTCAACATTATTCATGATTTATTCACTGGATTTAGAGCAGTGGCCATTTTGGGCAAAAAAATCACAACCATGTCACGGCCAACCCCGTCACATCTACATTTTTATTATTATTTTTTTGTTAAGCTTATGAAAAAGTAATTTAAAGTTAGTTGAATTCAATCATAAGAATACTGATTTTAGTTAAGCCTTTGATCAAAAATGATGAGGTTGCTGTAACAAAAAGTGCCCATTTCAAGATTCAAGATTCAAGATTCAAGAGTTTTATTTGTCACATGCACAATTATATAGAGCATATATAACCAGCAGTGAAATGAGAGTCAGGTCCGCTCCATGGACAGTGCAATTATTAAAGAATACAACACAGATGAGAATATACATAACTATAGCTATGAAGGAATTAAATAAAAGTAAACAATAAAAATATAAGAATAAAATATGAAAAAAAAAAAGATGTATACTGTAGAATTAAATATAGAATGGAAAATAATGTGCATGAGAGTAAACTGTAGTCTTAAATATTAAGATACACAGGGATGTGCAAGAGGCAATGTGCATATGTGCATTATTTCAGGGTTTAGTATAGCAAAAGTGTGAGATTTTATGTAACTTTTATATTTGCAATTACTGAATTAGTGTGAGGGACATCTGATTAATAGGAAAATGTTGATTTTATCACAAATACATTTTATAATAATATTCAGAGAGCTCCCATAGTGTCCATAACTTAAAATAATGACCAATAATAATAGGGATTTGATGCCTGAGATGGGAGAATATGTTTTTCTGGAAGTTAAATATGACATTAATGTTGTGGGGTGTTCAGAAAAGTAATACATTTTGGTAAAAAATCAAAAAATGTCTAAGTCCAAATCGCACCGGTTTCGTGGAATTACTAATGCTTTCCATTGCAATGTTCTTTATAGTGAAAAAAGGTTCTTCAGATGGTCCCACTTTATATTAAGTGTCTTTAACTACTATGTATATTGACATTTAAGTTAATCATTTGATGCAATGCACTATTACATATAGCCTACATGTTTTTATATTGTATTTATATTTTAATAATACCAGCATGTAATTACATTGGTGATTAATTTCTGTGCTTACATCTATAATTACACTGTTGACCCTTCCCTTACCCCTTAACCCACCTTTAAACCTACCCATACCACCAAACCTGCCCCTAACCTTACCCCGTTGAGAGTTTGCAATACAACATGAACAGAATAAGTACATTTTACATAACTATTTTACCAAGGTTTTTCTCTCCAGTCTCTGAACTCTGCCTATTGTACGGCTGTGGAGGGCTGTACTGAAAGATTCATTGTTGTGATCAGAACAAGTGATGGTGACGTCACTGCTGTTTTTGTCATTGACAGGAATAACATATTACTCCATGTATGACTATATAATTTAATGCATTAAATGAAATTATATTTGTGGTTACACTGTAAAATGATACATACAGTATATCTTTTCACTAAAATGATGGCTGCAGATTACAAACAATATTATTAATTAAATACAATTATGTTTAGAAGTCACCTCAGATGCTGGGATGGGCTTCAGCAATCCCACACTAAACAAAGAAATAAAAAAATTAAATCAGAAAAACCTTGCTTATATAGAAGTAGTAAAATAATGATTTGTAATCGTAACAGTTACATATTTAAGTCTATGAAAATTGTCTCCGCTACATTTGTTTTTTTCAATATTACATGCGCCATAAACCAGGGTGAAAGCGGATGTAACCCACCTTCAGATGTGTGATAGGCTACATTGCTTAACCCTGATTTGATTCTAAAAGCCCAATTTAATATATTTTGCATAAAAATATTCTTAGCAAGAAAACAGGTGATATTCACTATAAAACTTTTTAGAGATTATTATGTTAATAATCTCTTAAGACATATTTGGCTCCTCAGGGAGGCATATATATACAGTAGAATGTACTAAAACGCTATGTATCTCTTCTATACATTCAAAACACAGCAGTTTTATTCATGAGTCATGGCCTGTCTGTGGATGAAGTAAGAACAGTAAGTAGTTAAGTAAATGTTTTAGTCATTTACCAGAAAGATTCATTTAGTGCATTGATCCAAACAGCTCAAAAATGGAACACACTTACTCATCATATCATCATTGGCCATTACATCACCATTGCTTCTTGCAACAGGTTTGTAATGCATAGACTTGAGTGTATTGAAGATTTATAAGATTTTGTATCTTATCTTTGTATCTGAAATAGTTTTAAATATGCATTGTTTTACTGTGGACAAATATAAAGACATTCTCTTTGATAAAGATTGTGGTAATGCTTTGCCTATAGATTTGCCTTGTTACACCTTTTTTAATTATCCCTTTTTAAAAAGAATTGAACATAATTGCATTTAGTGTGCACTTTTAGTGTACTTCAGATCTTAAAAGTATATATTTTTTAACTGAACTTGCTGATAACCTACACTTTGTAATAATGTCAAATTAAATTAAAAGTTCTCCTTTAAAACATACACTTTAAATCATGTTTTAATCATCTTTTATCATTAAAAAGGACACTTATTTTGATGTGTTAACATTCTAAAGTACATGTAAAGTTCTTGAGTATAATTTTAACTGTAGTAGCCTGTGTTATTGTCTTGCATGGTTGCAGGAATGGAAATAAAGTGCAGGATTTAGTTTAGTTTAAAAAAAAATTTTTAAAAAAAAAGGTGACAGAAACACTCTGAATACTCAGGATCAACTCTCAAACAGAACAACCAACTAATTTTGACAAGATTGGAGAATGAACAGAACAAACACAGGGCTTAAATACACAAGAAAAACTCATAAACGGAAACGACAGATGCCCCTTATGGAAAGAAAATATATTTCCCTATATATGAATGATCAATATATTACATGATTTAATAGTATATTTGAAAATATTCAGAAAAATGTATTGCATAAATATATTACAATATATTTAATAATACATAAGGAATTGCCTCTTTTCATATATTGAAATATATGTGATAATATATCATAATGTATGTAATTTTATATTCAGTAATATACTTCATGATATATAGATTTATATGTGATCAGATATGGTACTGCATGCATAATATATTGCAGATATATTTACTCATGCAGTATAAACACATATATATTATGTAACACATTTCTTAGATTTTATAATTTTTAAAATTTTTCATATTTTCAAGTTAGTTAACAAAAGCACACCTGCATGTACTAAAGTTTCTATCAAAGAGACTATCACTGTGCTATAGTTTGCACAGCTGTTACTTTTTTAATAAAGTTATTATATGGTGTTCAGCCAATCATAAACCTAACCACGGGCTCTACTCTTCCGCACAGTGGTAACCCCAAAAACTCACACATACCAGAAAACCTTTTAAATTTCAAAATAATACAACTTTAAACACTAACAGATCTCCCCCTATATCAATATTGAGCAAAACACATGAAATAGCACTTCATTTTAACATTTACTCTCATTTAACAGTCAGAAGCAAAGCATGCTGGGAACTAGAAGTCTGTTGTAACCACTGATTGTAACTCATTCCATGAATGTGTGTATATATGTGTACAATACATTCACATTTATATGGGAACATGTATGTGCAATATATGTACACAATAAAGGATCAAACTTAATGAATGTAATGCTATTTTTGTCTTCGTTTATAAATATTTTATATGTATCAATATATAGCCATACATGGTCAACGCATATATTGCAGTATATTGAAAAATATAAGCACACGTTTCCCATATATGGAAATGTATTATGTAATTATTTCGCATTATATTTTGCAGTATATTCCCATATATTTTTGTTCCGTAAGGAGCAGATCATAGTCATATCATTGAAAAAACATGGTAACAAATGCAAACATAGGAAACAGAACTAAACACATGCGAAACCCACTCACAAACAGAAACATACGTACCAGATTACCCGTAAACAGTTACATGTGTATGATATTACATTTAAACCTAATATATTGCAGACTTTATCATTACAAATGTGTGAATGCACATATACAGTATTTAAATACTTTATATAAAACCTTCAATAGAAATGACATTAAAGTATATTTTAGATTACCATACATTTTTGTCATTACATTCGGCAGTACACTTGAACTATATTTCAAAGACAATAAAGGGATAGTTCACCCAAAAATGAAGATTTTTTCATGATTTACTCCCCCTCAAGTTGTTCCAAACTTGTTTAAATTTCTTTGTTCTGCTGTACACAAAGGAAGATATTTGGAAGAATGTTTGAAACCAAGCAGATCTCGACCACCCCATTTTTTTTCCCTACTATGGTAGTCAATGGGGGTCGAGATCTGCTTGGTTTCAAACATTCTTCCAAATATCCTCCTTTGTATACAGCAGACCATAGAAATGTATAAAGGTTTGGAACAACTTGAGGGGGAGTAAATCATGACAGAATTTTCATTTTTGGGCAAACTATCCCTTTAAGTAGCCTAATTGGTCCACAATACAGACAACACACAATTGAAGTCAATTGAATAAAAAAGATATTTCTTAGATGCAAATAAAACCAGGAAAGCAAAAAACACAAGAGAGAGAGAGAAAGGAAAATAGAGAACAGGGAATCAGTGGTGTAGGTATTGAAACACAATGGAAACCAGATAAATTTGTCCCAATTTCAGCATAATTCTATGCCATTTTGTTGTATAGTGTGAGTAGTGTTCACACTAGAAACAATTAAGAGAATATGCACTTCAAATAGCCAGATGATACTCTTCATTATTCAAAAAACAACAACAACAAAAAAACACTCCATGCACTCAACTGTCACATCTTTGCCTTTCCTTGCATAGCAGAGGGGGAGGATGTTGGATGACAAAATAACCTTATAAAATACATTAGATGGTAGAGCATTGCAAAAGTGCATAGTATTTAATGTGACAACTCAGGTCTATAGGATTTGTTTTTGTTTCTTATAGATGCAATCATTTTTTCCATATTGGAGTAAATTATAATGTTTTTGTGTGGCAGGTTTTCTGTGAAGACACTGTTAGAGAAGTACACAGCAGAGCCCATCGATGACTCATCTGAGGAGTTCATTAACTTTGCTGCTATTCTGGAACACATCCTCAGTCACCGCTTTAAAGGTAAGACAGTGTATACAAAATCACTTGTACACTTTTAAACTTTAAAAGTACATTACGGATATATTTAAGCCAGTGATGTGAATGGAGGCATGTCTCTTGCAGGCTCTGGCAGCTGGTTTGATGGTCAGCGCAGTTTTTGGGACTTCATCCGTCTGGCCTGCAGCAAAGTCCCCAATAACTGCATAAGTAGTATCGAGAACATGGAGAACATCAACTCCTCACGAGCAAAGGTGGGCATGCGAAATAGTTATGGTAGGATAATTAAGTACTGTAATGATTAAAGCTGCTTTAATACACAAACAAAAAATCCATGGTACTTTTTTGTGTCACAGTAATGGTATAATAGAAATACCTAGGTTCTTACTTTGAAGGGTTAGTTCACCAAAAATGAAAATTGTGTCATCATTTACTCCTCATGTCATTCCAAATCTATATTACATTCTTTCTTCTGTGGAAAATAAAAAAAACATATTTTGATAAATGTTTTTTGTCCATAAAATGAAAGTCAGTGGTAACCAAAACCAACTGGTTACCAACATTCTTCAAAATATCTCTTTTTTTTTTTTTTTCACAGAATATACAAAAAGTCATACAGGTTTGGAATGACAAGAGGGTAAATAAATGAGAGAATTTTCAATTTTTGGGAAACTGTTATGAATAATCATACAGAAGAGTACAGGAGAAAATTGCACTTTGGTGAATTGTAAACATTTTTGGTTTTCTTAAAAAAATGTAATTTGACTCTGATATGTTTTATTCTCAGGAACATTTAATAAACTCAACTTTCTTTAAAGGTGTTCATTAATGTTTCTGCAGCATATGCATGTTTTATATGGTTTATATGATGAAGCTTGCAGTGATTTATGATTCATCCATGCCTCTAGGGCAGAGCATGGCTACGGGTTGCACTAATGGAGAAACGTCTGTCTGAATACATCGCCACAGCTTTGCGAGATAGTCGCACCACAAGGTCAGACTAAAGAGAAAAAACTCAATATTAATCATACCACCAATATGATCCATTTATGGTCACACCCAGGCATCAATACATATATCCAGTTTAAAAATAACAATTTACACAGCCATTAAGAACGTTAAACTATTGAATGCAGAAAATGGTGCATCTATAATGTGATTGTGTGTGTTTATGAATTGCATGTGTGTGTTTGTCTGCAGGAGGTTCTACGATGAAGGTGCCATAATGTTGCGAGAAGAAGCAACTGTTCTGACTGGAATGCTCATTGGACTCGGAGCGATTGACTTCAGGTAAGAGGATGGAGATTGGAAGGGGTAATAAACTGAGGAATACAAAACATACAATCTCTGTTTCAAAATCTCAGCATTCCAACTGAAATGGAACCTCAAATGTAATATATTTAGAAAGCTATACATAGGCAGCAACCGCGTACAATACTATAATGCTGGTTCTGGAACCAAGTGAGAATGTTATGCAGTGTAATCAATGTTATGTAAATCTTTGTTGATCTGTGTTTGTTGCCAGTTTCTGTTTGAAGGGGGAGGCTCTGGATGGGAAGTCTGAGGCTGTTATTGACTACACTCCTTATCTGAAATTCACACAAAGGTAAGAACTTTTATATCCTACAGTACAGCTCAGTTTCATAAAGGGAATGGTGTGGGAGAGATGTTTAGAGTTTATTTATATTACTTTATCAAGGGTGGCACCACTACTACAAAAGTGGTGGGGGTCCAAAGTTTTATGCTTTTGGGGTGTATAATGTGGATTATTATTACCACAAGGTTGTATAAATTACCATCTGCACATTCTAAATTAGGCATAATGAATCAACGGATATCATTTTCAAGAATTTGTTCTTCTTTGTTAATGTTAATTTATAAATATACTTTCATCCATTGTTAGATCATGTCAGTTCTAACAGATGCTACATCACTTTGTTTTAATATTAAAAAGAATTGGTATATATAGATTTTACATAAGCCAAGATTTAAAAATGCTTTAAAATTATTAACTAACTTTTCTTCATTGGATATTACAAAACTGCCCTTTTTATTCCCTTTCTCTGGCTCATGGTGTCTTCACTGGTAATTGAAATCTCAGTTCATTATTCTTAATAACTATATTTATTTATACCGACCATTTTGTAATACACCTCTGCATGACATGAGGGTCTATCGTAAATAAAATGCTACTTTTATAGTTTTTCTTTGTACCATCTATGATGAAAGATTCTGAAAGGGAATGTGCAAAGTCTAAAAGAAAAATGTGCAACTTTCACATGCATCTGATCAACAGTTAAACCGCACACTTTTATTTTAGTGTTGTTGTTATTGCAGCAAACAATTTTCTTCATCCATTCAGTTTAACAGCATTAGGTTGAAGAGTGAAAACTTTGTGATTCAACTAAACTGTGCATATGCATTTTAAACACTTAGATTATGTTCTTTCTCCATCCATGCAATAAATGTGTGCTCTGGTAAAGTCAATGGTATGACTAATTTCAGGGGCCAACAAAATTAAAATATAAAAATCAGCATATCAGCATAGCTAATGTACAGCGAGCACTATGGTGAGCGCTTTAACTCTTTATTCAGACCTGTCAGACCTGTTTGTTATTGTGCTGGGACACTTCAGGGATTGGTGGTGATAATATAGCAAAATATCGGTTAAATTCATTACTATTACTAGTAATGAATCTAGTACTACTACTAGATTAATTACTATGCAAAAATATTTAACTGCTCAATGCAATTGACCAGTCAAATCAAGTATTCAATTAAGTCTATTCCATTAAGGCCCATTCACACCAAGAACTTTAACTATAAAGAATATAGCTGCAAGCAGCGATACAGGGCCAAGCCCTGAAGGGGCAGCAACAGAAGTTGAGAGCCAGAAGAGCAAAAACACCAGAAATAGAATGAAAAAACAGATAGGTTCAGAAGTACAGGTGAGAATGAACTCAAAATGAACAGAAGTTCATATGAAAATGAACACAGAATGAACAAAAAACTAATTTCTAATCCAAGAATAAGAAAGATTAATTCAATTACCCAGATAATAAAAAAATTGATGTGACAGAACATAACACATATTTATAAAGTTGTATCAGGCAGGACTCAAAAACACAATCTTTAGATTACATGCTTGTTGCTTATCATTTTGCACCTCTCAGAAGACTCGCTTACACTCAGTTGCTGGGGTTAGTTTAGTAGTTCAAGATTTTGTATATAAATGCACCACATGTTATATTTAATAAATTCTGATTAGATTATTCGTAGAAAGACACAATGTCTGGAACAGAAGCAACTTTTGCACCACTTCTGGCCACAGTAGCTCTTGCGGTCTGGGAATGTGCCACATGGGATTCAAAACCACGACGTGGAAGGT
This sequence comes from Anabarilius grahami, assembly GCA_003731715.1. Lineage (NCBI taxonomy): Eukaryota > Metazoa > Chordata > Actinopteri > Cypriniformes > Xenocyprididae > Anabarilius > Anabarilius grahami. Next base: position 332,970 of record RJVU01053030.1, read on the forward strand.
TTGGGGCCTGTGGCTACCCAGTTGACACACATTCACCAGGCTGCCAGGGAGAGCTTTCAGTGTGAGAATTAGCACACAAAAGCATTACTTAGCATGTTAACTAGATTAGCATGCTAAGCTAACTTAACTGCTAACGTAGCTTACGGTTAACCTGATAGCCCAAGACTCACATTGAAAAGAATAGCAGGTTAGCATGTTAACCAATTAACATGTTAAGCTTTTTAGCATAGGACAACAAACGCAGCGACAGTCAACTTCAAAAAGGTATTTCTCAGGAACAGTATCGAATAGTCTATCAAAAATGTGTTCAGTCATTGGTCAGTCAACAAGATTTGTTGGAGGAGTAGCGAGAAAACTGTTTTTCATTTACTTCAATATGGTGGACAGGCAAATTGATGGAAAATGACAAATCATCAGAGATATCTTCAGAATTGACATAAATGTAATGACACAAACAAATTTTGGACAATGTTTTCAAAAGTTATATGTGTTTTTTGCAGAAAACCCTAGGACATGTTGTTGATGATCCCTACCTATTTTTTGCATATATGTCAAAATGTTAAAAAAAGTTGCAATTTATGACAAATTTAAAAATGGCAGACTGATGGTTTGTCTGAATACATGGATGGTTTGTCCGAATACGTGGATGCCAATTTTGCCTGGCAAAATTGGCATCCACATGTTCGGCATTACACAAGGAATCCATAGATCTCAGATTCCCAAGATCACAATTTTCTGACAAACTGTTCAAAAGTAATGAGCTAAAATAGCCATTTTGTTGCAATGGATCAAAGTTTTGCTGAGATACAGCCTCTGAACAAATTTTGCATCAATATCGTTAAGTTCGTGTCATCATAACTTTTGAACAAAGATGAATAAAAAAGTTCTGTTTGGTCATTTCTGTGCGGCACAGTCCAAAGATCTTATGATCAGTTTTTGGACAAAATTGGACAAAATTTGAAGGAGGAGTAGTGAAAAAAACAAAACAAATACTGTACTTTTTAAAATGGTCAAAAGCAAGATGGATTCTGATTGGCTGTCAATGTTTTTATAGCACATCAGTTCAAAAAATCATTGTGAAATTGATTCTAATGATATTGTTACTCTGTGGCATTATGGTTGTGTTATGGACTCTGCTATTCTTTTACAGTTAGCACAGTTTTAAAACTATACCTTTATCATCCATTGTGTGAACGGGCCTTTAGTGCCACTGCTCTGTTGCCATGGCAATAAGATGTTGTGCTGTGTTCAGTTATGATTATCTTAGTGACGATGAGGACGGTCAGAGCGTGGACAGCAGTAACAGTGATGAGAGCGTCGACCATCCTTACATCCCTCTGGTCACAGATGAGGAGAGCTGGAGGAACAAGTGCCGCAAGATGGAGCAGAGGTTCAAGATCGTCAATGCGCAAAAGGTTAAACACACATACATGATTTCCTATAGTGGGTGAGTAACACTCAAATGAATGTTTCATGTGCTAAAGTGTGTGTGTGTTTGTATTATTTGTGTTTAGGGGTACCTTGAGGAGCTGGTGAGGCTGCGGGAATCTCAGTTGAAGAATGTGGAGATGGAGAATAAGAAACTAACAGCTGGACTAGAAGAACTGCAACTACAGAGCCAGAAAGAGAAGAGAGAACTGGAGAACATCATACTGGAGCTGCAGGAACAACTGTGAGAGCAACATACACACACCACTGTTTTTGGAGACATGGGATGTTTATGGAATTATTTTGAATTGGTTCAGGCATATTCACCTGTTTTGGTGAAACTTTCTGCTTCTTCCATTTTCTTTATCAATCATTTCATGTGAATCAACACTGTCAGATACAAAAACATGTACTGTTGAAATAAATATGTATAAACATTGACATATCAAGCATTTATGATTATGAATGAATGAATTTCCAATACAGTATGATTTCAGACTGATTTTCAGCATCATTTATTATTTTGAAAATAATCATATTTTGGCACATCACATGTGTAAAAACAATAGCCATTTTGTTTTTCTTGTGTATTTAGCTACTTTTACTACAAATTTTCTAACAGTCCCAAAAAAATTTCTTTACTAGTTGTGTGACAGTGTTGACATCATGATTGTGTCATGAAATATTACTACAAATGTTTTAATATATAAAATACTGATGTTAACTAAAATTAAAAACAGTTGTGACACATTACAAAAAATATTTTAAAAATTTCTTTTTAAGATATTAATGGGTCAGTTCACCCAAAAATGAAAATAATGTCATTAATTACTCACCCTCATGTCGTTCTACACCCGTAAGACCTTCGTTCCTCTTCGGAACACAAATTAAGATATTTTTGATTAAATCCGATGGGTCAGCGAGGCCTGCATTGACAGCAATAGTACTTCCTCTCTCAAGATCCATAAAGGTACTAAAAACATATTTAAATCAGTTCATGTGAGTACATTGGTTCTACCTTAATATATTATAAAGCGATGAGAATATTTTTTGTGCGCCAAAAAAACTAAATAATGACTTTTTAACAATATCTATTGATGGCTGATTTTATAACACTGCTCCATGAAGCTTCTGAGCTTTACGAATCGAATCAGTGGATTGGAGTGCCAAAGTCACGTGATTTCAGCAGTTTGGCGGTTTGATACACGATCCGAATCAATGATTCGACTCAAAAGATTAATAATGCTCTGAAGCAGTGTTTTGAAATCGGCCATCACTAGATATTGTTAAAAAGTCTTTTTTCTTTTTTTTGGCGCACAAAAAATATTCTTGTCACTTTATAATATTAAGGTAGAACCACTGAACTCACATGAACTGATTTAAATATGTTTTTAGTACCTTTATGGATCTTGAGAGAGGAAGTACCATTGCTGTCTATGCAGGCCTCACTGAGCCATCGGATTTCATCAAAAATATCTTAATTTGTGATCCGAAGATGAACAAAGGTCTTACGGGTGTAGAACGACATGAGGGTAATAAGAGTAATAAATGACATTATTTTCATTTTTGGGTGAACTAACCCTTTAAATTATGATCTGAGGACAGGTGATTTTAGGGGTTGTGAGAGATGATGTAATTTTATAATTGCAACAAAATAAAAGTAAATAAAATGAAATGGCACGTTTTGCATTTATAACCTTCTAGTGATCATCTCTGATTCATTTCAAAGTGGAAATGTTGCTATTTTAAAAATTAATGGCTGGTTAAAAAAAAACTGTGGGACGTACAGTATCGCAAGAAGTCCATAATATGTTTTTGTCTTTAACTGTATCGCAGGACAAGTCTGATTCCAGGTGAATCACATCCTCTTTCTAAGGATTTGTCAATCCCTCTTGTTAACCAGTGGCCATCACTCCACAAATACAACAACCAGGAGGACAGGAAATTGTACCACAGGTAATAAGAGGCTCTCTTTCATACAGGCTAACAGCTTACTCAAAATCCCAGTCATTAACCAACCAACTGGTGTTGTGAATTTAGTTTGTGTTGCTTAAAATATATCTCGAATGCTGACAAAGTTTTAACGGCAAATCCACTTATGCTGTGGGTCTGTTGTTGTCTTCTAGGGGTAGTTTCCCCAGCCCGGAGCCACATATCAGCCTAACCTCAGATTCTCAGAGGACGGAAAGGAAACAGAATGGAAAAGCCTGGTGCACAGCAGGTATACCTTAAATCTACCTACATGCTTAAAGTCGACGTGAAATGGAAGCTGTGATAGTATTTACTTCACTATTGTGACTTATATAAGAGTGAAACAGATTCTAGAATAAGAAAAAAATGTAGGGCGGGGCTTGATTTTGTCCATCGTGAATTGATTGGATCATCAGATCATTGTGGTTTGCTATTGCTGTGATTTCATTGCTGTGAGAATTGTCCAATTGATTTCATGGTGACTCTAAGGTGGTAGCTTTGTTTTTACCTTGCTGTCTAGTCCAAGCTGGTTTTAGTGGTTGTTCAGCTGAATTACTAGCTGTAAGATGGTTGAGGTTTTTGGAGCATGGTAGCTAGACTTTTGACTATCAGCATGAGGTGTGGTCCACTTTAGAGCTTATTCTGGCAGGAATTACCCTCTTAGGAGGAGACTGACAGGCCTAGGGTGCATTTCTCAAAAACATTGTTAGCCAACTGTGGTCTCAAGTTCTATTGTTACTAACATTGTTCAATAATTCTGTGTTTCCCTGAAACCAAAGTTTCAACAAACATTCGCAAACATCAAGACAATCTTGTGTAGTTGGAATTACAGCTCTCGACCTGTGGTTAAAATCATAGTTTCTTGTTAGTATATGTAAACTTATAAGAGATCATTCTTTTAGGTACAACTCAGCTAACAGAGAACGTTCTAAGAACTTCCCTAATGTTCTGGCAAGGTTCTTTCAAAGTTATGAGAAAATGTTCTTCCTGTAACATTAATAAAATGTTTGTTATCTGGTCTTTAATAATGTTCTCAAAATGTTAGCACAAAAACATTACTTATACACCGTTCATTGAATGTTTTTTCATCTACTAACCTTTTTTAAATGTTACTGCTTTTTTCAGAATGTTTAGAGAATGTTCAAAAGTAACATTCCCATAATATTTACAAAATGGAATTTTCCATTAACGTTCTCATAACCAAGAAAATTGTTTTTAAAACATTTAAAAAACTGGAGGTTTGGAAGGGTCAGAGAGCTTTCAGAAATAACTTTCAAAATTTAATGGCAACGCTAGCAAAAAGTTTTTAAAATTCTATTTCTTAAATACAAACCCGATTCCAAAAAAGTTGGGACACTGTACAAATTGTGAATAAAAACAGAATGCAATGATGTGGAAGTTTCAAATTTCAATAATTTTATTCAGAATACAACATAGATGACATATCAAATGTTTAAACTGAGAAAATGTATCATTTTAAGGGAAAAATAAGTTGATTTTAAATTTCATGGCATCAACACATCTCAAAAAAGTTGGGACAAGGCCATGTTTACCACTGTGTGGCATCCCCTCTTCTTTTTATAACAGTCTGCAAACGTCTGGGGACTGAGGAGACAAGTTGCTCAAGTTTAGGAATAGGAATGTTGTCCCATTCTTGTCTAATACAGGCTTCTAGTTGCTCAACTGTCTTAGGTCTTCTTTGTCGCATCTTCCTCTTTATGATGTGCCAAATGTTTTCTATGGGGGAAAGATCTGGACTGCAGGCTGGCCATTTCAGTACCCGGATCCTTCTACGCAGCCATGATGTTGTAATTGATGCAGTATGTGGTCTGGCATTGTCATGTTGGAAAATGCAAGGTCTTCCCTGAAAGAGACGACGTCTGGATGGGAGCATATGTTGTTCTAGAACTTGGATATACCTTTCAGCATTGATGGTGCCTTTCCAGATGTGTAAGCTGCCCATGCCACATGCACTCATGCAACCCCATACCATCAGAGATGCAGGCTTCTGAACTGGGCGCTGATAACAACTTCGGTTGTCCTTGTCCTCTTTAGTCCGGATGACATGGCGTCCCAGTTTTCCAAAAAGAACTTCAAATTTTGATTCGTCTGACCACAGAACAGTTTTCCACTTTGCCACAGTCCATTTTAAATGAGCCTTGGCCCAGAGAAAACGCCTGCGCTTCTGGATCATGTTTAGATATAACTTCTTTTTTGACCTAGAGTTTTAGCCGGCAACTGCGAATGGCACGGTGGATTGTGTTCACTGACAATGTTTTCTGGAAGTATTCCTGAGCCCATGTTGTGATTTCCATTACAGTAGCATTCCTGTATGTGATGCAGTGCCGTCTAAGGGCCCGAAGATCACGGGCATCCAGTATGCTTTTCCGGCCTTGACCCTTACGCACAGAGATTGTTCCAGATTCTCTGAATCTTTGGATGATATTATGCACTGTAGATGATGATAACTTCAAACTCTTTGCAATTTTTCTCTGAGAAAATCCTTTCTGATATTGCTCCACTATTTTTCACCGCAGCATTGGGGGAATTGGTGATCCTCTCCCCATCTTGCCCTGCCCAGAGACACTGCCACTCTGAGAGGCTCTTTTTATACCCAATCATGTTGCCAATTGACCTAATAAGTTGCAATTGGTCCTCCAGTTGTTCCTTATATGTACATTTAACTTTTCCTGCCTCTTATTGCTACCTGTCCCAACATTTTTGGAATGTGTAGCTCTCATGAAATCCAAAATGAGCCAATATTTGGCATGACATTTCAAAATGTCTCACTTTCAACATTCGATATGTTATCTATATTCTATTGTGAATAAAATATAAGTTTATGAGATTTGTAAATTGTTGCATTCCTTTTATTCACAATTTGTACAGTGTCCCAAACTTTTTGGAATCGGGTTTGTATATACATGAATGTCTGTGTATTTAAATTTACATAATAATTATACACAGTACACACACATATATTATGTAAACACAAACTTTTATTTTGGATGCGATTAATCACGATTAATCTTTTGACAGCCCTAATTTTAGCATGTCAACAATCAGTGTTTTTGAACAGTGTATGTGCATGAAGGACAAGGAAGGCACAAAGAAACCCCAGGGTATGACGTAGGAGGGAACCTGCGATGGATCAAACATTGAATAAAGCAAAACGATGGGTAACAAAAAACAGAGAGAAACAAAAATGTTTAGTTCCCCATCTAGGTAGTCCAGCTGGACAACTTTCTAAACCTGATTCAACAAGCCAAAAACCTGCTAGAAACCAGCTACTATGTTCCGAAGTACAGATACCACCGTAAAGTCACCATGAAATCAAAATTGACTTATTTTTTTTATGGAATATAGTAGTGTTTATTATAAATGATTTATCCATGGACATTATTTTTAAATTCACGTAACCTTGTAATCTTTAATCAAAACAACTTTTCCCCCTCCCAACAACTCTTTTATGATAACTCATGCGCCGGTGAATGGGTTAAACAATAATCCCTCCTTCCAGCAACGGTCACTCAAATTAGATCACAGCAATTAGAAAACTCCAACAATCCAGTCAATTCCTGATGGACTAAGACAAGTCCCGTCCCAAATTTCATCTAATTTAAGAAGCATTTTCAATCTAATTTACATCACAATAGGGATGAAAAGGCAATTGTAAATAATTTTTCATAC
>RJVU01053030.1:340078-359511 GCA_003731715.1 Anabarilius grahami
CCCCCCCCCCCCCCCCAAAAAAAGTTTTTTTTTTATTTCAAACCTGTTTGAATTTCTTTCTTTTGTGGAAAAGGAAAATATTTTGAGAAATATTACAGTGTGTGCTTTTTTTATTTTTTTATTTTAACCAAAATTGTTTAGTTACACAAAAGAAAGAAAGTCATACAGGTTTGGAATGACATGAGGGTGATTAAATGATGACAGAATTTTAATTTTTGGGTGAACTATCCCTTTGAGCTTGTCAGTGTTGGATTTTCCAACAGGAAATGCTATTATTGGTGTTCAACAATAATCCGTATTCCCTCCATTTTCATTTCAGAAAAAGACTACACTCCCTCTATGTTAGGTCTGTGTGGTTCTCTGTCCTCTTTACCCAGCTGTAAGTCCCTGCCAAGCCTGAGGTCAACAGAGTGCCTGGTGAACATCAGCGCAGAGCCCAGTCCTGCTCTAACCCCCAGCTAGGGTCCAGCAAATGAGACCAATGTCACAAGCAGAGAGAATCTGCACTGTCAGCTAAGACATCCAAAGATATAATGGCTTGGGTACAGCCTGTGTAAACCGTGTTACCCTAATTCTCACAGAAGTATCATCCTGCTTCCCCTTGAAGAGATATAGCTAGACCACTGTAGTTATGTCAAGATGTTTTCTTACAGATTTTTTCTTGTCAGAGCTTTTCAAATGCGGATATCTCTGAATGTCTTTGCTGTTCAGGTCTTTCTCCTGACTTGTTGTGGTATCCAGTGAAGGCAAATTGTGGACTATGCACTGACTAACCTGAGACCTGCCTGAATCGTCACTACTAAAGGCCATCACTGCTTTCCCACATTCTGCTGCCCTTTAAAATCATACCTTTACAAAACACATACAAACAAAATCAAACAGACACTAACAGTCAGAAATTAACAATGAACATTGTGTGAAAGAAAGCATATTATAGTTACAAAGTAGTATTTTGACATTATCGTCACATTTGTTTTCAACCATCTAAACATCACATTTCTGCCAAATAACATGCAAGAACTGATAACAAGGTGATGTGTATGTCTTACTTTACAGTCTACTGTACAGTTATAGTGGTAATAAAATGAAAGACATTTCCGGAATAGCTGCCTTATTCCTCTTTTCTTGCCTCTTGAAAAAAGTTTGAGCATCCTGCACATGATGGCAGTGTACTTTTGCTGAATGACTGATAGTGATTGACATAAACAGATGGACCAGTATATATCTGCATACTGTTGTATTGTACTGTATGTTTGACATCTATTTGTCATCTGTTGTTGCATCATTACAATACGTCTGCAATGTGTGGACCACTGTCATTTTTGGTATATTAGCAACAGATTTGACACCTTGCATTGATTTTAATTGCATTGGCATCATATAAAACTGATAAGCTAGGTCTCCCCCCTCCATTATCATTGTAATTGAAAGTCTATTTGTTTGAGAATGTGTGTGTGTGTGTGTTGTGTTAGGCAGTTCACCTTCAATTAGCATTAAATAAATTCTTTTTTTTTTTACTCATTGCACATTTCATTGTTTAAAAAGCCATTGGAACCTATGCTGTTTGTCATTTTAAATCGCAATAAAACTGCCTTTTTTGTCCTAATGTTTTCCATTGAGTAATAGTTGTTTCCTCAAAACAAACATGAAACACCAGTGCCATTTTTAGAGTGTTTCTGGGTGTGCTGTATATAGTTTGTGGGTGTAAAGACTAATGGTGGAACAATGAGAGAAACTGGTGAATTTAACTCTCTGATACATGAATTATTAATTCACAAAGAAAAAAAGTCTCAGGTTATGACTGTAACCCCGGTTCCCTGAGTAGGGAATGAGAGTGACTGTTCTCTGAAGTACTTGTGAAATCACACCAATTCTATTGGCTAATGGCAGTCATATGATATGAAACGGCACACCATGAGTATGAAAGGGTACGGAGCTCTGTACATGACATGCAAGAAATTTTTTTTACGTGCGCACGTTTTAGTAAATCGAGGGAACGAAATAGTAAATTGTGAGCAGAATTTAGCCTACTATTTTTTTCCTGCTCCGTAAAAGGGTGCCTGCATGAGTGAGAACATGGAGACGTCATCAGCTTCTAAATGTCCGGGGCTCCGTAAAAGGGTGCCTGCATGAGTGAGAACATGGAGACGTCATCAGCTTCTAATTGGCTGAGGTAAGACGCTCAAGCATGTAGGAAGCATGACAACTAGACACAATGTCTTGTTCTGTACTCAGGGAACCAGGGTTACAATCACAACAATAGACAGTCCCTTTCGAGGAAACTCAACGCTGCAGCAGAATGTTAATGCTATGGGAACTTCAATACCCACTACACCATAATGAAAGGATGCCTGCCTGAAAAAGAAGTTAAATCATTTAACGTGCATTGTTTGGAAGCCACAAAACCCCTGGTGTGTGCACCAAAACAAACTGCTGCTCAGATTTACGCCAATGGCCTGATGGTGGACAAAAATGCTGAGAGCGCAAACAGGGCAAAAAAGCCTCTTATGTTTCACAGATTGAAAATGCAGAGGACAGAAGGCCTATAGAAACATTGAAATGTGACACTGAGGAAGGCATCTTTGGGACATAATTTGGCATAGGATGGAGAATAGCTTTGACTCCACCAGGAGCAAATTACAGGCAGGAGGAGGCAACTGACAGGGCTTGCAAATCCCCTGCTCTTTTGCGATAGCTAAGAGAAAAAACACCTTGAGAGTCAGAAATTTCTCAGAGGCTGACACCTGTGGCTTGAAAGGTGCCATAGAGAGACCTTCCAGGACAACTGCGAAGTCTCTAGAGGGAACAACAAACAGGCCTAAGACAAGAAAGGATGCCTCCCAGGGATGCTCCAATACACTTTAATTGTAGATGGGGTTAACACAGCAAAAAAGCAATCTTGCAAGAACTCCAGCACTAAAACAAGATGGCAGTTAAGTGGGTCCAAGTGGCACTCTCTGCATCACAAGGAAAAGAGCCTACACTTGAGGGTGTACAATTTGCTCATTAATGGAGCCCTAGCACTTAGGATGGTCTCAACATCCTCAGTTGAGAGACCAATGCCTAAGAGTTGGTCCCCCTCAGTGGCCAGGCCCATAGTCTCCATATCTTGGGAGGGGGGTGATAAATTGTGCTCCCTGTCTGAAACAGAAGAACCCTCTGAATGGGAATCTTCCAAGGAGGGCTATCCAGGAGAGATATCAGGTCTGAAAACCAAACTCGGGTCGGCCATGAGTAGTAGGCGAACCCTGTCCTGGCATTCCCAGGCTAGGACTCCCAGGAGCAGAGCAATCGGGCAAAAGTATACAGACGTAACCTCGACCACATCTGTACCATAGCATCCATCCCCAAGGGTGCTGGAGGTGTGAGGGTGAATCAGAGAAGACAGTGTGTCAAATTCTCTGAAGCGAACATGACATCTGCTCTGCCGAACCTCTGCCAGATCGACTCCACCACTTTTGTGTGAAGTCTCCATTCCCCGGGCCTAAGCCCCTGCCTCAACAGGATGTCTGCTCCCTGATTCAGTTACCAGGGATGTAGACTGCTCTTAACAGAACTGCCCTGGTAATTTATGTATGCATCTAACAATGTGTTAGCCTCATGTATGGTAGCCTCTGAGATCTTGGAGGAAGTATTTCAGAGCCAGAAATACAGCCCTCATCTCCAGGCAATTTATGTGCCGTAAAAGATGGTGGCCTGTGTTGAGTTGGTAAGAACCAAGATTTCTTCCTCATCACAAGGGTACGTAAGCATCTGCGCGTAACCCAGATGAAGCTTAATAGGTTGCCCCTCTAAGACCCCTTGGTCTTCAGCCACCACTACAATGGTCTCCTGTACAGAACAAAACGCCCAAAGGAATGACATTGGATGAAGCTGCCATGATAATGACTGTATTTTTGGCTGTACCTCAAAGCACCGAAGGTGGCGGGGATAGCAGACTGATATCCTGAGGGCATTGATAGAAATTGGGCACACTGTGGTGTGGTGAGGACCAATCCCCCTCGAGAGGACCTTTATTGCCCAATAGGTTGAGCCACAGATTACTCTCCGCAACAACCATGGCAGCCGATGGAGATTATGGAGTGGGCCATCTGCTTAGTGATGTGGAGAGCCAAATCTGTGGCCCGGTGGAGTTCTTTCACCTCCTCTGGGCCAATTCCCTCGCCTACAGGTTTTTAAGCAGGTCAGCCTGGTATGCCTACAACACTGCCATGACCTGCAGTGGCATACGCTTTGCCCATCAACCCAGGGCTTGGTGGGCAGCGTCAGAGCCTTCAGAGGCAATGCCGATTCAGGTGAGAGATAGCTAGCTAATGTCTCCTCAACCTTATGCATCGCCCCATACCGTGCTCGTTTTAGACCTGCAAATGTCGAAGAGGTGGACAAGGCAGGAGCATAAACACAAGCCGAGTATGGTTTTAACCAGGATCTCAACACCTCAGTGTGGAGATCTGGATAAATTGGAAGGCTCCAGCGCAGAGGTTGGGCTCTACCAGAGAGGAAGTGCTCATCCAGTTTACTTTTCCTGTGCACTTCCTCGGATGGCCAATCAAATCATAACCTCCAAGAGCACATAATAAGTGGAAAAGAGGGATGGTGCTTCCTTTAATTCTCAAGTTCCTCTGCCAACTCCATTTGTGACCCACAGGCTGCCACGGGGTGTACAAGATTGGGATTCCTCCTCAAGAGAAAAGAGTCAAGCGGGAACGGTGAGATCCCTCGAAAGGGAACCCAATGTTTAGTTTTACTTTAAAACAACACTGTAATAACACTGATACAGTTGTACCAGTACTGTACCTGTAGGAGTTGTTACTAGAACTTTACTGCAGAACTTAAAAAATATGTCTACAACTTTACATATTTTTTTTAAATATAATTGGACACTATGCATCAGAGGGTTCATTTCAGTTGTCGTGTCCATCTTTGTGTTTTAATGTGAGCTATGTTCAGTGTTCTTCTTCTAAGCATCTGGTAAATGCATTGATTGAACTGAAATGTCTGGCCTTCTATGAAGAAAATGTGAGTAGAATTTGCATGGGTGTTCTAGGTAGTTGCCAGGGCATTGCTATGCTGTGTTCTAAGTGTTTTAAAGTCATTAATTACTCACCCTCATGTCGTTCCACACCCGTCAGACCTTTGTTTATTTTCAGAACACAAATTAAGATATTTTTGATTAAATCTAACAGGAATATGACTCGTCCATAGACAGCAATATAATCACCACTTTATATGTTCAGAAAGGTAGACATTATTTAAAAAGTCGACGTGACTGCAGTGGTCCAACCTTAATTTTATGAAGCGAGGAGAATACTTTTTGTGTGCAAAAACAAAACAAAAATATCGACTTTATTCAACAATTTTCCCTCTTCCCTGTCAGTCTGTTACGCATTTGGCACAGTGAATGCATTGCAGAGCTTCTGTGTTTACTTCCGAATGCTGGCTCAGTATTGGCCGAGGCTGTGTTCACGTGAGCTGCACGACACATTTGTGTGATTCTAACGCAGGAGCCGGCCATTAATCAATCAGCATAGCACCTGGAAGTGCTGAACGTAAAAATGACAGAAGAAAAGATATTGTTGAATAAAGTCGTTATTTTTGTTTTGTTTTGTTTTTGTCGCCAAAAAGTATTTTCGTCCTTTCATAAAATTAAGGTTGAACCACTGCAGTCACGTCAACTTTTTTAACAATGTCTTTAGTACATTTCTGGACCTTCAAAGTGGTGATTATATGTCTATGGATGAGTCATATTCCTCTCAGATTTCATCAAAAACATCTTAATTTGTGTTCCAAAGAGGAACGAAGGTCTTACGGGTGTGGAACGACACGAGGGTGAGTAATTAATGACAGAATTTACATTTTTGGGTGAACTAACCCTTTAAATATATTGCTGTGCTTGCTAGGGCCAGAAGGCACAACCTCAAATCAAGTTATTAACAAATGTTAATAGAATGCTCATTCAAAGTGATCTGGTCTATTAATGTTCTCAAAATATTAGTCCATTTAGGGAACAATAAGAAATAATGTTAACTTATATAACTTAACTGGAACATTAGCGTAATTTTCTTAAAATACATTTTTGTTAGCCGGGGTGTTCTGGATGATTGATAAGATCTCAGAAAAATGCATAACGTTCTGTTGTCTCATATGCATGGAACACATCATTCTAATCTATTTCAAGCCTGTTCCTCCTCCAGATGTCACTGTGACACTCATTACAACATGACTTGAATTTAGGGTCACTGTGACCCAGGGGTCAAACAAAGAACAAGTGTCAATTATGGGTCAAAGGTCAGCATCATTTGTTCACTGTGGACTGTTGCAGTAAAAAGAACCTAACAGAAGTGTCTAAATGCAAAATGGGGACCGGTGGTTCACCAAAAAGATGTGACACTTGATTAATATCTCAGCATGCAGGAGGGTGAAGCTAAAGAATGACTTTTGATCTTCAAAAAAAAACGAAATTCTAAGAGAAAGACAAAGAGTAAAAGAAAAAGCCCTTCCTGTTGGACGTGTGGCCAAAAAGTGCACATTTTCCTCATGTGAAATACAAAATGAGAAAGCATTCTTGGATCACTGTATGTCTCGGAAAACCTCAAAAACATCCTTTGAAATATGTAAAAGTCTCTCAGTATTCATATTCCTAAAACTCTCTGCAATCCTGAAATATAAAAATTTAATAAATGTAAACCACAGATAACAAAATATAATTTATTATAAAGAAAGATAATACAAGCACACTTTAAAAATATACATATATACAGTACAGTCCAAAAGTTTGGAACCACTAAGATTTTTAATGTTTTTAAAAGAAGTTTCGTCTGCTCACCAAGGCTACATTTATTTAATTAAAAATACAGTAAAAAACAGTAATATTGTGAAATATTATTACAATTTAAAATAACTGTGTACTATTTAAATATATTTGACAAAGTAATTTATTCCTGTGATGCAAAGCTGAATTTTCAGCATCGTTACTCCAGTCTTCAGTGTCACATGATCCTTCAGAAATCATTCTAATATGCTGATCTGCTGCTCAATAAACATTTATGATTATTTTCAATGTTGAAAACAGTTGTGTACTTTTTTTTTCAGGATTCCTTGGTGAATAGAAAGTTCAAAAGAACAGCATTTATCTGAAATACAAAGCTTCTGTAGCATTATACACTACCGTTCAAAAGTTTGGGGTCAGTAAGAATTTTTATTTGTATTTTTTTGAAAAGAAATTAAAGAAATGAATACTTTTATTCAGCAAGGATGCATTAAATCAATCAAAAGTGGCAGTAAAGACATTTATAATGTTACAAAAGATTAGATTTCAGATAAACACTGTTCTTTTGAACTTTCTATTCATCAAATAATCCTGAAAAAAAATATTGTACACAAATATTTTGTACAATTGTACACATTAAATGTTTCTTGAGCAGCAGATCAGCATATCAGAATGATTTCTGAAGGATCATGTGACACTGAAGACTGGAGTAATGATGCTGAAAATTCAGCTTTGCCGTCACAGGAATAAATAACTTTGTGAAATATATTCAAATAGAAAACTAATAAACTAAATTGTAATAATATTTCACAATATTACTGTTTTTACTGTATTTTTAATTAAATAAATGTAGCCTTGGTGAGCAGACGAAACTTCTTTTAAAAACATTAAAAATCTTAGTGGTTCCAAACTTTTGGACTGTACTGTATATACAAAAACAAGTGAGTGCACAGACCACAAAACAGCACTGCAAAAATGGGCAAATTCAGAAGATGTTATCTCACACAAGCTCCACCCTATGCAAACCACCACTGATTGCACTCTCTGGTCCTCAGTCATTTGGAGGAAGGTTATCTCCAACAATACATGCTGAAGACACCCACAGGGATGGGACTGTTACACCCATGGAAGAAATACCACCTCTATACATAGATATGACAAATGTAAAGCAGTTTAAATATGTGAATTAATGTTTTAATCACAATTCAATATGATAGTTTCCAAAACAATTATACAGTATTATTGAATAAGTGTCTAGCATTGCCTAATGCACTGTACAGTTACTTAATAGGATACATTTGACAACAAAGAAAGAATCTAAAGGAATAGTTCACCTGAAATGAACCATTTGTTATCATACTCTTTCTTCAAGGCTTCTCATTCTGAAATAATATCACAAATACAAGGAAAAAATTTAGAGTTGTAAGTCGCAATTACATTATTGTTTATTTGTGGCAGAAAGAAGCTTCCATATAAATCTCATTTGCACTTGAACATATTCGACAATAAAATATTTAAGTTAAACTTGCTATTATGGTGTATTTCTGGATAGCCGTTTTCTTTTAGCCAATCAAAAGGCGAATTCTGAAGTTATCCGCCCACTTCCTAAAATGAATGAAAGATCCGACAGAGCGTCTTGATAGGCAGAGTTCTGTGTCAGTCCGTGTCGAGCAGTAGAGGAACTTTTCTCTCAACCGTATAATCTTATACTTATACGATTAATTATGTCTTCTAGTTATCTGTGTAGTTAAGAAACTAGATTTTTGCTCGCGTCGTCTTCTACGCAGTTTTCATGTAACTACACAGACAAAAAGAAGCGTTTGAGCTCATGACGCCAGAGTGAGTGTTTGTGGAGAAATGAAGATGTCCAGGAGCGGATCAGGTCTCCAGCCTCTTAAAGCTACTTTTCCCTTCACACTGCACAGACCAGCTGGAGCTGCCGTCACAAATATCACTTCAGGTGAAGTAAAAGGCCTAATTCTCATCAGTGACTATCACACATTATCTGAGCCACTTTAACAGGAAATGCTATGTGAATGATTGAGTTTGCAACAACATTATTACTTGAATTTGGGGTTTTATATGCTTTAGACGATCTAAACGCTTAAATTAATTACTTTATTAAGCTTATTTGGGCATTAAACTGTTTGGGCTTTTTAATTAATATGGTTCCTCATTTTCTCTGGGCAAAGATGTAATTTATCATTAAGTGTATTTCATCTATCCACCCTAAAGTTTTCTTCTGGACTTTGCTGGTGCATATTAACACATCATCCTTATTAATTATAAACACTGGCTTTATATTAACTTTTATATTAAAGATGGAAATAAAGAAGCTTTTTTGATCAAAAGTAATTTATGGAACAAGGAACTTTTATGACATTTGGAGAATAAATATTTCTGATATTTCACTAATCAAATAATACAATTGGTAACACTGGTCATGTGAACTCCTTTGTACTAAAGGTCACATTTTCCTGCTTCCTTTGAAGCACAAAATGTTCTTTGAAATATCTCAAATCATGGTGGAGAGAATTTTTTCAAGAATTTTGTTCATGTCAGCTACAATGTTACTGTCTTTAAAGCAAAAGACAGACAATCCAAATGCTAAGACACTGTGAAATTCATGTTAAAGGTACAATATGAAAGAATTTTGCAGCAAAATATCCAAAAACCACTAGGCCAATGTTTATATATTTTGTTTACTTGAGTACTTGCAATATCCCAAATGTTTGTAACTATTTGTAAATCGTGAGAAAATTGCAATTTTTACCAAGGCGTGTGAGGAGTCGCCTGTCAATTGTGTCATACCCGCGTTACCCTCGGTTTCCGGTTTTATTTTGTAGAAACCATGGAAACACCAAAGACGCTTTAATATATTACATGTTTTAATAGACAAGGGAACAACTGTTTTGATATATTTATAGACAGAAAACTAATTATTGTTACATAGCTCAACACGTTTAGTCTTATTGTTTAAATCTAATTTTCTTGATTTTTTTTTTTGCGAGTACCATGCTTTACCATGCCTCAGAGAAAAACACTATTTTGTGAAGTAGCTAACATAGCATAATCAGATGCAGCTTTATTTTTAGTAACAGTAATACAGCATTTTCTCCATCATACATTTTAAAATTAATTGCATGCCATTTATCAACACAATACATCCAGTATTTAATATGATATTCTAAAATCGATCTATCTTACTGCAGTGTGTAAGTGTCTCACAGCAGCCGCCGAGCGAATGCACAGAGTAACATTAAAACATTTTCAACACACTCAAATGTATCTAATATGATGAACAGAGCTGCATTACCTCATAGTCATGACCGGAAAAACGATTGTAGCATAATAAAAGTTCCGCTGCTTGCTGCGTGTGTTGCGCAGTCGCTCCAGCGGCCTGGTTCAGCTCCCACAACACTCGGTCCTGCTCTGCTTCATACTACAGTAACATTAATAATTGCATCCATGAACATGATTTCTGCCCGAGTCCTATCTCAATTCTTTTCCACCGGCCGTTGAGGTGAAGACCACATGTCCCAAGATTCCGCGCTCAAACTTGGCATCATCAAGCTACGTCTTTGTTTTGAATAGGCCTCTAGCGACCTCTAGCGGACAGAAAATATTACATATTGCACCTTTAACCTTTACAGCTCAAAGTGTTACATTTTAGAGATCCCAATGTAATACATAATGTCTATCTTTTTCATATCCAGTAATTAACTAACTTTTATGATCTAGACCAGTGAATGGTGAAGTTTTATACAAAAGAGGATATAGGACAATTTTTATTATTATTATTATTACAACTTTTTGTTGCAATACACACATTTATGAGAACAAGAAGTTTAGTAGCATGTTTCCTCATTGAAGTTTATAGATAATGGCTTGGCACTTGTTTTCTCTCCATGCAATATACTGTGATCATTTGGATTTGTTTTGTCTGAAAGCCTTTTTATTCAATACACAAGCTTTCTTGGTTCCTCAGGTGATTGGACCAAATCAGAGTGGCTTTTGCAGACTCGGATTCGGCGCACACTATCTTTGGATGCGATTGTGGGGCCGTATTTACAAGGCCAGTGGCCCAAAGTGGGTGACAAACACAGTCCCAGCAGACACTGCAGGGAAGACAAATCCACACAGGTGAAGCGATTCAAATTATAATCTGAGTCCATAATAGATTCTAGTCCATCCTATCACCGGCTCAGCCATTAGTCAGATTCTGTGAAGTGTGTGATGTAAAAATAAAGAGGGTTTTCACAACAATGTCATAGAAGAACCATTTTTGGTTCTCCAAAGAACCTTTCAGACAACAGTTCTTAAAATAACCATTTTTTGTTAGTGTCACTGTCAAGAACATTTTAAAAATCTAAAGAACCTTTTGTGGAATGGAAAGGTTCCATGGATGTTAAATGTTCTTTGTGGAACCATAGATGCCAATAAAGAACCTTTATTTTTAAGAGTGTAGGAAGTTTAGAGATTCTAGTCAAACACATAGATCTTGAGCGAGTGCTGCTCTCATTTGTTCTCATTCTCACTATCTGCATCTCTCATTGGTTTAATCTGAGTGCTGTGGAGAAAAATGGACGGGTGCTGCCATGTTGTTTTGCATTGCTCACTCCTGCTGATCAAACTGTTTTAAGGTTCCATTTGATTGGAAGTAGTCTGTGGACTGTGGTATTCCATATAAATACCATGGTACATGAATATGGTTATCACTGGCCTGGTTTACACCTAGTGCATCCACTTTTAGAATCAACATCAGTTTCAGGTGCCCTGATCACAAGTGGACAAGTTTAACAGCAGTGTGTGTCAGCTGACTCACCTGAGACAGATGTTAATACAAGTGTAAACCGGGCCATGCAGGTCCATTATATTTATACCAGAGGTCTATGGTATCTTCTGACACCATCACTGTTACCATGGTGTGCACAATCTAGGCTATTACATCACAGCCTATGATTTACTGCAGTTGTTCAGCTCAGCTGTGAAGGGAAGTGAGGGCATTATCTTTTCACATTTTTAAATATCATCTGTTTTCTGTTCCTTTATAACCTAAGCCAAAATTTCACCCTTCCTTTTATATTGTTGACTTAAGACTGTTTTACCCACTTCCAGTCTCTCTATGGTAAATGTATTTTATTTGCCTGTGATGCTGGTTAATAACCATAAATCTGATTGTATTAGTTTACCAAAGAATGAGACTTCTGTCTTTCTTTACTCAAACTTGTGAGTAAAACAAGGGTGTAACCAAATATTCAAGATTATGCGGGACCAAAGGCAAAATTTTAGGAATCGTTCACTGAAAACCCCATATCGATTTGTAAGGGGGATGTGGTGGCTTCAGTCCTGGTTCCAAACTCTTTATTCCATGAAACAAAAGAAGACATTTAGTGGAATGTTCACACAGCTGTTTTTCTATAGCATGAATGCATGCAGGACAGACAAGCAGATCTTTTCTTCAGAATTTTGATGTACATCCACGTGTAACAGTTTATCATATATATACACTGCGTTCCAACTTATTATGCAAGTGACATATCAGTAAGATTTCAGTACAATAAACATTCAGATTTTTGTTTTTCTAAGAAAATGTTTGTTTATTTATCTATCCATGTCTTTTTAGATAACTGGTATCAATCTCAGACAAAATAATTTGCCAGATCTTTGGAAACCCTACTTAGAGCACATTATTAAGCAAATCACAGTTCTCATGCAATATGGGGAGGAAGAAAGATCTTTCTGAAGATGGAAAGCATGAAATGGTGTATTGTTGTGCAAAAGGCATGAAAACAACTAATATTGTGTGAAACTGAATGGAGATTATCGAATTATCATAAGATTTGTGAGTGATTTAGAGCACAGCAGAACTCGGTCAGATAAAGGCTTATTAATGAAAGTTCCTGTCAAAAAAAATTTATTAAAAGGGCAGCTATAAAAAAAGGCCAGTGTTGAGCAGCAAACAGGTATTTGAAGCTGCTGGTGTCTCTGTAGTCTCAAGAAGCTCTCCATGCAGGCTGGCAGTTGTGCGTAAAGATGCATTTTAGCCACCATTAACCAAACCTCACAAAGAGAAACATTTACAATGGGTTTAAAAATACATTTTCAAACAGTTTTATTGCTGTGGTGTTTTTTTTGCAGCATGGGATAGTGCATAGTGCATTGTACAATAGTGCATTGTACTATGTACTATCCTCCTTTTTATACCATAGCTGAAAATGGCCAGTTATGAACTCCACATATCTTGTAAAAGTCATTTAAATACCCTCCATCTCACTTCCCAATATTCCAGTCCAAATCATCACCCGCCAGCTCCTTGTTGACGTCGCAGTCTTGTTGGAACGTGGTGGCCATTCACCGACCATCCAGAAATCCATCCATTTAGACCATCCATTGTAGTACGGCATTCGTCAGTGAATAAAATTATTTAAAAATGAGTCTTCATGTATTTCTACACCCACTGTAAATGTTTCTCTTTGTGAGGTTTGGTTTGGAGTGGCTGAAATGCATCTTTACGCACAACTGCCAGCCTGCATGGAGAGCTTCTTGAGACTACAGAGACACCAGAAGCTTCAAATACCTGTTTTCTGCTCAACACTGGCTTTTTTTATAGCTGCCCTTTTAAAACAAATTTTTTTTTTGAACTTTCATTAAGAAGCCTTTCTCTGACCGAGTTCTGCTGTGCTCTAAATCACTCACAAATCTTATGATAATTCGATAATCTCCATTCAGTTTCACACAATATTAGTTGTTTTCATGCCTTTTGCACAACATTGCACCATTTCTTGCTTTTCATCTTCAGAAAGGTCTTTCTTCCTCCCCATATTGGATGAGAACGGTGACTTGCTTAATAATGTGGAACAACCTCTAAGTAGGGTTTCCATAGATCTGGCAAATTATTTTGTCTGAGATTGATACCAGTTATCTAAAAAGACATGGATAAATAAACAAACAAACATTTCTTAGAAAAACTAAAATCTGAATGTTTATTGTACTGAAATCTTACTGATATGCCACATGCATAATAATTTGGAACGCAGTGTATATATATATATATATATATATATATATGGGTCAGGGACTTGATTTTACTGTATTTATTGGTTGTTGATTGGATTTTAAGATGTGAGATACATGTATGTCAGCAGTCATTTTCACTGGGAGATCCAGTTATGACATTTCGATTGAACATTACAAGGTCAAAAAACAAACAAACATATACATGAATGAATCGTTCACAATAAGATCTATAATATGCATTTATAAAATAGATGGGGTGAATTTTCATTTCATGCCACCTTTTTTTTTTAAAAAGCCAGAAATGCAGCATGAAAAGTCCAAATGGATGCCATATTCCAATTTTTCTGAATTCACGACAATATGTCACTGCAAAACTTGTTTTGAATAACTCTTGACTGATTCAATGAACATGAACTATCCCTTTAAGAAATCAGCCAGCCCTGTAAAACACAATGTTGTCTAAACAAAATGTGTAGTGTAGTTTTATGCATTTATGATGGTTGATATTTTTGTTAAAGACGCCACAAGCATGGTTAGCTGGAGCTGAAACAACAGCTGTTAGATTTCACAAACGCTCGGCATCATGGGGAAATGCAGAACATCTCCAGGATGGAAGTGACATGTGTGCAAGTTCATCGGTAAGACAAACTGCACAATAAACATGCTACTTCACTTCTGTTATGAAAATTGCTTGAAGCTATCGAAAGTTCATGTGTGGTTGCATGTGTTTTGACTTATGGAAAATGTATTACTATATCTACATCACACTACATACATCTGTATATGTTAGTAAGAAAATGTCTGTTGTTTCTCTGCTCTTTATTATCCTTGCACTGTTTTTGTTTTTAAGTTTTCCAAGCTGAAACAACAACTGCAACAGAAGCAAAGGTCAGGTTTTCCAATAGACAACCAAGAGAAACTGCACAACCAACATCAGGTACTAACACACACACACACACTATCATTCTCTCTTTCTCGTTGTTCTATGCTTCCTGGTTCCTCATTCCCAATCCTCATTTCTCTTTTCAACCTAAAAATAAGATTAAACAAGGCTATTCAGAATTTGTCTAATTGTGGTTACATTTTATTAAAGGGTTAGTTCACCCAAAAATGAAAATAATGTCATTTATTACTCACCCTCATGCCGTTCCACACCCGTAAGACTTTCGTTCATTTTCGGAACACAAATTAAGATATTTTTGTTGAAATCCGATGGCTTAGTGAGGCCTTCATAGCCAGCGGTGACATTTCCTCTCTCAAAATCCATTAATGTACTAAAAACATATTTAAATCAGTTCATGTGAGTACAGTGGTTCAATATTAATATTATAAAGCGACGAGAATATTTTTGGTGCGCCAAAAAAACAAAATAACGACTTATATAGTGATGGCCGATTTCAAAACACTGCTTCAGGAAGCTTCGGAGCATAATGAATCAGCGTATCGAATCAGGATTCGGATCGCATGTCAAACCGCCAAACTGCTGAAATCATGTGACTTTGGCGCTCCGAACCGCTGATTCGACACGCTGATTCATAATGCTCCGAAGCTTCCTGAAGCAGTGTTTTGAAATCGGCCATCACTATATAAGTGATATAGTGATTTAGATAAGTTTTTAGTATCTTTATGTATCTTGAGAGAAGAAATGTCATTGCTGGCTATGCAGGCCTCACGGCGACATCGGATTTCAACAAAAATATCTTAATTTGCGTTCCGAAGATTAACGAAGGTCTTACGGTTGTGGAACAGCATGAGGGTGAGTAATAAATGACAGAATTTTCATTTTTGGGTGAACTAACCCTTTAAGTCAGTGGCTATTTGTGAAAATAGCAGAATTTTGCGCTAAGTGCAAATTTTGTAAAATTCTGTTTATACTTAATCCAAATAGTGGCTGATTCTATTTGCATCTCAGTGTATAGTGTACATTATAAAACAGTATGCAATAATAATAACATTCAGTGTATATTTATGGTATGTTAGAAGATAACCAGGTTTCTAACCAAGATCACTGAAGTTAAAATACAAATCCAGAGAATGTACATTGGCGAGCAGAATAGCAGGAAGTTGGGGTCTGCTGGCAAGGGCCTTTAGCTTAGCATGTAGCATCACATCCAGTGGTACCCTTAATTATAGGCCTATTAAATACGCATTAGGAACACTTTATTTCCACTTTTTGAATATTTCCTTCATTATTATTCAAAAGGGGAGAAGAATGGGATCGGAAAAGGTGGATTCAAACTCTGGTAAAAGCTAAATTCACCATTCTTACTCATGCCTCTGCTCATATTATTGAACATGTTTCTATTGTAATTTTGTCTGTCTCAACCAGGGTTAAGTAAATAGCCTCTGCCAACAAGGCGGGCTAATTTCACGTAGTGTTACATTAAATGTTGGCAGACTTGCATTTAAAGGATTAGTTCACTTTCAAATGAAAATTACCCCAAGCTTTACTCACCCTCAAGCCATCCTAGGTGTATACGACTTTCTTCTTTCTGATGAACACAATCTGAGAAATATTAATAAATATCCTGATGCATCCGAGCTTTATAATGGCAATGAGCAGGATCAATGAGTATGATCTGAAGAAAGTGCCTCCATCTACATCCATCCATCATAAACGTGTAGTCCACATGGCTTAATAAAGCCCTTCTGAAGTGAAGTGATGCATTTGTGTAAAAAAAAAACAAAAAAACATTTTACAAGTTATGAAGTCAAATATCTAGCCTCCACAAGACCACCTTCCGTATTCAAGTTACGAAGAAAGTGTAAAACTCTCGCAGTTCAAAAAACTTACGCTACGTCCAACACCTTCCCTATTCAACTTACGGAAAAAGCTTAACTAACATGACGCCAGTTCCGTTTTTTTTCATAATTTAAATACAGAGGACGGTCTGGCGGAAGCTAGATATTTTCATTTGAAAGTGAACTAATCCTTTAAGGAGGAACCTCAACCATATCATAGGCCCTGTTTACACCTGGTACTGTATTAAGATTTGTTTTGGTCGATACGTTTTTTGGTAAATACATGTGTAAACGGGGTCTAAAAAGTTTTGAGCTTGTCCACTTTCGACCACTTCCAGAGGTAGTCGAAAACGCATTCGTTTGGATTGCTTTTGTTGTATAGACGCTCATGTGGTCGAATGTGTTCAAACAGCCACAAAAGACTGCCTACTGACTTAATGCGTAAACATTTTTGGAAACGGACAAAAGAGATGAATTAAATGTAGTTCCAAATGTAGGTTCGGGAGGAGCCTAAACATTCAGTCCTGTCAATCATCATTACGAGCGTATAAAAGCTGCGTCATCCCAGCGACAATTCTTCCAGCATCCCTCCTCCTCCCCATCTGCTCCTCTATTTCTCTTATTCTCCCTCTATGCAGTACTGTTATGGGGGGGGGTTTAACTCGGAGCTCGAGCCGAGCCTCCTTCGAGGACAGTAAGCCAATTTTGTTTTACCATTTACCATTCAGACTAAATGGGCAGGCGAACTTGTGAAAATACCAGGTGTAAACGGGAATCTACTTGTGGGAAACGGGAATCTCCCTCGTCTACTTGTGATCCAATCAACCAAAACACATCTTAATACCAGGTGTAAACAGGGCCTTAGAGACTAGTGTTTTTTTTGTTTTTTTTACTTAGTTAGCAGCCAGTTAGCAACCACCCAGAACACCCTAACAAAGCAACATCCTAACATGCCTTAGCAACATGGCAACACCCTGGCAACCACCCACAACACCCTAGAATAGTGGCAGCGACTTTTGCACAGTCAAACAACTATCACTTTTTATTTAAAAGTTGTAAACATTTAGTTATCAGTATTTATCAAGCTTGTTCTTGCGTGGAAATCTGTGTGATTGCTTTTCATGTATCAGTGTGCTACAAAACATTTTTGCATATGAAATTAGAATAAGATTCTATTTGTATTGTAGTTTAGGGGGCTCAATCTTGGCTGTACCAGAAGCTCCTAGACGCTCGTGAAATTCAAATGAGTTCAGTGGTCTGTGGGTGAAGCCTTCAAATGCACTCAAGTGATATATTCTGATACATGTACACATGTTAGAGGAAGTGTGGAGGATTGCAAAATGTAACAGGAAGAGTGGTTGTATCAAAACCTGTTCTGCTTTAACGCATGGTGGCCAGCTGCACACCCCAGGGTTGTTAGTTTCAGTTTTATTTCATTTTGTATTATGGTTTGTAATTTCAGTTTAGTTTTAGTTGGATATAAAGGTGTTTTTCTGAATATTGTTATTGTTAGGTTTTATCCATTACTATATCTAGCACCAAATTGTAGGCCATCCATCTGCCACATGACATGCTCAGCACTTTATTAGATATGTATGGTAAACTTGGTATTATAAGTACACTCCACTTCAAAGTTTTATTAATCACATGTACAAGAATGCAGCATACTGCAGTACTCACTGACAATGAAATGAGCAATAAATATTGCTTTACGGCTACATTTAGCCACCTTTGTAACATTTATGATTCTACACCATAGATTGAATTCACTCAGGTACACATTGGAGAACAACTATTTACTGATTAGCCAAATTTTTGAAATGTACTCATTCAAGAGCATTTTTTTTTTTGAGAGAGTGTAATGCCATTTTGCTGCACATTGTTTTGTTTTTTTGTCAGTTTTGGTTTTGCATGCCCCTAAATGTCATGCACGAAAAGCAAACTGTGGTGGGCTGTTTTTATGTAGTATGTTGATCAGGGTCCTCTTTCTTGTTTTTTAATACCAGGCTTACGAGAACAAGTAAATCAGACCATCCAGCATGGATTGAATGATCAAAACTGAAGCCATCTTTTAAGTTTTTGTGTTATGCTCTTGCATATAAATGAACATCCATATGCATTCCCTTATCTTTGCTAACTTTGTCTTAAAGTGTGAGCATGAAATGAAGTGCAATATGTGTGATGTGGTAATTTTCATCATTCTCTGGAGTTTGAAGATGCATTGCATGCCTTTAAAGTCTGTGGCTGTATCTGAAATCGCATACTTCCCTACTATATAGGCGAAAAACAGTTTGTACACAAAAAAAAAAAAGAGTGTCTGAATTCACAGTATTCCTAAAAGAGTAGGCAAAAATTAGCCAAACTACTTCCGGCGAGATTCTGAAGTGTGCATATGATGGACACTTTACTGTCCCATGAGGCCTCGGGAGAGGGTTTGTGAATGGCATATAAAGTGACACGTGACGCAACTGATGCTGGTAGGTCACATGATAATGACAGCATGGCAAATGTAGTATGTCCAGATTACATTCATACTACACACCCTCATACTATTTAGAATATACTTTTTTAGCGGTCGTGAAGTAATTATTAAAAATAAGTACCTACTCGAGAGAATGCGATTTTGGAAGCAGCCATTGATTGTTTGTGGTTCACCTACATTATGGGAACGAAAATGTAGGAAACGTAGAAAAACGTTGAAGATGTCCTAAAAGGGGATCTCAGACTTCCAGTATTTAAATAAATTATTAATAATATATTAAAATGTCAAATCTAAATTAAAATTCCCCCAAAAATAAATAAATAAATACATGAAATTAGGATCCTATTATAAATATGCGATCATATTTCTTTATATCACAAAATGGATCACGGTTAATTTATCAAAATCAAAGTTTGTTTA
>RJVU01053030.1:359554-414805 GCA_003731715.1 Anabarilius grahami
ACTGCGAGTGACCACTGACAATAGAAAGGATAAAAATATCATTAGCTCAATATAAACCAAAAGATAACAATGGAAAGCCCTTGTAATCATAGTATCAATATGTGTGCGTTTCCTCTCTTTTCAGTCCTCGGCGGCGTCATTGACTCGACTGCCATCACGTCTGCGACACAGTGAAGAGAGACTAGATCAGGAGCTGGAGAAAGTCTTCATACATCATTCACCGGTTGGCAACTGTAGAGTACGTTTCTTAACACATTTCACTGTTTTAACTGATTGTGAAGGCTGATATCATGCTAATTTGTATATTATTTAAACTGGATAGTCAAGTCCAAATGCTAAGTTATTTATTTATTTTTTACAAACCTGCACAACTGGAAACCTGAATGTAATTGTATCTATGTTTTTCTTTTTTTTAGCTATATGAGGTTCCTGATGGCCACAGGGCTCCTGTTCCACACCTGAGCTCCAGGAGTGGATTTCAGATTGAGTCTTCTTGTGTAGCTTCCCAGTCCTCTTCATCTTCAGCCACATCTTGCTCTCCGCAACGCCTTTTAGATCTTGACACTGGTAGGTATCTTTTTTTCAAACTCTCACCAGGGTGGGAAACAGGGTGGCCAGGCGTCCCTGTTTCCAGAGACAGTCCTCGTTGTTGGTGTCCTGTCCTCGACTAAATCTATCCCCATTTTACAGCATGTTCAAAACACCCCTTAAATACACAGCAAAAAGCCTGACCTACATGCCCTGCAGGTTACTAGAGTAATTGTGTAATGATTATTTTCACCAACAGAGGGCTGCATGTTACACTGATTAATGTAATACAGTTTTACTTTTCGTACAGTATGTACGAACAGGATGCGTGTTTGTTTTCCACACAATTTTAGACATTCCTAAAAGTTCAACAGCCACAGTGAATTTCCACACACACGTCTTAACTATATCACACGGGTGAAAGTACAGCCTGATATGAATAAATTAAAAAAAGATTAACTAAACAATTACACTTGCAAAAATTACATTTACAATTACATAAGTCTAAAATGCAAAATAATAAGCCTAATAAGGGATAGTAAAGTTCCATTTCCAGAAAAGTTTTAATTATTGTATACAGTATATTCACAGTTTGTGAAAATGAAAATGTGAAATGAAATTAGAAAATAGGGCTGGGTTATAAATATAGATTTTTCGATTCTCATTTTGATGAAACGGTATCAATTCCTGAGAATGAATCTTTTTTTAGTCTAATATTATATTATAATATAATATAATTTATATTATATTATGTTATATTATATTATACATTCATTCGCATAAGCCACAGGAAATGCATTGGAAACGCATAATATTTCCAGGTGAAAACAGTAATAGGTATTGGTTGACCATTTGTGATCGGATCACCAAAAACGCATTTTAATACCAGGTGGTAACAGGGCTTCAGTCTCGCACTCTCGATTTCCGTGATATTGTATATAATTTGTGGCCGTAAGGGAGCTCCTATCAATATGCGGGAGACTCCCGGAACTTCCAGGAGTGGTGGGATGTCTGTAAATGTTTTTATGATGGCAACCATGTAAAAGTACAATATGTAATAATTTTGGCCGCTAGAGGTCCCTAGAGGCCTATTCAAAACAAAGGCGTATCTTGATGACGCCAAGTTTTAGAGAGGAATCTTGGGACATGTGGTCTCCATTTCAACGGACGGTGCAAAAGAATAGGAATTGGACTTGGGAACAAATTATGTTCATGGATGAGATTATTAACTTTACTGTAGTATGAAGCAGAGCAGGACCGAGTGTTGTGGGAGCTGAACGAGGCCGCTGGAGCGATTGCGCAACACACGCCTCACGAGCAGCGGGACTTTTATTATGTCACAGTCGCCGGCGCTGCTTCCTCTTTTCCGGTCATGAGTATGAGGTAACGCAGCTCTGTTTATTAGATACATTTGAGAGTGTTGAAAATTGTTATAACATTACTCTGTGCGTTCGCTCGGCGGCTGCTGTAAGACACTTGTTTGAGACACACTGCAGTAAGATAGATCGATTTTAGAATATCATATTAAATACTGGATGGCTTGTGTTGATAAATGGCATGCAATTAATTTTAAAATGTACTGTATGATGGAGAAAATGCTGTATTACTGTCACTAAAAATAAAACTGCATCTGATTGTGCTATGTTAGCTACTTCACAAAATAGTGTTTTTCTCTGAGGCATGGTAAAGCATGGTACTCGCCAAATAAAATCAGGAAAATTAGATTTAAACAATAAGACTAAACGTGTTGAGCTATATAACAATAATTAGTTTTCTGTCTATAAATATATCAAAACAGTTGTTCCCTTGTCTATTAAAACATGTAAATATTAAAGCGTCTTTGGTGTTTCCATGGTTTCTACAAAATAAAACCGGAAACCGAGGGTAACGCGGGTATGATGCAATTGACAGGCGACTCCTCACACGTCCCGGAGCCTTGGTTAAAATTGCAATTTTATCACGATTTACAAATGGTTGGAAACATTTGGGATATTGTAAGTACTAAAGTGAACAAAATTATAACACCGGCCTAGTGGTTTTTGGATATTTTACTGCAAAAACATTACATATTGTACCTTTTTAAATGTTTATATTTCAGAAAATGAGTAGAAACATAACTGCCATTTTTAATAACACAATTATGTTAAAATGTATTGCTATAACATTATTATTATTATTATTACAAAAACTTCCTTATGTGTAATTTAAATGTAAGTATTTTGTTATAATGTAATACTGATTTGATCTGTTTGCTATTTGTTGTGGTTACCATTTACTATTTTTACTATTTTTAATAGTTTGTGTGTGCGTGTGTATATATATATGTGTACAATAATTAATTATAATAGTATGGAACCCGCAACCTTTAAAAAAAGTATTGTCACGTGTTGTTGTTTTTGTTTTAAATTTATAGATAAAAACAAGTAAGATTTCAGACATTTGGTCACCTTACTATGCTATGTATTCTTGTCTGATTTGAGCTGATTGTGAACCTGCTCTGTCCTCAGTTGAGGAGGTCAACTCATGTATCCTGATGTTATCTTCATCACCACGGCCTAATAACAGCTACTGCTTTCAGAGAGATCCACCAGAGGGCTGTGAGAGAGTCCGAGTGTGTGAAGAGAACGTGTAAGTAGGCATACCATGATGGTGTTGCTATGTCGCTGCTAAGGTGTTCTGACTGATTAACTGCATTTTGCTTTGAACGACAGTACTGTTTTCGTAGTTCACCTCGCATTATCTGTCATTTATTATTTTTTTAATCCTATCCTCTAATTCAGCCCTCCAGGCTTGGACCAGGTGTATGTGTCCTCTTGCCCTGACCCCGACAAAGTGAACTTCACCACACACACTGGCTCAGCCTTCTGCCCTGTCAATCTCCCGAAGCCCCTCCTTCCTCCTCCAGTGGACTTCCTGATCTGCAGCCTCTCAGTTTCTCCAGGGTCCTGCTGGGTGGGACAGTGATGACTTAATAAGAAAAGAAAGAGAGAGAGAGAGAGATGAAGTGACTGTGTCTTTAAAAACACTCAGTACTTTGCTTGTAATGTTGCACTTGCTTCAGCATTCTTACTACTAGAAATTACATTTTTCATTGTTGAAAAATGTATACATTTATTTTCTAATTTAAAAAATAATTGTAATAAGAAAGTGCCAACTTTCTTTATATGGCTCACAGTGAGAGTGGTGAAAATATCCTACTGGAATGGCAGAAATGATAGATTTATGGTTTAACAATAGACAGTTTTATAAGAAAAAGGCTGTCCTTTGAAGATTAAATGTTGAATAGGAAAGAATAAGTAGATTTTGTTGTTATATAAAGACAAATGGTACTATTAAGACAATGCTTGTATTTTAAATCAGTATTTTACCACCCACTTCAGCATTATAATGAACAATTAAATTGGCAATTGTTTTATTTTTTTATATTTTACCTTAGCTTTATTTAGTTACAGTTATTGAAAAGATTGAAGAAGGTACTGTGGGTGGGTATATTCATGTCATTTAAGGTGAATATCACCCTTTACATTGTTTTGTTTTTTTTTATGTTAAAATTGTGTACCTTGTACATATAAATGTTAATTTTATACTTGAATAGATGAATCTGGACGTGAATGTAAAATCAGTTGGGTTCTCTGTACTGTTTGCACATACGTTTTTGCTAAACATAAGCTATAGAATGTGGTGACGCATTATCTGACTTCAAAGTATTTCTTTATTCAATGTGCTCATTTAATGTACATGTTTTTTGTTGCTGTTTTAAGTTTAGGTTAAAATGCTTTGTTCAAATGTATTAGTTTGAACTATTGGCCTTCTTGTTGGGAAGTGCTTGGGGAAACTACATGCAAATTGATGATTCATCAATCTTGTTTTTTTATTATTATTATTTTTTATTATTGCTATAAATCAATTTAAAAATCATTGCATGTCTGCAGTATGTTTTTGGCACTGATAAAGGAGGATTTGGCAAGAATAGTGACAAAGTGGGTGCATTTTGAGAAATGGCAAACTTATTTTGAATGGCAAGACTATCTCACATCATGTAATCTGCACTAAACAGAAAAACTGTTCTTACAGTTTTTTCACGATTCAATTTCCTATCACAGAATGTTCCCATGTGTGAACCAAATAAGAGCGTTCTCTTTTTTCCAAAAATAACCTTCCCAGAACGTACTGCGAACAAAACAAATTTTAGCTGAATCCCTATATAGCCTTATAAGGCCTACCTTGAGATTTCACTTATTTTCCTGATATTAGTTAGGCCTGGTTTCACAGACAGGATTTAGATTAAGCCAGGGGTGGGCCTTATAAGGTTATATTTGTTATAGCTTATTATTGTTATATTTATATAACTATAGTTACAGTGCACAGCATAAATGACACCCCCTCTGAAACTTATGAAAGTCAGCAATTACTCAATTACTTAGAAGACATGTTAGGGTTCTTTAGAGATATAGACCCGGTTTCACAGACAGGGCTTAGCCTAAACCAGGATTAGGCCTTAGTTCAATTCGAGTATTTATGTAGCTATTATAAATGTACCCTAGAAAAAAACATTACTGGTGTGTATCTTGAGACAAAACAATGGCACTGACATATTTTAAGATCTGCCAGTACAAGTTACTTTCAGTTAAACTGCTCAAACATACATTTACTCTAGGACTAGCTTAATCAAGCTTGCTGGAAAATGTTCCAGCAAGTCGGCTTAATCAATTACCAAAGAAGCATGTCAAAATTATTCAGGAAAATAAGATTTTCTTAGCAAGGTGATAAAATATTGTGTAGCAAAAATGAGTGCACCCTCCTAAAAGTTACTAAATAAAACAAAATAAAAATTTTCTGGTGTAAGTTTAAGGCAATGTTTGATCAACAGGTAAGTATGTTGAACCAAAACATTTAAAGAGAAGTAATTTCTTGACAGTTAAAAGTGTTATATAGCCCACTGAATCATTCTCAGACTTAATGCTGACAACAATGGAACCACTTGGCAGAGAACTGTCAGGAGGACAGTGGTACAATAGGATTACCAAATCATTGTTTTAAGTGTGAAAATATAGCAAAAGTAACAGAAATTCAAAAACAATAGACTTGTGACAAGGCCACTGAAAAAATCATGCCTTCATTTTAAGCTTTCACTTAGTGATGAAGGATTTTTTGCTAGACAAAGAGCAGGAGAAATACCAAGAGAGTGTCTCAGAGCCAACAAAAGCTATGAAAAGAGTGACTCTTTATCTCACAGAGTAAGATGCAGCCTGCAGAAATGACATGCATGGTTGTTGTCACTGGAACTACCCACTGTAGCCAAAGCACAATAAAGTCAGTTAGCCATTTCCAAAGCCCATATTTACAAAATATAGATTCTGGGAATCAATACTCTGGTCTCATGAGACCAAATCAGTCATTTTGGATCTAACAGCATCCAAAATGTTATGGTGTTGCTAGAGGAGGAGTAGAGTGAGAAGTGCCTGGTTCCCACAGTAAAGTTCAGTGGTAGTAAAGCTCTTATATAGGGATATATGAGTGTTGAAGGTATGAGGGAGTTGTGCTTTATCAATGTTGTCATGAATTCCAACACCACTGTGTAATTTAATACACAAACTTGAAACAGAAGATGTTACCCTTTCCTCATTCCCTGCATCGTTGGGCATTTTTTCAACATGACAATGAGGATATGCATTCTCCCAAGGTGAAAACCCTTCTGTGGACATGTATTGCACTCAATCTTAACACTCTTGAGCACCTGTGGGAGATTCTGTAGAGACGAGTTGAGCAACACTCCCCATGGGCAGTCGTGGCCTAATGGATAGAGAGTCGGACTTGTAAAGGTCATGGGTTCGAATCTCACGTCCGGCAGGGATTGTCGGTGAGGGGAGTGAATGTCCAGCGCTCTCCCCACCCTCAATTCCATGACTAACGTGAGACCCTTGAGCAAGGCACCGTACCCCCAACTGCTCCCCGGGCGCCGCAGCAATGGTTGCCCACTGCTCCGGGTGTGTGTTCACGGTGTGTGTGTTCACTGCTGTGTGTGTGCACTTGGATGGGTTAAATGCAGAGCACAAATTCCGAGTATGGGTCACCATACTTGGCCACATGTCACTTCACTTCCCTTCATTAAAGATCAGGGCATTTAAGGAGCTCTTCATCCAGGAGTTAAACAGGACAGATGTGACAATTTGTCATGAACTTGTACACTCCGTGCCAAGAAGGGTCAGCGCAGTATATTCAAAATTATGGAGGTCATATTAAGTGCTAGAATATTATACATTTGTTGAATTAAATCTAGGGTTTACTAATTTCTGCAATCCTTAATTTAAACAAAGTTGGCTAATTTACTTATTTTATGGCTATTAATGACATATATTTCTCAGTTTTTATTATGTAAATGTTTAATACATTTTAGTTTTGCCATCTTTCCATGAATTGTACTGGTGATCATAAAGAAAATACATCTTTTGTATTTGTTCAGAGGGGGTGTACTCTTTTATGCTGTGCACTGTAACCTATATTAGGATGTTTAAGTAGCTTTTATGAACGCGCATTTAAAAAAAAAAAAACCTTACTGGTGTGTAGGCTATCAGTGTGTGTCAGTGTGGGACTAGGCTTAAAGAATTAGTCCACTTTTAAAAAAACTTTTCCTGATAATTTACTCACCCCCATGTCATCCAAGATGTTCATGTCTTTCTTTCGTCAGTCGAAAAGAAATTAAGGTTTTTGATGAAAACATTACAGGATTTTTCTTCATATAGTGGACTTCAATGGCCTCCAGACGGTTGAAGGTCAAAATGACAGTTTCAGTGCAGCTTCAAAGGGCTTTAAACGATACCAGACGAGGAATAAGGGTCTTTTATGGTCATTTTCGAAAAAAATACATCCGTTTATGCTTTATAAACACAAAATATCGCCTTGAACGTACTTCCGCTTTCCGCATTCTTCAAAACGCTTACGCTGTATGTCCCACGCCTTCCCTATTCTACTTACGGAAAAAAAACGAAACTGGCGCCATGTTCGTTCCTTAAAATGACCGATCGTTTGGCTAGATAAGACCCTTATCCCTCGTCTGGTATCAATTAAAGGCCTTTGTAGCTGCACTGAAACTATAATTTTGACCTTCAACCGTCTGAAGGCCATTGAAGTCCCCTATAAGGAGAATAATCCGTTAAGTCAAAAAGTAATCGTTTTAAGTCAATTTAACATGAATCAATTAAATTTGAACCAGAAACCTAATACAATGGTGTTGAATCAAAATAAGTTGTTTAAATAAAGTGAACAGCATCAAAAAATCTTTTTTTTGAGTGAGGTTTCAAAGAATCTAAACGTCCTTAATTTCTTAATTTCTTTTTGACTGACGAAAGAAAGACATGAACATCTTGGATGACATGGGGGTGAGTAAATAATCAGGAAAAGTTTATTTAAAAGTGGACTAATCCTTTAAGCCTTGTTAAACCGGGAACTTTTTTAAAACAATATCAGTACCTAAATATAAATTCAGATGACAGAGCACTCAAAAAATGATACGTTGGATTAACTTAATTTTTTTATGTCAGCAGGTTCCACGTAATTTGATTATGTTGCATTTAATTAACATTATTTATTTCAGTTAACTTAAATTTATTACGTACAGTTAACTCAATGCCATTTAGTTGAATCAGGTTAACATTCTTAATTTTGTTCAAAAGCATTAAGTTTAATTATCCTATCATTAATATCAGACAGAAATTTAAATAAAATCCAGTTTAACTGAATAGTTTTATTTAGTGGATGCATTGAAGAACAATTTTCACAACTTCTACAAAATCTTTACTCTGTAAAAACTTTTATTGTTAGGTGTAAGCCAAAACATGGTTATATTCCATTTATAGCATGCCCAAAATAGTTGTTTTTATTATTAAATCAACTTCATTCGTTATTGGCAGGTCCTCAACCTAAGCACATGTTCTACACTTCACTACAATGGTAACCCCTAAAACTATTAACATAACA
Organism: Anabarilius grahami; assembly: GCA_003731715.1. NCBI lineage: Eukaryota > Metazoa > Chordata > Actinopteri > Cypriniformes > Xenocyprididae > Anabarilius > Anabarilius grahami. The sequence goes on from RJVU01053030.1 coordinate 368,060, forward strand.
GAAACTTTTAAATACCAACATAATAGAAAGTAAACATTAAAAAGTCTCTTCATTTTCTCATGTTGCTAAAAACTGCTTAAAATAACACTTTATTTCAACATTTACTCTTCCAGATCAGCCCCTTTGCAAAGCATGATGGGAAGTGAAAGTCCTGTTTGATTGAGTCCTGGTTGAGTTTACTTGATTGAAACATGTTATTTTAATATTAAAATATTAAGTATTACAGAGCCTTTGGCCAAATAATTTATTTTATTAATTTATTAAATGTATTTGTTTTATTCACCAGAATATATGATCTACAAATAAAACTCGATCATTTTGCTTGACAACGACAGTACCTTTTTTGATTTTTATAAGGACGAATTTCTCCGGCCCGAGATTTGAATGAGACTCAATGGAGGAGGAATGTGTTACCCGCAGGCGCCCTCTATCGCCAGAACGGAGCAGCTGGACAAGCCTTCAGCTCATTTGTATCAGGCATCCCTTCACACTCCGCTCAGGAAACATAGCCTACTGTTCAGTGTACGAACGCTCATCAAATCCTGCTGTATAGAAATATTTTGGGGGTTTGACATGCTGAATACCGTACTGAAACAACTGAAAAGCCACCCGGCTGTAAGTATTTCACATTTGATACTGATGATACTCATGTCTGTTAATAATGATGATTCATTCATTCTCAAATTGTGTCTCTGAATAGTTTCAGGCGTTAGATAAATACAGGTCCGCAGCTCGAGGGATGATATACGTAATATAAATATGGCTGTTTGATTTAAAAGGTTTTAAGTAAATTGAATAGCCATGTCCGCGGGGGGTAATTATGGTTTATTTCTTGTCACAGTGATTAGATATTCTTCTGGCCATTCTGTGAGATGGTGAGGGCATTGGCATTACCCAAATGTATGTCTATCTATATACAGTGTGTACTACGTGAATTCCCCATATAACAACAGTGACTGAGCACGTATGCCTGCTGTAGGTCGCGGTCTCTGTCACACTGTATATGGCTGTTCAGCAGCTGTCAAGGGCATTGAGGTGAAATCAGCTTTGCCTCTTTTTATTCATTTAACATAACATATTTTTATCGAGACTTAGGCGTAAGAACATACATTAGCCTGTGCGAAGGAATTTGGACGTATACTTAGGCTATTTAAAAAATAAAAAGTCTGTGGTTGATAGGCCCACATTTTCTACATATTTTATTGTACAGTAACTAATACAAAGCTGCAGTTCAGGATTATTAATATACTTATATATAGCCTATATATGTACAAGAAATTAGCTTTTTGCTCAAGATAAAAACGTTGATCTAATTCCCCCAGACAAGCACGTCAGTGTCTCAAAACCTAGTGAGCTGCCTACATAGACAGCATTATAGGGATCATTCTAGGAAACGTACCTTTTCCAGTTTGATAAAGTGATTTTTGAATATTTAAACATTCCATTAGACAAATGATGTCTCAGGGTCTATATACACTGCGTTCCAAATTATTATGCATGTGGCATATCAGTAAGATTTCAGTACAATAAACATTCAGATTTTAGTTTTTCTAAGAAAATGTTTGTTTGTTTATTTATCCATGTCTTTTTAGATAACTGGTATCAATCTCAGACAAAATAATTTGCCAGATCTATGGAAACCCTACTTAGAGGTTGTTCCACATTATTAAGCAAGTCACATTTCTCATGCAATATGGGGAGGAAGAAAGATATTTCTGAAGATGAAAAGCATGAAATGGTGTATTGTTGTGCAAAAGGCATGAAAACAACTAATATTGTGTGAAACTGAATGGAGATTATCGAATTATCATAAGATTTGTGAGTGATTTAGAGCACAGCAGAACTCGGTCAGATAAAGGCTTATTAATGAAAGTTCCTGTCAAAAAAATGAATTGTATTAAAAGGGCAGCTATAAAAAAAGCCAGTGTTGAGCAGAAAACAGGTATTTGAAGCTTCTGGTGTCTCTGTAGTCTCAAGAAGCTCTCCATGCAGGCTGGCAGTTGTGCGTAAAGATGCATTTTAGCCACCATTAACCAAACCTTACAAAGAGAAACATTTACAATGGGTTTAAAAATACATTTTCAAACAGTTTTATTGCTGTGGTGTTTTTTTGCAGCATGGGATAGTGCATAGTGCATTGTACAATAGTGCATTGTACTATGTACTATCCTCCTTTTTATACCATAGCTGAAAATGGCCAGTTATGAACTCCACATATCTTGTAAAAGTCATTTAAATACCCTCCATCTCACTTCCCAATATTCCAGTCCAAATCATCACCCGCCAGCTCCTTGTTGACGTCGCAGTCTTGTTGGAACGTGGTGCCCATTCACCAACCATCCAGAAATCCATCCATTTAGACCATCCATTGTAGTACGGCATTCGTCAGTGAATAAAATTATTTAAAAATGAGTCTTCATGTATTTCTACACCCACTGTAAATGTTTCTCTTTGTGAGGTTTGGTTAATGGTGGCTGAAATGCATCTTTACGCACAACTGCCAGCCTGCATGGAGAGCTTCTTGAGACTCCAGAGACACCAGAAGCTTCAAATACCTGTTTTCTGCTCAACACTGGCTTTTTTTATAGCTGCCCTTTTAAAACAATTCATTTTTTTGACAGGAACTTTCATTAAGAAGTCTTTCTCTGACCGAGTTCTGCTGTGCTCTAAATCACTCACAAATCTTATGATAATTCGATAATCTCCATTCAGTTTCACACAATATTAGTTGTTTTCATGCCTTTTGCACAACATTGCACCATTTCATGCTTTTCATCTTCAGAAAGATCTTTCTTCCTCCCCATATTGCATGAGAAATGTGACTTGCTTAATAATGTGGAACAACCTCTAAGTAGGGTTTCCATAGATCTGGCAAATTATTTTGTCTGAGATTGATACCAGTTATCTAAAAAGACATGGATAAATAAACAAACAAACATTTTCTTAGAAAAACTAAAATCTGAATGTTTATTGTACTGAAATCTTACTGATATGTCACTTGCATAATAATTTGGAACGCAGTGTATGTGATGATAACAGGGTTGACATCTAAAATATATTCAAGTCTTTTATTAGCCAATATAATAGGCAGGTTATTGGGTGTTCAGCTTTACTATTGGCCAATTTTGTCATTTCTTTAGCAATTTATTTATAACTCTTTCTCTCTTTGAAGTTGATTCCTCTCTTTGTTTTCATCGGTGGTGGAGCGACCATGTCTATGCTTTACCTGGGCCGCCTCGCTCTAAAGAACCCTGACTGCTCGTGAGTAACCTTTTCATTCAGTGCCTTATCAAAATGCAGCAATCTTTAGGTTCCATTATAGTTCGGAGTACATGGAGAACTGACTGATATCTGTCAACAGATGGGATCGCAAGAACAACCCAGAGCCTTGGAATAAACTGGGTCCAAATGACCAGTACAAGGTGATAGCAACATTTACGTAGACCACATTTTGACCCATTTCTGATTATCCAGCTTTGTATATTTAGCTAATATATCCTATTAGCCTATATCCTTACAAATAGTCTCATGATGGTAATATTTGGAACTTTTTTATTTTCACTTCCCACAGCTCTTCTCTGTCAACATGGACTACGCTAAACTGAAGAAGGACAGGCCTGACTTCTGAGCAAAGTCCAGCGAATCAGCTGGGTTTGTTAAACGCTGCACTTCATGCGCCAGAGGTCTATTCAACATGACATCAGATACCAGAACTCTTCTGTGAATGTGAATCACCATTTAAAATCCTTAAAGAAACAGAAAGTGCACACATACACATACACATAAGCTATAAGATCTGAATGTCTATCTTTATCCAGAAATTATAGTTTTTACAGATACACATATTGACACCTCAAGGGAAATGCCTCATCAATCCTGTATCAGTATCATCTGAAGTTATCTTCCTCTTATCCAAATAAACAAGACAGACAGCAATAACAGAAGTGTTTTGTGTGTGTGTGTGTGTGTGTGTGAAGCATCCAATGCTGTGAACTGTTTTTCATGTTTAATAAATAAACAGAGAGAGAGAGAAAGAGTTTCAGATTTAAGATGAATCTATCCACAATAATTTGAATAAGAACAATATGTAATATAGAGGTACCCAAATCAAATCAGAGCTGGTTTTCTTATTATATTTGTTTGTTTGCACAGGACTACTCAAAATGGTCTTCTTGAAAAGGTTACACTGACAGGGAGTCTTTAGCCTTACAATAGATGGCGCAATTTACTCAAAAATGACTTTGGTGACAGACTTAAAGGGATATTTCACCCCAAAATGAAAATTCTGTCATCATTTACTCACCCTTAAGTTGTTCCAAACCTGTATGAATTTCTTTCTTCTACTGAACATAAAAGAAGAAATTTTGAAGAATGTTGGTAACCGGACAGTTGATGGGCCCCATTGACTTCCATTTTATTTTTTATTATTTTATATTTTTTGCTATAACAAATGTCTGAATCATAATTTCAAGAGCTTTTACATTTGTAGACTCAAGATAACAGGATAAACTTCAAAAGGTGATGATTTAAAGGGTTAGTTCACCCCAAAATGAAAATTGTGTCATCATCTGACATCTTCAGAACACAAATTAAGATATTTTTTATGAAATTTGAGACAAATGGAATAAATACTTTGTTGCGATCCCATCGGACTTATCATAATAAAGCACTGTTCGCCAGAGGAGAACTGGCCTCCCGACTGAGCCTGGTTTCTAGGTTTTTTTCTCCATTTGGAGTTTGGGTTTCTTGCCGCTGTCGCCTTTGGCTTGCTTAGTTGGGGACACTTGACATTTGATATTCAACAGTGTTTTGATCTGCCTGCATTGACACCATTGTATGCAAACTGAACTGAGCTGGATGATGAAATCACTGTTTACTCCAGTACTGATATAGATAAATTAACTAAATTAATAACTAGTGATTCTTACATCGGAATGAATCAATACTGAATTTACTTAAGATGGATACTGGCACCATGTTCTTTAAGAGCTGCTGTGCAGCCAAAATTATATACCAGTTATCACTGTAAAGCTGCTTTGACACAATCTGCATTGTAAAAAGCGCTATATAAATAAAGGTGACTTGACTTGACACTTCTATCCCTCCATTGACAGTCCACACAACTGAAACTTTGACACTTCAAAAAGTTCATAAAGAGATTGTAAAACTAATCCATACGAATCGAGCGGTTTAGTCCAAATTTTCTGAAGAGACTCGATCGCTTTACAGTATAGGATGGACAGATTTAATTTAGGATTTTATTCACATATAAACATTCATCAACGCACACATCAGTTATGATAAATGGAAACTCAAGCATGTTTGCTTGACGTGTGTGAACCAATGAGGTTCATTCTTGTGTTGCGCAGTACGTTTGAGCTTCCAGAAGAACCAATGAGTTTTTTTATAAATTAAATCTGTTCATCATGTAAAACGATTGTGTCTCTTCAGAAAAGTTGGACTAAACCGCTCGATTCATATGGATTAGTTTTACGATCTCTTTATGAACTTTTAAAGCGTCAAAGTGGTAGTTGCGTGGACTGTCAATGGTGGGACAGAAATCTCTCAAATTTAATTTAAGATATTTTCGTTTGTGTTCTGAAGATGAACGGAAGTCTTACGGGTTTGGAACTACATGAAGGTGAGTAAATGATGACAGAATTTTCATTTTTAGGTGAACTATCCCTTTAAAAAATGTGAGCCCTGTACTTTTCAAAGTCTAAACGCAGTTTCAGAGCAGTTTTCAATCACTGAATACGTGCATTTATGCCAAACAATTGTTTATGATCTACTGTTGCTGAATTATGACATGTTGGTTACACAATAAGCTGTATCTGGCATTTATTTATTTCAACGTAAACTCTTGTAGCGTCTGTCTGGGCTGTGCCATCACAGTAAGGAACATTATTTAACACATTCAGTCGAGATTTGTTTTGCCCCCTAAAGCACAGAAGATTGATTGATTAGGTCCGCGGTCATTCAGAGTGCTGTGGATGATTATTTGTGCAGAGAGGGGGGTGCATGTACAGGATGACTTAAGGATGACTCTCTTATGACCATGAGATGTTATAGGCAGTTCAAGAACATCTGGAGCCACCTCAGAGAGTGAGCCGCCCTGCTGGGGCCTTAGGTTTCGGAATGTTTCAATATATTGTAAATATACAGTACAGTCCAAAAGTTTGGAACCACTAAGATTTTTAATGTTTTTAAAAGAAGTTTCGTCTGCTCACCAAGGCTACATTTATTTAATTAAAAATACAGTAAAAACAGTAATATTGTGAAATATTATTACAATTTAAAATAACTGTTTTCTATTTGAATATATTTCACAAAGTAATTTATTCCTGTGATGGCAAAGCTGAATTTTCAGCATCATTACTCCAGTCTTCAGTGTCACATGATCCTTCAGAAATCATTCTAATATGCTGATCTGCTGCTCAAGAAACATTTAATGTGTACAATTGTACAAAATATTTGTGTACAATATTTTTTTTCAGGATTATTTGATGAATAGAAAGTTCAAAAGAACAGTGTTTATCTGAAATCTAATCTTTTGTAACATTATAAATGTCTTTACTGCCACTTTTGATTGATTTAATGCATCCTTGCTGAATAAAAAGTATTAATTTCTTTAATTTCTTTTCAAAAAAATAAAAATAAAAATTCTTACTGACCCCAAACTTTTGAACGGTAGTGTATAATGCTACAGAAGCTTTGTATTTCAGATAAATGCTGTTCTTTTGAACTTTCTATTCATCAAGGAATCCTGAAAAAAAAAGTACACAACTGTTTTCAACATTGAAAATAATCATAAATGTTTCTTGAGCAGCAAATCAGCATATTAGAATGATTTCTGAAGGATCATGTGACACTGAAGACTGGAGTAACGATGCTGAAAATTCAGCTTTGCATCACAGGAATAAATTACTTTGTCAAATATATTTAAATAGTACACAGCTATTTTAAATTGTAATAATATTTCACAATATTACTGTTTTTTACTGTATTTTTAATTAAATAAATGTAGCCTTGGTGAGCAGACGAAACTTCTTTTAAAAACATTAAAAATCTTAGTGGTTCCAAACTTTTGGACTGTACTGTATATACAATAATAACCTGACAAACTTGATGTCTATGAATTCAAATGTAACTTTCTATCTAGCTATGTCCGTCTGTCTACAAATGTGTTGGCTTGGAGGATTGCCTCCTGTCATTTAGTTAAAGATGGAATGTGGGGTCATGCAATACCACTTTATTCTGAAAGGGGGCGATATTATGTAAGTTTACATTATGAATTTTCATTGTTGCAAATGAAAATACATAAATTAAAAAGTGAAGCTGTGTAACCTCTTGTAATAACAATGAAATGTTAATGTTCAGTTATATCAGCATTTAACTGTAGAGTGGAAAAGGTTGTGTTTGTTTTAATTTGCTTATTTCTGTGAGGCTATTAGCCTATGGCTTTAAAAAAGAAGCTCAAGTTCCCTTGAGTAAAATGTAATGTCAAGATATATTTTTGCTTCTATAGAGTTTTTTTGTTGTTGTTGTAATTAATTAAATCTAGCTTACATGTAAGCTATCGAACTAAAGGAATGACTAATGTTTACAATGCAAAGTTGTATTTTGCTTCCGAACCCTGAGGTGTATTATTACATGTGTCTCTAACATGAGGGAGACTGCTTGAAAGAGTCTGGCAGTGTAAACTTACTCTATTATGTTTCTCTCCATTGTTAAAGACATAAAGAGGACATAAAAGAGCTCCCCAAACATTCTTCTCTTTGAGCTGAGCGAAGTCCTGATCTTTCCTGTTAGAAGCTGCTAACATGACAGAAATGGGTCTTAATCTCGGCCATGAAAACAGACATGACACTCTCATAACAGATCTATTCCCCAAGAGGCTCTGTAGAATAGGTTTATAAGTGGGTGTGGGAACTTTGAGGTTTCTGTGAGGTTTGAAAGTGTTTCCAGTAGGTGACGACAGGAAATTGCAATTACTGAGATGAACAAATAGCTCTTTGTAAACTTAATCCACTAGTAGTTGTAAGTTTATTGAAGCAATATGTCTTTCAGATACACATTTTGTTCATATTGATCAGAACTATAATGTTTTTTGGGGATGCTCCTACTGGTTTCTCAGCCAGATGACTTGGGTGATATTTTTCCATATTTTCATAGGGTTGTTTGGATAAAGAACCAGTTTTCATCCGTTGTAAAGCCGCTAAGATTTCACCACAGTCCCATTCTGCTCCTTTAGGGAGCTGGTCAATGAGGTGATGATAAAAATGTGAAACCAATATTGGCTGGGAAGGAGGTCCAACGGCTGGGATTATGTCCTGAGCTCTTTACTGAAGGAAAAACATGGTCAGGAATGATATGTTTATGTAGAGGGTTCATTGCAGATGGTGCAAATCTTTCAATAACAAATATTTTGTTGCAAATGTCAACCTTCAAGCCTCACTAAGCATGAGGTAATGTGTTAAAAGGATATTTCCCAAAAGGATAGCCCCAAAAATTCTTACTGGTGGATTTGCATGACCTTTGTTGCACAACAAGAGAAATAAAATTTTCCTTTGAGATATAAAAGTTCTTTAAAACATCCTGCATGCTTCAAGGCTTAAAATGCTTCATTATAAACAAAGCAATTACTTAACCAAGCTTTAAAAGTCATGTCTCACAGGCAAATACATTTGCATATGACTGCCTTTAGAGCAAGACATCAACAAATAGTTATCACACATAGACCCCGCCTATTGACTTTCAGTCTTTTAAAGTCAGTTCCCTATTGTGATGTATATCTGAAATGGCTTCTTAAACAAAAAAGAAAATTAGATTTTGTCCATTAAAGGGTTAGTTCACCCAAAAATGAAATTTCTGTCATTAATTACTCACCCTCATGTCGTTCCAAACCTGTAAGACCTTCGTTCATCGTCAGAACACAAAATAAGATATTTTTGATGAAATCCGAGAGGTTTCTGATCCCCAAGAGAAAGCAACATAATTACCACATTCAAGGTCCAGAAAAGTAGTAAAGACATCGTTAAAATAGTCCATATGACTACAGTGGTTCAACATTAATGTTATGAAGTGAAGATCATTTTTTTTGTGTGCAAAAACAAAACAAAAACAACTTTATTCAACAATTTCTTCTCTCCCCTGTCAGTCTCTTACGCTGTTTACGTTGTAGACAGTGCAGCGCTTCCGGGTTTTACGTCAGAACGGCGACTCATTATTGGTCGGTTCCCGCGCCAGCATTACACGCATGCGTCATGCTGCTCACGTGAACAGCGCCAGCCAACACTGAGCCAGAGGGCCCTATTTTAACGATATAAGCGCATGGTCTAAAGCACATGGCGCAAGTTCGCTAAGGGCGTGTCCGAATCCACTTTTAGTAGTTTAAGGACAGGAGAAATGGTCGGCGCGCCCGGCGCATGGTCTAAAAGGGTTGTCCCTATTCTCTTAATGAGTAATGAGTGTGTTTTGGGCGTAACGTGCAATAAACCAATCAGAGTCTCATCTCCCATTTCCTTTAAAAGCCAGTTGCGCTCACGGCATGGGGGATTCGCTATTTACATGGCTGAATTTACAAGCGGAAAAACTGAACGCTTCTCTAGGGAGGAAACGGATCTGCTCGTGTGCAAGGTTAAAGCTTTCAAGCAGACCATTTACGGGAAAAGCTGGATTCCACCAAAGCATTTTTATCTTTATGTACACAATAATAATCTTTTACATTGTAATCCTTTTATTTTTAATATTTGGCATGTTTGTGTCCTGCTGCGCGTCCCTGTGTGTGTAATAACCAGAGTGTACGCACGTTGTGCACCCGCATATAGGCGCATATTACTAACGCGTCCTTTAAATAACAAAACAAATATTGCTCCATTGACTTTAGACCAGGTTTCAGTTGGTCAGTGGCGCAGTCTAATTCAGTTGCTTCAAAATAGCAATATGCCAACAATGCGCCTGAACACACCTCGTTTTCAGACCAGTACGCCCATGGGTGCACAAATGGGCGCAAATGCATTTGCTATTTAAACAACATGGCGCAAGATGTGAAAATGATAACTGCGTCGGGGTGAATCTAGCAGAAAAAAGCACTTGCGTTGCGCCTGGCACCGCATTGCACCGCATGTATGACAGGGCCCAGTGTTTTGACGTAGAACCTGGAAACACTGCACTGTCTATACAACATAAACAGTGTAAGAGACTGACAGGGGAGAGAAGAAATTGTTGAAAACTTAAATTCGTAGTTTGGATATTTTCTTTTCACTAGTCTTAAAGAAGACATGTTACAGAAGCAGAACAGACCGAAATCTCAAAATTGCAGAGTACATGAAAAAACAACAACAATTATGGTTTTGCCTGTAGTGTCTTGCATTAAATAATTGTCTTGAAAAGTCACACTGTGTGTGATAGAGCAAAGCAGCCTCTAACTAGCTGACTCGAGTTAATCCACTGCATTAAAAAGAATATTCTGTGCTCAATATAAGCTCAAGCGACAGCAATTTTAGTTGGCCTATACTGTTAAAAAGTACTTTTGTCCATTTGGATGTCAGTGGTAGTGCATAAGACTCTATTATGTTCTTTATATTTTGTTTTAAAATTAGTGCCAATGATGTGAGTATGGGAAGGGACGTAAATGCTGTTTGGCATGGAAATTACACACTGCACCTTTAAATAATATGGTTCATCTCAAGTCTTCAGGCAGTTGGATGTCACAATGTTCTATTTAAAATAATCCAGCTGGCTTTGGAACTGATCAGCCTGAAAGGTGCATAAATCTTATTCTCTGTCATTTTTGTGTTTCATGCCTGTAGGTTTCTAAGATGAATGCCTGTCATTGTCCAATGTTTGGAGACTGTTGCTTTTTCAAAGGTGTAAATTTATGATATATTGTTATTGCTGACCTTGGGCACATAATGTTCTCCAAACATTGTGTTTGATGTATAATGAATAAAATGTTCATGGAGTATTCTGTTTATAAATTACAGGAGTGTAAAAATGTACATAATGGTACCTAAAGATAATTAACATACTTCATACATTCTGTATCATACATCATACTTATACAACACTTTATACAACAGTTCATTCTACCATGACATAACAAACATTCACACTATAGTGAAAAACAGTAAATACTGGTACCTTTATATTTTACAAGTGTCTTTTTTACTAGAGATGTCTTTTTTTATTGTTTTACATGCACTGCGGCACATGCAGAAAAAAAACTTGTTTTGATATTTTATGACATCCACACATTTTTAAGCTTGACTTAAATGGGATAGTTCATTAAAAAATAAAAATTCTGTCATCAATTACTTACCTTCATGTCGTTCAAAACCAATAAAACTTTTGTTCATCTTCTAAAAACACTAATGAAGATATTTTTTATACCTTCATAGATTCACCTGTCCCTCCATTGAAAGCCCTTGCAACCAAAAAATGTATGCATAAAAAAGTATCCACATACATACATAGAGCGATCGTGTCTCTTCAGAAAATAGGATTAAACCACTCAATTCATATGATGTACTTTGATCTCTTTTTGCACTTTTTGATACGATAAAGTTTTATTTGCTTGGATTTCAAATGGATGGAAAAAAGATGAAAGAATATTAAATATATCTTCATTTGTGTTTTTCAAAGATGAACAAGTCTTATGAGTTTGGAAAGACATGAGGGTGAGTGATTAATGACAAAATTTTCATTTTTTGGTGAACTATCCTTAAGTGTACAAATTGTTTTTGGGGTCACTGTAGGTGTATCTCTTAAGAAAATACTGTATGAGCTCCTTGTCATATGGATTCACTCTGCCCCCTGCTGTTTCCCTATCTATACAGTCACAGAGAAAGTAAAATATTCAAAGGAAAACGCAGGACATAAATGGTCACCTAATGAACTAGGAGACATGAAAAGAATAATGCACAGTACACACGCGCTTCACATGCACTTACTGTCTGACCCCTGATTTGTTCTGCCTTCCTGAAGAAATACTACAATAAATCACACTGTGTGCACACTCCTAAACTTTCTCTTAACCACTTACACATGCACATACTCACACCATGCAAACAGGAAAATAATTACAGAATTATCACTCAAGAGATTCAAAAGCACCTCAGATTCCAAGAGAACTTGTATCTCTCGGAGAAGGACTTTTTGTCCTGACATATGCCCTTTCTGTGAAGAATATCTTTAGATAACTGCAATTTAGGACAAAGTATTTCGTGATTTTAATAATAATTGTTTAGGTTCATAATAATTAAAAACTGGTTAGAAATTGGTGAGCACATTATTTAACGTAATATTGAATGTTTTCAGGACCAATAATTGTTCTGAACTTGACAAGGAAATACTAGAGAATTGTTTTTATTATTAAAAAATGTTGTTAGAAAGAGAAATTATTTTTAAATTATGTGAAATGCCACCAAATAACAGAGTTGAACAGAAAGTGCAGAGATTAAGAAAATGTTAAATATTCATAGAAATTGCATACAGCTTTTTAAAAAAACTCATAGACCAAACGCTTTTTACTGAAAGCACATGAAAGCACACTTTTTACATTTAAAAAATTTGAAAGCAATTTGAATTTAAAGTCTACACCTCCACCGGCTCCATTTTGATGGTCTCCAGATCCACTGTTGTAGTCGTCACCTCTATCTCCCCCGCCTTGGTGGTCTACAGCTCCACTGGCTCCACCGTGGTGGTCTTCTGTGTCACCTTGGTGGTCTCCTGCTCCACCAGGTCCACTCTGGTGGCCTTCAGTTCCATCAGCTCAGATATGTGGGTTGTCCTGCTCCATTGGCTCTGCCTTGGTGTTCTGCCATTCTGCTGTGGTGGTCTCTTGTTCCATCTGCTACACTGTGGTGGTCTCCGGCTCCATCTTCAGTGCCATAGTGGTCACCTCATCCACCCTCTCCACCCTGGCCAACTGCCTTGCAGTGGCTCCCTGATTGTCCAACCTCACCCTGGATCTCTGGACCAATTTTTTTTTTTTTTTTTGCATATGCCTTTAGTGGGAATTATTTAAATTAAGAATATTGTGACATTTTGTGTGCATTTCCAGAAGAAAATTCAAGACTACAATTGAGTTGTTTCAGGGAGGTCAGAAACAGTGCTTAGTATATAGAGAACGACTCCCTTTAGAGTGGACTTTAGGGGCTTTCACACTGCAGGATCGTTTTAATAGTTCCTCAAACTATTGGTGGAATTACCCGCTTTTTGGCGTGTTCGCACTGCAGGAACTGGGAATGATTTTATTAAATAGGAATGCCTTTTGAGGGGACTAATTAGCTCCTACATCAGAGTAGGGTCTAGCCCAGCACAATAGGAACTACCAGTGATAAGTGTGTGTTGGTGTGCTAAAAGCATGCCATGCAAAACAGCAGCACCCACCATTTTTAAAAAGCCATATGAACACACAGTTTACATATGGGTACTTCACAAACAAGGAAAACAGCAATAGATGGATCGACAGTCCAGGCACTTCTCAACCTTTACGCTATGGAGGAAATCCAATGCGACTTTGAAGGGACCAAGCAAAACATGAAATCTCCTACATGTTGTTGGAGATTTAATCTCTTAGCCCTTCTTTTTCCTTGTTCAATCACATAACTTATATTTCTGCCTTCCATCTCCGTTATCACAAAACCCACAACACAACAAAAACACTGCTCTGATCACGGCATCCTCCATCCTCCAGTTGTTGATGTTGTTGAATGGTGCACTTAAATGACGTACAGTGGGTACGGAAAGTATTCAGACCCCCTTAAATTTTTCACTCTTTGTTATATGGCAGCCATTTGCTAAAATCATTTAAGTTCATTTTTTTTCCTCATTAATGTACACACAGCACCCCATATTGACCGAAAAACACAGAATTGTTGACATTTTTGCAGATTTATTAAAAAAGAAAAACTGAAATATCACATGGTCCTAAGTATTCAGACCCTTTGCTGTGACACTCATATATTTAACTCAGGTGCTGTCCATTTCTTCTGATCATCCTTGAGATGGTTCTACACCTTCATTTGAGTCCAGCTGTGTTTGATTATACTGATTCGGACTTGATTAGGAAAGCCACACACCTGTCTATATAAGACCTTACAGCTCACAGTGCATGTCAGAGCAAATGAGAATCATGAGGTCAAAGGAACTGCCTGAAGAGCTCAGAGACAGAATTGTGGCAAGGCACAGATCTGGCCAAGGTTACAAAAAAATTTCTGCTGCACTTAAGGTTCCTAAGAGCACAGTGGCCTCCATAATCCTTAAATGGAAGACGTTTGGGACGACCAGAACCCTTCCTAGAGCTGGCCGTCCGGCCAAACTGAGCTATCGGGGGAGAAGAGCCTTGGTGAGAGAGGTAAAGAAGAACCCAAAGATCACTGTGGCTGAGCTCCAGAGATGCAGTCGGGAGATGGGAGAAAGTTGTAGAAAGTCAACCATCACTGCAGCCCTCCACCAGTCGGGGCTTTATGGCAGAGTGGCCCGACGGAAGCCTCTCCTCAGTGCAAGACACATGAAAGCCCGCATGGAGTTTGCTAAAAAACACCTGAAGGACTCCAAGATGGTGAGAAATAAGATTCTCTGGTCTGATGAGACCAAGATAGAACTTTTTGGCCTTAATTCTAAGCGGTATGTGTGGAGAAAACCAGGCACTGCTCATCACCTGTCCAATACAGTCCCAACAGTGAAGCATGGTGGTGGCAGCATCATGCTGTGGGGGTGTTTTTCAGCTGCAGGGACAGGACGACTGGTTGCAATCGAGGGAAAGATGAATGCGGCCAAGTACAGGGATATCCTGGACGAAAACCTTCTCCAGAGTGCTCAGGACCTCAGACTGGGCCGAAGGTTTACCTTCCAACAAGACAATGACCCTAAGCACACAGCTAAAATAACGAAGGAGTGGCTTCACAACAACTCCGTGACTGTTCTTGAATGGCCCAGCCAGAGCCCTGACTTAAACCCAATTGAGCATCTCTGGAGAGACCTAAAAATGGCTGTCCACCAACGTTTACCATCCAACCTGACAGAACTGGAGAGGATCTGCAAGGAGGAATGGCAGAGGATCCCCAAATCCAGGTGTGAAAAACTTGTTGCATCTTTCCCAAAAAGACTCATGGCTGTATTAGATCAAAAGGGTGCTTCTACTAAATACTGAGCAAAGGGTCTGAATACTTAGGACCATGTGATATTTCAGTTTTTCTTTTTTAATAAATCTGCAAAAATGTCAACAATTCTGTGTTTTTCTGTCAATATGGGGTGCTGTGTGTACATTAATGAGGAAAAAAAATAAACTTAAATGATTTTAGCAAATGACTGCAATATAACAAAGAGTGAGAAATTTAAGGGGGTCTGAATACTTTCCGTACCCACTGTAGTTGTTGGCTGGCTTGCGTCACTTCAGTGTTCCTACTTGTGGTGTGAATGCAACCAGAAAAATGACCCTATGGGAAAATTTAGTTCTCGGGGTAGTTCTCCTGGTGGCTAGTTCCTATAACTACCCAGTGCAAAAGCCCCTTTTGTGCTTTGCAGACCTTTTTCATGCTCAAAAAGTAACATTACACACTAAAGAAAGTTGAAAAGGTAAAAAAGCACAATAGGACCCCTTTTATTTTCTAAATCTACATAACCCATTAAAAATAATTCATTCAGGAGAGACTGGTATTTATTTATTTACTTTTGACTTTTTTTTTTTAACCATTAAATTTTAGTTATCTCTAGTCTCCATTTTACACTACTAACAAATCAACTTCAGCATGCTGGATTGGATTAATGTATTTTGACCCATTTTTACTATCCTACAGAAACACAATCTCCATAAGTGACATCAAAATCTTTCACTGGACGAGATATTCCATGGAGGTTGTCTTGTACCTTTTCTTTTTCTGATTAATTGTTGAACCTTATACTCCTGAGAACGGCCTGGTGAATTCTATAACTGTAAATCGGAGCAAAGGAAATTACCATGCCACAGAACAAAGACTAGTTTGCGTTTGACATATCATCTAAATAAATGATGAATTACAAACAACTTCAAATGAATTGCTGAGGAAAATAGCAGAAGCATCCTCTTTTATTAGAAATGTATTCTGTCATTAGATCCAAATGCACTGCAGTAAGTGTTTGTGCTTCATTTGATAAGGGTAAAGAGCATATCAGTTCAGATCTCAGAGACAAATGACTTCCTCATGTATCTATTTCCAGACTCTCTGTATTATATTATGTATTATATAATACAAATTGTCAAGTATAATAATTAAAAATAAAATTGTATAATACAATTGTGAAAATAAAGACAATGAATATTACATAGGTGGTACATTTCTTCCGATTGTAATAGGGTCAAATAAAGTTAGAGTGCTCTGACCTCCACCCTCCTTCCTTCTTTTCGAACAAGGATTGAAATTAGATCTGATTCGCAGAGATTTATAGAGGAAAAGATGAGCTGGTCGTTACTAACATAATTTTGTTTCTCAGTCAGAATTATGCTTGAAAGCAACACTGTCATTTCTGAGACAGTCATAATGCTCTTTTAATATTCACTTACATTGCTAATAGAGTGCAACTGTGCCCACCTACTTTTTCAGCAGCTTTGATTATTTTTCCCATTCATATTTTTCCAAGAGTTATAAACTATGAACCAAACCACCCAGCTTTGAGGTGAAATGCAACATTAAAAACTTTTTGAAGCAGAATGGAATTTGAAAATCAGAAAAAAAGACAAAGGTACAAGACTGTGTTCTTATCAGCTTTAATGAGGGACAGAACTACAGTCTCATAAAGCATTGCGAATTAAATAATGACAGATAAATATAAAATGTCTCAGGTTACAACTGTAACCATGGTTCCCTGAAAAGGGGAATGAGACATTTTGGATTGACACTATGGGGAAAGCCATCAGCGTGACCAGTGTCTGAAGCACGTGTGAAAACACGACAATTTTATTGGGCGACAACAATCCATGATGTCACCACTGGAGCGCCCCCAGCGCCCTATGGGGAACAAATACCCACTACTCCATGCTGAGAGAATGCCTGCCTTTTATTAGCTGTGCCTATGCACAAACATAATGCGCATAGCATAATTTGAGTCAGTAACAGTAACAGTGTAGTCACATTGTCAATCATAAAGGGCACATCCAAAAACACTCAAAGACACTCATGTCTAGTGCAGGGGTGGCGAACCAGTACCTCGCGAGCAGCATGCAGCTTTTGAATGCTCATTTGCAGCTCTTCAATCTCTACATGTTCGGTGCTTACGATCGTGATTTATTTTTTAAATTTCAAAAATTTATTTTGAAATAAATAGGAATGCATAAATGCATTTTCCAAATCTAATTTGGATTTTTAAAAATGTATGATTATTATTATTATTTTGTTTACTTTTTTTTTTTACAGAAACTCTTACGCGATTTAACTTACGTTAGCCTATTGACTAACATGAGCTAATCCTCCTGGCAAAATCAGGGAAGTGTACAGCTAAGTGCAAATATGAAGATGAGCACAGAACGTTTCTATCTGAATGGGAGGATTTACATTTTTTGTTGAACGAAATGGAAAACCGTACTGCTTGATATGCCAGACATCGTTGTCGCTTTTTAAAAGTCACATATTATGCCCATTTTACAAGATGTAATTTAAGTCTCAGGTGTCCCCAGAATGTGTCTGTGAAGTTTCATCTTAAAATACCTCACAGATTATTTATAAATCCATGTTATAAATACCCATTTCTGACTACAGTCAAGAACAGGCTGTTTTCGCGCATGTGCCTTTAAATGCAAACGAGCTGCTGTGCCCCGCCCCCTCTCTATGATCACAGTTCCTGCATCAATCGGATTCTCTGCCAAATATTAACAAGACATCTGCTTGGTTTTGATTATCATCTATATCAGGAACACTCTCGGATAGCATAGTTACTTTCATCATTAAAGATTATTATTTCCACGCGTTTTAAAGCTATATGAGTTTAAACTTCTAAAGGATCATTTTCTGAGCGCACTTATCTGAAGCACACACATACAGACAGCTGGCTGTCAGATGTCAAGTCTCGTGAGTTCACTTCTCTTTCACATTTTTTGTTTTGTTTAAACTGTCAAATACACACAAAGTTCTGTCAAAACACATACAGTTCACATAAACACAGTCAGTTATGTCTGAACGTAAATAGCAGGCAACGTTACAGAAATCGTATGTGTATATTAGATCTGTGGCGCATTCCCTGTAAAAATAAAACTTATCAACTGCGTTCAGCAGCTTTCTGCCCTTCCAAGGGGGGCCTCAGGATACACATAAAGCCCACCACAAGGGAGACACCAGGGAGCTAATTGTACTCAAAGACCCCAGATCCTCAACTCTTTAGCACTTTCTATTATATGGGTCAACTAGAGAGGCCTACAGAACCCATTCCTCTGAAGGGGAGCATACACCCCTACTTAAAAACACAACAGTAGTTGGGGAGGGAAGCAAACTAGGTAGAGGGGATAAAACATCCTGCAATACTAGTTCACCCTGCATCTACCTTGAAGAAGAAAAGCAAAGACAGAGGAGCAAAGACCCTACTTCACAATCCAACTACAATTGGAGAGGGTGTCTTGCTACTGTAGCTCACTTTGTTCAACCCTGAGTTGAAGAAGATATTATCCCACCACCACAAGGCTGGGGAGGCTAACAAGGAAGCAGAAGGTATCCTAGCTGCTTCAGGCTACGTCCACACAAAGCCAGAGCTTACCCTATCCGATCTTTTTTTTTCCTCGTATCAAGAAATATCTGCGTACACACGAAACCAATGAAACGACTCAAAACTATGTAGTATACATGCCAGAGCAGCATGTGGCGCTGTAATTCTGCAATAGAGATACACTAAAAACAAAGAATAAGACTTGGAGCATGCGCATAAACCTTGCGCGCTGTATACAAACTTTAGTAAAGCTTCGGCATAAAGCTTTAGGCTTGGTAGCTTCTGCAGCACGAACACAAGCATGTAGTACGCTATTGTTGTTGTTGTTGCTGTTTTGTGCTGTTAGCGGTGACTGACTAGGGTCGACACGTGGGGTGATGACATCATCGTTTCACAAAATATACGGATTGGCTGTACACATGAAAACGCAAAGGGTGTCGTTTTCAGATTTATCAAATCTGGGACCCGGTTTCAAAATCTCTCAGCAGATCCATCTGGTATGCCTGCAACCTGACCTGCCACTGCATACACCCTGCATTTAAGCGCAAAGTGGTTTGTAGTGGTTCAGACCTCAGGGTCGGAGCCTTCAAAGAGGATCATTCACCCTGTGAGAGATAGCTTGCAAGCGTCTCTTCAACAGAAAGCATTCTCACATATCCTTGCTCATGCAATCCCTCCACATTCACATAATTTGAATGCTTGAAAGGATAGATGCAAGCTGGATATGGTTTTCTCCACGACTTTACCTCTGAGTGGAATTCAGGAAGAAACGGAAGGCTCATGGGAGAGGAACAATTATGGCCTGACAGGAACCGCTCACCGAGTGTGCATGAGCGACTTCCTCACTTACTCACTTCCAATCCAGTAGTGCTGCGGGCCATGTCATCAAACAACTCTTCGGGCTGGCAGGCTGAGAAGGCTCAGTACAAGCGTTATCCTTGACTCCTCAATCATATCCACCTCTTCTTGGCTGGATCAGATGATTCAAGAGACAGCACATCCTGATCCAACAGATTGCTCAAACCGGTTTCTGAGGTACGTGAAAGAGCAGTATCTTTTTATGAATTCCTTTGCCAGCTCGACCTTCAGCCTCCATTGTGGCTGAGCCATGAGGTGCAGGCGCTTGTCTTTCATCTTTTGAGAATAAGGTCAAGCATGAATGGAAGTTCCTCATAATGGCTACAATTAGATCCCTCGAGAACTGAACACACATACTCCTCACCCAAACACAAAACATACAGATTGTGTGTGTCCTCATGTGTCAAAAACCTGGGACACAGAGGCACACTCTTCCCGAAACACTAGTTTGAGATTTCCCTACTAAATCGCCTTCACCATGCACTAATACAAACAAACAACTCCTGATGATGTAAATTACTGGTGCCCTCCTGTATTCACAGACACAGTGACGTCATGGACTGTCACCAGCCAATGAAATTGTCATGTTTTCAAACGTGCTTCAGACACCGGTCACACTCAATCCAAGATGCAGTGTTGAGTTCCACTTCGAAAGGGAACATTTTAATTAAAAATGTTGATTAGAAACAACATACAATATTTTATGTTTATTGCAAAATATGCATATAAATTATATACAAATATTTATAAAACGGTTAGCTCCTGTCCTTGATTCTGATTGGTCAATAGCTGTGTTTTATCCACGATAAAACACAGCTATGACCGCTTCACCCAACGGTTCTGTGTATCACTACCAACCACCCTTAGCAACCACTCTTAGCAACATAAACTGTATGTTTTCTTGTGACTGACAGCATCAGTTGCGTCTTGTTCCGTATTCCCAACAATTCAGTCTTTTCAATGTAAAAGTCTTCGCTACTGACTGACGCACTCATAAAGACAGTATTTGCCACCATCTAATGGCGTAATAATGTAACTTCTGTTGTGTTCACGGTCTGGGACTATTTTTTTCCGGCGGAAAGAAGGCTTTTATTAAAAGTTTACTTCATTAAAGTTGCATTGATACATATTTTTGGCTTTAATATTTGTATTGTGTTATAAATTTGTACTCCGCTTCACGTCGTGCCTAACAACGCCCAGACTTATTCACGATACAGCACAGCCTCTCGTACCTTATTGCTTACTTATTGTAGTTTGAGACCATAGAGAAATTAGATTGATTCTTTTGCTGTGCTTCAAGGGAATATCTGATTGATTGAGATTTTTTGCAGAATTATGTATAAAAACTATTTGTTAAAAACTATTATTTTAAGAAAAAGTTGAAATATGATGGCTTCAACAAAGGCATGTCTTTGTACCTGTGTATAAAGTTGGTCTGTCAAAGTAGGTCTGTCTTTATAGGGTTAGTTCACCCAAAATGAAAATTCTGTCATTAATTACTCACCCTCATGTCGTTCCAAAGCCGTAAAACCTTTGTTTCGGAACACAAATGATAAGTTATCATCAAAAAATCAATTCCCCTATAGAGAAAATGAATAGGTTTTTAATTCCTGAACCCGAATGTTGCACTCTTTAAGATGTTTTTTCTCTGCATTCTTAGGATTAAATAGTTTTAACAAGGCAAAAATTATGCAAATATAATTGTGCCGCATGCTCTATTATTTCCAATAACTATTCTTGCCCATATTTAGGGTTAGAGTGTTAAAACAACCTGTAACCTTAAAGTCGGCATGAAACAAAGTTATGGTCATCTTTTCTTCCCTACTGTGACGAATATCCAAGTGAAACGGCTTCTCGAACAAAAAATATATAGGGCAGGGCTTGATTTTATCCATGGGGAATTGATTAGATTGTTGGATGGTTATGGTTTGCTATTGGTCGATTACATGTGAATGGCAGGTTGTCCCTCCCTTGCGCCAGTAAACATGACATCAGAGAAGACTGTAAGAGGGAAGGGAAGTTATTTTGTTTAAAGATTATAGGGTCACATTAATAAAAAAAACAAATATTGATGTGCACAGATAAATCATTTATTATAGTAAATACTGCTTTATTCCATGTAAAATATAAGAATTATACATTTTGATTTCATGGTGACTATAAAATAATAAACTTTCTTACATAACCCATCCAAAAATGTTTGTGCTACAGACATGAATGACGACTCAAATCATGCAGCTTCTAGAAAAGAAGTGTGTTCTTACTGTTTTAATGATTATACTAATCATTTTCACACAAAGAATGATAAAATGTGCAAAAAAAAAGAAGTTTACAATAGCTTTAACAACATTCACAACATCCAATAGACTTCAAATACAGACTACAATATTTGAGATCTTTGAGGTGGAATGTTTTGACCTTTGACAGGGGTCAATAAAAAAACGCAACCATTGGAGATGGAGGCAAGTTTCTCACAGGCAAATAATCCACTCACTAAAACTTCATGGAGCTATTAAAAGCTAACGTAAACTTTCCAAAATAGCACATTAAAATAAGAAAGTCCATCATCTTCAGCCTCTCTACCATGGATTACATGTCCCTTACTGCACTCTGTGATTGAGAATGGGAGTGGATGGAGGCAAGTTCTTCTTTTCCACTCTTGAGTTCAGCTCTGTGTCTTTTAACAGCACGGCTTTGATGTCGCTCCATCCCTGATAACCGATACCGCCGCTAAACCCGACACCATTGCAGTGCTCAGTGGGATTCAGCCACAGAACAGCACATGAGAGAGATATAAAGGATAGTGGAGTACAGTAAGGGAAGGCTGTAGCCTGTTGGTCTTGTTTTGGTGTGAAGATTTTTGTACCATGTTAATAATGTCAGAGGAGGGTGCTCAAGATCATTCTTAAGTTTTCTTTTATGTGTCCCATGAGCAGATGTCGGATACATGATACCCTTCAATGTGTGCAACTCTTGTAGTATCTTGAGATGAGATGAGATGTACTGTATATCATGTCTGGTGTCTGGTGCATCTGATGATCTTGTTTAAGCATTTTCAAAAGGAAAGATGCCAGAGTGGATGAGAGTAAGCTTTTGCTTTACTTCAATTTTTTTTTTTTTTTTTTAGTCTAATATACCTGTCCATGAGCATTTCAATTAATCTAAATGGCAGTTATAGTCCTGGAAGTATGCAAACTGGATGCTATTCTCCTTCCTTACTTACTTACTTACTTACATGCATGCCAGATTTATAAACAATCTTCTTCCTCATTTTTCTTGTTCAGTCACTTTTCAAAGTCTGACATGACACTAACTAAAAAATAAGTACACTTTAGAATACTTTTTTTTTTAAAGTGTACTTATATATTTTTATTTTCTAAATGAAAAACACTTTTTGATGTATGACTGAGTGCTTCTTATTAACTGTAACAGCAGGTGGCAAGACAAAGAAAAGTATAAGGACAAGCTAAGGAAAGAAGAGGAGATGTTCAGGATTTAAACAAGATACATTTTATTGCTTCTATTCACAACCTAAATGCATATTAAAATACTCGGTTAGGATTTTAATGATTAAAAGAATATTCTGCGTTCAATACAAGTGCAGCTAAATCAACAGCATAGAACAAAAATCGAAATTACAATTAAAAATTAAAATTCGAGATGCAGTACATTTTTAGAGGATTTAAAAGTAAAAAATGATAATTTATTATAAAAAGCTTATAATTTATAAAAAAACATTATTTGAAAAAAATTTAATTTCATATGGGTTACTGAGTATTGAGTATATCATGCTAAAGTGAATATTGTTTATGTCTAATGACTGTTGAAACTGAGTATTTTAACTATGGATTGGCCCCTTTTACTTTCATTCTGTCTCTTGTAAACCAGATATTTGCTTCTTTTTTTTTTCTTTTTTTTTAAGAAAAAAAAAAAGGTAATCAGCTTTTTGTGGTAATCAACATTATGCCACAAATGCTGTCGATTGAGCCTAACTAATGAGAAATATTGATTTGCTTGCGCAATGATTCGTTATTTGACGCCCTCAACTTTAGTCAGGACTTAAAGAGTTTCCTGCTGGCAATTTTGATATATTATGCTGCCATTCACATGCACTCATTTCGTAAAAACGATAATTCCTTCATGACTTGAAGGCAGCTTAACAACCTGTAAAACTGTCAAGTCATGTGATTTTAGTCTAATATACCTGTCCATGAGAGTTTCTATTAATCTAAATGGCAGTTATAGCCCTGGAAGTATGCAAATTGGATGCTATTGTCCTTGCTTCATGCCAGATCTTCTTCCTCATTTTTCTTGTTCAGTCAGTTTTCAGCTCATAGATCATGTCTGACATGACATTGACTGAAAAAAGTACATTTTAGAATACTTTTAAAATGTGTACTTATTATGGATATAATATACTTTAAAATAATATACTTAAATGTGAACTAAATGTAATTTGTTGAATTTAAGAGAGCTAATTTGACCCTCTGAAATAAGTAAATCTTTATAATTTCATAATTACTTCTACAGCTTTGAAATATGGTTAAAGTGTACTGCTGAATGTATTGACTAGCATTTATGGTAAACTAAAATAAACTTTAATGTAATTTCTATTGAAACTTGTATGTCATGTATTTAAATATATTTGTAATGATAAAGTTACAGTTTTAATACATTTGAAATGTATTAACAAGATTGGCTTATAAAAATAATTTAAAATAACAGTAGAAAATATACTTTAAAATGTATGATGTACTTTTTAAAAAATGTACTTTAAAGTGTTGTTTTTTTTTTTAATTGCATGAGTCATTCTCAGCTTTGAGAAAATCATTAGGAAAATCACATTTGTGAGTGTGCATGTAGTACATGGCCCCATATATTCTTTTTTGGTGCTCTGTCGGAAATGAAACATATGTTTTAAAAGGAAAATGTATGAAATATGAGCTTATAGATCTTTTAGCTTGAGGGAAACTATTGAGTCATTATCTTGAGTGTGATTTGTCTGACATCTATCTGTAGGTGGTTTGCAGGCTTGTGTCTTGTGGTAGATTATGAGCTTTATAATGAATTCACCAGGAGCCTAAGGGGAGGCCAGGCCTTACATGTGACAGGTGTGCAGTTTGGACTGAATGGCTTATGAATGATATTTAACTGTATGGGCTTTGCTTATGCTCTGGTGTGAACTTTGTTTACCTTGTTTTATTTGGCACTTTCCAAATATGGAACAAGATAGCGTCTAAAACAAGTTTTTCTTTTTCAGCAAAATGTTTAAAGAAGTTGTTTAACCTTGCTTAAAATGTTTGGTTTCAAGGCATGAGGTCAAACTAAACATTAATAATTTTATTTATCATTTGTTTGTTTTTTTTTACAAGATTTGCAATTTTTGTTATTAATTTTATTTTCTAGTAAATAAATATCAAAATTTAATAAAATAAAGTAAATAAAATCAAATAAAAAACTGGTGGTAAGGCACACCATGTCCAAAAAGTCTCTTGTCTGGTCCTCGAGGGTACGATTCTCCTGCTCCAAGCAGAGCAAGCGGACAGGTAAGTCCTTTTAAATTTTGGGTTCTGTGTTCTATCACATACTGTGGCTCCATTGCACAACAATGGAGTAGCAAACAAAGTCTTTAATCATACATTAAAATTAGACGACAATTAACACCGAACAAAAAAACAAGAGAAATTAAAGGCTTAAATACACAAGGGAGACTAATCAACAGAAACGGGAACAGGTGCGTAAAATAATCAGTAACCAAGGAAACCAACTAGTGGTGGGAAAGTGAAGTGAAGTGAAGTGAAGTGAAGTGAAGTGAAGTGACATGTGGCCAAGTATGGTGACCCATACTCGGAATTTGTGCTCTGCATTTAACCCATCCAAGTGCACACACACAGCAGTGAACACACACCCGGAGCAGTGGGCAGCCATTGCTGCGGCGCCCGGGGAGCAGTTGGGGGTACGGTGCCTTGCTCAAGGGTCTCACCTCAGTCATGGTATTGAGGGTGGGGAAAGCGCTGGACATTCACTCCCCTCACCGACAATCCCTGCCGGACCTGAGACTCGAACCCATGACCTTTGGGTTACAAGTCCGACTCTCTATCCATTAGGCCACGACTGCCCCCCATTTGTGTGAACAAATGAAACAGGTACAGGAACTAGAACTAAACCAAAAACAACAGACACATGACACTAATGGTTATCCTATTCATAGAAAGTGGTTTGAGCATTGCAAATGCAAATTTAATCCCTTGTAACTCTGTAATCCATTTGACCAAACATCTCAACTCAATACAAAGACTCACATTATACTATTTCATATCAGACTCTCCTCACACACACACAATATCCAGAAGTTCTTTGATCATTCAGCTCGTCAGGAATGAGCAAACCACTGAAAAGTAACACAACCTCTTTCTGGACAGTTAATTTACATGACCATTCTGAAGATCCTATTGTGCATCAGGCTGAAATTGAGTACACCATGACATCATATTTTTATTTTCAGGAGATATCAAAAGTGACTTCATATTATTCCAAGACTAATAAGAGTACAGTAAAAGATAGGGGAGTTTTGTAACCGTTTATGCTTTAATGTGTTTAACATTTTGTAATTTTTTGCACCTTTTGTTAATTTCCCACACATTTATCTGCTACCAAATAAAGTTGTTGTTTTGAAATTCTCACCCCAATTTCTCTCAACATGGGGACAGCAGAGGTGGTCAGTCAATGGGAAATAAATAGGAAAACCAACTAACTTAGCTATTTAAAAAATTCACTCTGATTGACAGAGTTTTCCTCTGACAGTTCAGACTGTTGTGTCTTTGTTCAATGTGTCTTTGTTTGTGTTGTGCTTGAACACATGGCTCTGTCTGTGTTTGTGTTGGCCATGTGCTCCTCTGTTCCCGCCTCCTTGTTTCCAATTACCACGCCCTCTTGTTTAGTCGTTGATTAGTCCTTGTTAGTCTGAGTGTTATCACCTGTTCCTCTTGTTCTTTGCTCCCTTTATATCATGCTCTCTTTCCCTCATGTTTTGCCAGTTTGTTAAACCTTGTGCCACTGTGTACTTCCATGTTACTTCATACTTGAGCCTGTAGTGTGTTATTTGTAGAAGCAACTTAGTTCTTCTTGTAATTCTAGCTGTGTCCTGTTCTACTTTGTTCCTGAGTATCCTTGCTATTATTTAGTATTTTTTTAGTTCTTAGTTTACTTTAGTAGCTTTTCTTTATCGTACTTAACTAGTCTCTATTTATTCTTTTTACTAGTTCTCTTAGTTTCTGCTTAGCTTTAGTTTTCTATTCATTTAGCTTATTACTTTTGTAGTAGTTTCTCGAGTTAAGCTTTAACTTTTTTTGCCATCTGCCTTGTCTTATGTCATGTTTGCTGTGTCTGGTCTCTCCTAGTCCTGTCCAGCAAGCTGGGCTATGCTGTTTCTCTCCGGTCTTGCACCGCCTTACCATCTGTGCTCCCCAAACTACCGTCATCCTGGGTTGGATTCAGCGGCTACTCTCTCTCAACCTGCCTACTGTTTGGACTGTGTTCACCTCCTCACTTTATCTTATCTTGTCAGCTGTTGTCAAATAAACCTGTTACATCCTGCTTTTGAGTCCTCCCTCATAGATTCCGTGACACCGATATTTTGTTGTAAATTTAAAAGTAATGGTCTACTTTACTAGTTACTTGAAAGTAATCTGATCGTCATTCATGGCAGACCATGACATATATATATATATATATATATATGTTTTTTTTTTTTTTGCGCATTGATTGTAGCCAAAGAAGTGAATGCGATTGAAATAAGAATATATTTACTATCGCTGCAGCGCCGATCAAAGTCGGACAAATTTTCTATCCAGAATGCATTGCTTTTGTCAGGAGGTAGCCAATAGGCTTGTTCGACTTCATGCAGCGCTGCACAGACCGATCGGCGGCTGACTTGAAGCAGTGCATGCTGGTATGAAATTTTGTCCGACTTGAGACAGCGCGGACGCCATGTGACTGACATGACATGACGACACAGCTGGTCCACGATTGGCCGAATTCCCCACATGACATTGATCACTTGTGTTTTGTTTATTCTGAAAACTTCAGTTCCACTAAAGCTCACAAATCTGTATTTTTATAACAGTTAAAGCTCTTCATGTAGTCGCGATGTTATATTGTGCCATGTTTATCATAAAAAACGTAGACCCCACTATATTAGTATTTAAACAGTATAGGCTTATGTTGAACTTTATTCTTGTAAAAACAGATGTTTATGTAAGCAATACATAAAGTATTGAATGAAAATGTCTCTGAAACATCAGTGTATTAGTCAAATATTGCATTTATTTCACTTCAGCTGTGATAAAGTATGCAAATACCACGTGAGCTTCACTACAAGAAGCAGAAAGTGTCCGAAGTCGGACACTTTCTGCTTCTCGTAGTGACGCTCGTGCTGCGTTTGCATACTTTATCACAGCTGAAGTGAAATAAATGCAATATTATAATAATATATATATATATATATATATATATTATAATAATATCNAAGTTCAAATATTTCAACGCATCCGAAACTCAAATCGGATTCGAAATTTCCGCATTCTCATATGATGGGAACTCCACGCAGCCCCCATACTACTCTCCATTGGAAATGAACGACTTCCGGTCCAACGGCTGTCGTTTGTCGTGTGCAGTGGAAAGGCGGCTTGAGAGAGTGCAGTGAACAGGCAGATGAGGTGAATGAATGAGAGGCAGGCATTCAATAACAGGACGTTCACTCCTCACAAACACTGATAATAGTGCAAGTTCTTTCTTTCTCCTGCCTCTGTTCTGAGCTCATGTGAAGCAGAGAGCTGTCACAGAGACACACACATAGCCAGAAAAGAATCTAATATGCAACTTTAAATTTTGAATGAGTGTTTGTGGATGTTTTTCAGCTGTTGTTAGGCGTGGCATGACAGGACAAGCAAACCGAATATTTCTATTGCTAACTCCTGACAGCTGCAGTGGCCCAGTACATGGAGTGAAAATAAAAGCAAAGTAGAAGGTGCAGCAATTCATCAAACTATACCTTAGAGTCCTTATCGCATAATTGACAAATTCTCTGAAAGTGCCTTTAATATGATGTTTATACCAAAAGAAAAGAGCTGTTTAGACCCTGTCACAATTTTGTTGTTGTTGTTGTTGTTGTTGAAAGGTTATGGGTGTCAGTCAACTGGTTGAGTCGGTTCCTTGTGAGGGTGGAGTGTAGTAAATACCGGAGGAAGTGGTTATGACAGATGTTTTAGGCCTGCTAAAGCCTGGGGTTTACACATCTTTCCACACGGATCTAGTGATATCACTCTTTATTATATTCATAAACTCTAAAAATAACTATGGGGTATTTAGAACTTTATCACCTTTGAGTAGAATTCTTTGACTCAAATGTCATGTTAGACTTATGATTGATATATGATATGACATATGATATGATACGATTGGTATGGGAGCTTTTATCTCACAATTTTGACTTTCTTTTCTTGCAATTGTGAGTTATAAACTCTGAAATGTAAAAAATAAACTCAGAGTTGTTGATAAAAATTTGCAATTAACCTTTATATATTTTTATTCTATTGCAGAAATAGCCTCCATAGATGTGATAAACATTATATTGATTTTAAATAATTTGATTGAGTTATTGTGTAAAGCAAAATAAGTTTTGACATTTTGAAACTTATGTCAGTCAATTTCTATGTCCCCAAATGTATCCCAAATTATTCCTACATTTGCTTTTATTTAAATTAAAATATCACGTTTTTACTTTCTAAAGTTTTTTCTAAAATGCTTTAAGCAGTTTCTAAGAAATTGCAGCATTTGTTATTGTTCCTGGACTTACCAAAATTATGGTTAAAATCAAATAACCATGAATCACATTTAAAGGAGTGACATCATCATTTTCTACAGAGATTCAAACAGAGATACTCTTATAGTCTTCATATCAGAAGACTTTAAAACAACTCTTTTATGAGATAACATCAGTATGAAAATATGTTTTATACAAATAGTTCTCTATAAAAAAGCACAAGAATAATGTGGTGTGGTACAGTTGTATTTGCCGGTTACCAAATGTTGCACTGACCTTCAACCCCAAAACATTTTCAAAAGATATGGAGAAATGTGACTTAAATAAATATATAAATTATGCATAAATACATGCAACTAACCCTAAACTAAACCCTAATCCTATTCCATAGTAATGTAGTTAATTAATACTACTTAGTACTTAAATATTATAATTACAGCGTAACAAGGACAATTGTAAAATAAGCACCTTAATGTAACCACACACACACACACACACATACGCAGGTTTGTTTTGCTATCAAAGTGAGGACATTCCATTGGCATAATGGTTTTTATACTGTACAAACTGTATATTCTACCCCTATCCCTAAACCTACCCATCACAGAAAACATTCTGCATTTTTACATTTTTAATAAAACATTGTTTAGTATGTTTTTAAAGCTATTTTAAATATGAGGACTCATGAAATGTCTTCATATTTCATGTTTACGTCGTAATACCGATGTATGTCATTATACAAATTTGTGTCCTCATAAATCACAAAAGCACGCGCGCACACACACACACACACAAAACCTCACTGACTTGTTAGGCTTGAATTATCTCATGACAATTGCTGATTGTGATTAATGCTGTAACTCTTTAGACATTTCAGCAAACTGAGAGTTTCAGAAAATGAAGAAATATTGAATCTTGAAATCCGGAAGGCTATAAAAAGACATCAAAGTGCTTCCCGCATGCCGTTTCCAGACTTAAATGTAATTTTGAAATGGAAGTCAAGGGGAACTTAAAGTGAGAGACTATAAAAATATATTAAACACTTCCTGATTGCAGCTTCCATGTTCTGAAATGTCATTAGAACTGGAAGTCAAGAAGAACTTGAAGATGAACAGAAAGAAAAATCTCCAGCAGCTGCTAGTAAACAAATCATGAATGTATTATATATATAATCGCTGCAGACTATATGAAACACACATACTATAATTTGCCAAAGATTTCTACACACATCTATATATTTTTTCCATTACTGCTTTATTTCAAATGATAGACAAGAAAAGTTCAGTCATCATTAAAATATTCCTCCCTCTTATTATTGAATCAAGAAACATTTTATGAGGCAAGAAACGGAGCAAACGCTGCTTGGAAGGGCAGGAAATTCAGAGGGTTAATGCACAAGTAACCATTTTATTGTTTGGTCTGTAACCACATTCATTTAATTGCACTTCAGAACCATTTGACTGTGCACATGCTGCATCAGGAGCCAAGAGATCCTGATTGTGTTGCTCTATAGCAAAGAGAAGTATGAGCAGAAACACACACAAACAAACACACATTCCTCTCCCATAAATGCCTTCCAAAGCACTTCATGGCATGGGCACCGCATGTTGTTTTGTCTGTTTTTGTCTACGAAGGGAAAAAAGCTTATATGGAGCTTGGTGAGAGATTCAGCAGACTAAGCATGAGAAATAATCTCACGTATCCAGGCTTTTGACTATCAGCATAGAGTCTGGTCCACACTGCAGGCCATTCTGGCCAAGAACTATCCATTTAGACAAGAAGACACCGCTTGACTGATGTGTAAAGCCATCAGCCACAGTTTTTTATTTATTTGTTTATTTTTTGTGCCATTAAAGGATAGGTTTATTAGGATATAGCACAATAACAGTGGCACAGTGAATTATTATAAACCATTATACAGAAAACGCTCCAAAATAGTGGAGTCCGAAATATCTGTCTATTCAAAATTTTTGAATTGTACTGATTATTTCGGGAACACTTTCTATGAAACCTGTATTTATAATGCATTATAGGTGTATTCTTAATGCATTATGCATAATGCCTTGCAAACAACCTTATAATATGTTGTATCTGATAAAATAATCATAACAACAGTTACAATTGTCACTCATTTGTTACTATGGTTACTTATTTGATTAGTCATTTTGTTCAGCTGTTGTCTAATTAGTTCCCTTTGTTTATACCTATGTAGTAATACAGGGAAAAAAACGTGTAGATTTAATTGGTAGCTTAATATTTACATATACAAAAAGAAGCTAGAAATCAGAACACCAATGCCACTTTAACAAACATTTTCAATTGATATTTAGAAGTGTTATAACACAAGTGTGTGTGCAGCTAACTGTTATTTTTATTTATGTCCAGCTTTATTGTCCTGAAAATGATATATTTAAATATACAATATAAACAGTCATATACAGTTTGAGGTGCACAGTAGTGCACAAAAACATGTTCAGTCTGGTTAACCACATTCATGTAAGGTGTATTTTCTAATGTCATGTATAATGCGGCCAAGAATGTGTGAGGGGTGGTTCCTGGCAAGCCAGTATTCCCATTCAATGACCTTGAGGTGCTCTTTCAAAAGTTTAACTGTCCTGCTGCCACGGTGGCGCCATATATCCATTTTGTACGTTTTCCATGCACGCTCTAAATGTTGTGTTGTGTATGTTGTATAAGGTTGTATATAAGGCATTTGTGCATTATAATGCATTAAGAATAAACTTATGATGCATTATAAATGCAGGCTTCATCTGGTGTTATAATGCATTGTACTCTTAAAAGTTATAACCACAAATAGCTAAGTAATGTATTGTAACTGTTATGAATATTTATCAGATGATAAAACATATTATAAGTCATACATTGGTTTATAAGACATTATGCATGTATTATAATGCATTAAAGATACCCTTATAATGCATTCTATATATACAGGCTTCATAGAAAGTGTTACCATTATTTCATTCAAATTTAGAAAACAGCTCAGAAAAGCAGAATAGCAGAATAGCTTCAGAAAACAAAAGGAGGAAAATTTAAACTTCAACTTCTAGAAAGCTTTTATTGACTTACAGTGCCCTACTTTTATGGTACTTTTATTGTATGTTGTCATTGTATGGAGCTGTGTGAAGTTTCTACAGTAATTCTACTTAATTTTACTTCTGTAAAACAGGTTTGGAGTGTGTAACACAGTTCGTAAATACGGGAAGAAGGAGGTGGGAACCGGCGAACATTCAACAAAACTTTAATATCAAATAAACAAATACAAAACGAAAGTAATGCCGGCAGACCCTCGCGGACGTCTGCCGGCCACACAAACATAATAAAACATACAATAATATCCAGGCCTGGTCCTCTCTCGTCCTTCACTGTCGTCGCTCCTCCTTTTATGCTTCCGGAGCTCCTCCGTGAGAGACTCGAGGCCGGTGCGCCTCACAGGTGACGATCATTAACACTCGCGTCACCGGCCTCGCGCCGTTCCCTCACGGCTCTCGCCCGCCCTGCTCGCCACAGAGTGACATGACCCTTGTGAAAAAGAAGCATGCTTCATTTTACTGTATGCGCACTTCAAATCTAAAGAGTATTTTTGGAAAAAAAAAATATTGCACTTGAAGATAATATAATATTAATTAAATTAACAGCTACTAAGTAAAAATGTCAAATTACATATTTTAAAGTACATTTTAAATCATTATCTTTTTTTCATGCTTCAGAGAAGACTAACATACTAAATTATACTTGATTATAATTTTAACCATAGTATGTTATTCAATATTACATTTAAAGTTAATATATTTTACCACATTTACAAATGTGCAATTACAAATATATTTAAATAATGACATGTTTCAGGAAAAAGTAAAGTATGTTTTAGTTTACCATAAATGCTAGTCAGTACATTTGGCAATACACTTTAACCATATTTCAAAGACAATGGAAGTAATTATATAATTACATATATTTACTTAAGCAAGTCAAAAAACTACTTGCATTTAATGTAAATTTAAACAAAACAAACAAAAAAAACTTTTTACATAATTAAGTGTTCAAAAGCATTACATTCAGTTCATAAGCATATTCATTTGAAGTACATATTTCCAATAAGTACTTTTTTAAAGTATGCTAAACTGTACTTACAGTGCCCTCCACAAATACTGGCACCCTTAGTAAATATGAGCAAAGGCGGCTGTGAAAATAAATCTGCAGTGTTTATCCTTTTGATCTTTCATTCAAAAAATTCACAAAATTCTAACCTTTCATCAAAGTAAAACAATTGAAAGTGGGGGGAAACTCACATTAATAAATAAATGTTTTTCTCCAATACATGTTGGCCACAATTATTGGCACCCCTAGAAATTCTTATGAGTAAAATATCCCTGAAGTATATTCCATTCACATTTAAATTTTTTAGCACACCAGGGTGATCATGAGCATGAAATTGTCTAGCCATGACTTCCTGTTCCACAGGAGTATAAACATGAGGAAACACAAAGGTCAAAGACTCTCCAAGGATCACAGCTGAGAATTGCAGAGATTAGTTGAGTCTCTGGGTCAGAAAGCTTAAAAAAAATTACCAAACAGCACCTACATCACCAAAGGTTGTTTGGGAGTGTTTCAAGAAAAATCCTCCTCACTCATCCAAAAACAAACTCCAGCATATTCAGTTGTCAGACAAGACTGGAACTTCAAAAGGGACCTGGTTCTATGGTCAGATGAAAAAAAAAAGAAAAAAAAGAGCTTTTTGGCAGCTAACCCACCAGATGGGTTTGGTGCAAACAGGGATAAAAAGTACCCCATGCCCACGGTTAAATATGCTGCTGGATCTTTAATGCTGTGGGCCTATTTTTCTGCTGGAGGTCCTGGACATCTTGTTCAGATACATGGTATCATGGATACTAACAGATAAAAATCAAAACTTGACCGCTTCTGCTAGAAATCTTATAATGGGCCATGGTTGGATCTTCTGTAAGAATTGAAAATATCTAAAGATATTTTAAAATGAACAAAGACATTTGCTTTGCTGTTTCACCCCCTCTCTATTGCTACAAGAGCCATTTGGAAGGCTCAAAAGTGTTTATAGTGATCAAGCCCTGTACATTGGGGGGGCTACAAATGGTCACACCTTCAGTACAGTGGGGGAAGTTTTAATCTTCTGATTGGTCAGTTTGAATGTCTCACATTTGAGTTTCAGTCACATGGTCAAGGAAGGGATAAAAGAAGATTGTAACTATTGCTCTGGCTCTTCTTTCTTGGATTCTTGGCTTTTCTTGGGCACTCTCTGGCCCCCCCCCCCTCTCTCTCTTTCTCTCTCTCAGGTAACTTTTTACATACATGCTATGTACGATTAATGGTATATGATTTTATCATCTCATACATCTATTTTGTAATTATTTTAAGTGTAACCATAATCAGATATTTTTATTAAACCCTTTCAATTCCAAATGATGTGCTAACTAGTTTTGATTTAGTATTAACATTAATGTGCTCCCTATTGCAATACAATATTGTCACACTATAGCAACGCTCTCCCACATGTTTTGCTATTATAACTGCGCTTATTTCATCGTTGGTATAAGTTGCAGTGGGTGGTAATAGACAAGAAATGTAGAGTTTTCTACCATCTTGCTGATAAAGTTTCTTTAGTCGCTCGGCAAACCTTACAGCCTGAACCCCTGTAGGAGTTCCACCCTTACACTTCCATCAGGACAATGATCCAAAACAAACATCAAAATCAACACAAAAATGTGTCACTGAGCACAAAATGAAGCTTCTGAATGAAGAGAAGAAGCACCAACATGAAGCTGGGAATCTGAAGGATCTGGAGAGATTCTGTATGAAGGAACGGTTTCTGTGAAATACACACACACATTCTTGTACATCTATCTTTATGATGACATTCATTGACACAATGCAATCGCTAGCTCCTTACCCTAAACTTACCCATCACAATTAAGTGTCTAACCCGAACCATTACCCTAAACCTACCCTTAATCTATAACCTGAAACCTATAACTAAGTCTTGACCCTCAAACAGCCAAAATGTCCTCACTTTACTTTCTTGGTCCTCACTCCGATGGTCTAAAACTCAAACCGGTCCTCACAAAGGTAGATGTACAAGTACACATGCGCGCGCACACACACACACACACTCACACAGGAATGCTGGCTCCAATGACAGCCTATTTATTGGCCCAGAACTGAACATCACAGGGGGAATAAGACATCCGTTGAGTCAACAGTTTTCCTAATACCCATAATCCTCAGAGACGTTTGTGCAGATGTGAGAACTACAGGTCAAATGAACTCACTAGTGTTAGGAGATTTCATCTGAAATATGTTTCAGGTCTTCTAACACTACTGAGTGTCCCACAGTGACCTGATATGTAAAAACTTACAGCATGATCAGGTCATTTTAAACAAATTTGAACACTTTTAACAGTTTAAACAAATGTTTATTTAAATTAGTCTGTGTGTTTGTGTGTATTTGTGAAACAAAAAATCAGACAAATGTACAGTTGCAATCTTATTTAGTTTATTATTTCTTGTTTGTAATAGTAACTGCATTAAACCTACTTTATGAATTCTAGTAAATTCACATTTATATGATACAGTGTACATAACAGTAAATACAAGTAACATTCAGTATTGTTTCTTCTTGTCCAAATAAGCCCAACAAAACCTCTGCTCACCCTCTCATACTCCTCACACTACCAAGTGCAAGATTCAGTCTCTGGGAATGAATGGGTTCTGATCAACGCAATATTCCAACAACTACACAAGAATGCTTTTAGTTGATTGTCAGAGAGCAATGTGCCACATTAGTACATCTATCTCAGAGATATGTATTCTGATATTGTGTAACGCTACAAA
Source organism: Anabarilius grahami (assembly GCA_003731715.1). Lineage (NCBI taxonomy): Eukaryota > Metazoa > Chordata > Actinopteri > Cypriniformes > Xenocyprididae > Anabarilius > Anabarilius grahami. Next base: position 404,307 of record RJVU01053030.1, read on the forward strand.
AATATTCTACAAATAAATTTAAACCAAAACGGCATGCTTCTCAAATAATCAAGATGATTTTATACAAGAACAAATTGGCAAATTGGTATAAAGGCAAATGTCGAGGAAGTAAACAGTGGCAAATCATGTGACTTTCTTTGAGCTTGTTGGCTTTGTGGTTTCAGGATTGGCAGATATTCCCCAGTAACAACCAATAACAAGCCTTTAAGGCTATGAAAAAACACAAAATGAATAAACACAGCAAAATTATGTACATACTAAACAGAACAAAAACAACACAGACCTGATATTAATCTCAGGCATTTGTTATACAAAATGTATATTATATTTTGTAAGTGCTACACTCTAATCTGGTAGAAAAAAAAAAGATTTAAAAGGAATTAAAAAGAAAAGAAAAATTCACATCCAGAAATGGAGAATGCCTTCATTTTAAGATACAAATTACAGTGTGCTTGAATTTTCCTAAAATAAAAGAAAGAAAGTTAATCAGTATTTAGGGTGACTTTAATATTCAAAAATATGAATAATGTATGCTTGCTGCATTGCTTTTCAAACTGAATGGACATCACAAGAATATATGAATACTGATAGTCATGCAGCTAGAGAATTTGTAATGTTGTTTCATATATTCTACATAACAAGTATATCCAACACTTCTACCACCTCAAACTGACCTTCTTCCATACTTGTAAAAAAGCTCTTTGAGTTCAAATGTCTGCGCTGAAGTTAAGTTCAGCTAGTGCTTCTTGCGACCTGTGTGCCACCATAAAACACCATTATAAGGCCACTGATATACTGATGATATAACAACATGAAACATTGACAGATGGGCAAATCTCCACTTAAACCCTGAGAAATTATAAAGCCCTGGAGATTTCTTTTGAATTGATTTACTTGTCACCAAAAATGCACTGAATCCTACACCAACTTCAGTATTTAAACCAAATATATCAGTTACATTAAACCAAATTGTTACATTGGATCACTTCAATTCTTGGTACAGTATCCATTAACATGTTGCTGAATCTTAAGCGTCCAACATTACAGTAAGCACAAAAGATATTCTTTGAGTTGTCCTCCTGGTTTCGAAGTCCTTCAGTGTTCCCACACTTCTGACCAATCAACGACCAATCCACTTTTCAAAATTCCCTGATATAGCCATGACCGTGGGAACCCTGTGTTATGCCTTCAAAAGAGTCACTTTTAATCACCCGTGACGTTCATATCAGTCAGTGGTTAATTTTACAGGGAAGCTTGTTTCTTTGTTGTGTGTTTATGGGTGTATATGTGTCTTTAACATTTTTCTATCTGGGTCACAGACTGCATGGCCAAGCGCTTTTGTCATGGTGATGACCTGAGCCAGGTAGTGACCAGTGTCGGGTTACTGCCGTAATAAAGAAAAAAGTAAAAAAAAACAAAAAACCAAACCGCTATCGTCTTTCAGCCAGACCACCAAGACAACAAAACCTTCAGCTTATTAATTCTAGAATGTTCTGAGTCACATGCCCAGACGCAGACAGAACAAAAACTGATAAAGACATCATACAATGAACATATTTTAGTGGTGTCTGTTTATGCCGCTATTAATCATACTTTGGGTTACTTCATCAGAAGAAGGCACCAGAAAGCATCTGATAAAAAGACCTCTCAGATGTTTCTCTATTTTCACCATCTCATGTGTAATACCTGACTGAACATTTACTGTACATGGCAGTTTAACTCTTACCAAAATGGTTCCTCTCTGTTACCAAGTGGGGTGACCAAGAAATGCAGTTGACAGCTCATGCTAGTGTTGCTTTAAAGACCCATAAAAGTACACAATAAATGCTAGTGTACTCCTAAGTTGACATTGATTTTTTTAACATTTAAAATGTACAGCATTTTTCTTTTGTGAAACAGACAGAAAATATTGAGTGCTACACAGTTTTACATATTCTCTCTATAATAAAAATGTCCCAAATCCCTACTGTCACATCTAGTTTTGTTAATGCTTGTTCAAGGACTCTTATTTTGATTTTCATTTCACTCCACTGTTCCTGTGTGCCTGTGTTTAGTTCCTGTTTCCTTGTTTCTAATTCTAATTAAGTTCTCATTTGTTTCCATAGTTCCTGATTATGTTCACCTGTGTCTTGTTTAGTTGCTCGTTTATTCTATTTATGTCCACCTTTTTCCTAACAAGCCAACTGCGTTTTAGATTATGGGAGGCTCTTCCGGTTTGGGAAAGTTCCACTCAAAAAGACTGAAAGAAATCATTTCAAAACATAAGGTTGTGCTACAAATAATCCTTTTCCGTCAGTTTGACTGAATGAGCAGTAAAGATAATCTTTTCTGTTGCTGCATTCTTTTCCTCCTGATTATTTTCCTTTTTTTCGTTGTATATCGCTGTAACAGTATGAAAAAGATAGCAAATACTGTGCATTTGTGGTCTGTTCTCCTGATTTAATTGAATTGTTTTTTTCACTTCTTATTTCTTTTAGCAGTGTTTACTGGAATGTTTCTAAACCAGGTAAATACAAATACAGGTTCATCAAAATGACGGAAATCACTTTGAAATATTTTCTTTTAATGTTCGGTGGTTGAAGGGTGAATAGAATAATGTCATCTCATTGTACCCAGTTTTTGAAAATGCTTATTGCGTCTATAGAGCGAACCTTTTGCTGATTGTTTACAGTTTAATGAGTTACTCCCATAATTCACGCAAAACTTCATGGGGTGTTGGAAAAAAGAGGATAGAACTGTGTTTTAGTTCCCTTTTGTCTGATCTTTCCAATGTATTGGTTTGCTCTCGTGGGTTTCGAGTGTTCCTGTTCTCCTGTGTTCAAGAGTGGTTTTTGCTCTCATTTAATAAATATCGCTAGTGTTTAGATCCTCACCTCAACTCTCCTTGCCTTCCAACCAAACCGCGACACCTGATACTACCTGGCACTGACTTACAATAGCAAGTAGTAAATCATGGTTCATGGTTTAGTTTACAATCAAATCAGCAATAAACTCTGGCAATAATGGCATTATAAATCTTGCTTCTTTAGCTAACATAACAGAAAACTACATTTCAATTTTCAACATTTCTACAGTCTCCATATTGAACATTGTGATTTGTCTTATTCATTTTTCTATGACTGGTCCTTCTCATACTGTCACTGGTCATATTTACAGTACAGGAGCACAACATCGACTGTGTAAAACTCTGACGCGATATAATCAGTGGATATGGTTTGTTGTTATGGTACACTTAGCAAATGACTGAAATGGCCACATTTGACACATCATTAGCATATGCATTATGGATGTTACATAGCAGTTTCTGTCCTGAATAGAGGCAGACAATTTTCTTTAAACTTATATCTATTATTAAGAGTAATTATTGGTTGGCTAAAGCTGGAAGTGATTTGTAGTTGGTATATTTGTGATACTGAAATGTGTTAAAAGTAAAATGAATGATTTTGAGTCATTTATCCTGAACATCTTCAGGAAAGACATGGATATCCATGTTCAAGTCCATATGGCTTTCCTCAAATTAAAGGAACATGCAAACAATATTTAGAGAACGGTGCTTTCTTTGCACATAGTTTGGCCATACAATCAAGGGTTTAAAGGGAAACGGCACTTGAGTTTACAGCCTAAAGTTAAGGATATAGTGATACATCAACTTCACCAGTGATACATCAAAACTGAAGTATGCTGAAGGCAATGTAAAGTGTGTATTTGGGAGCCTACAGCTGGGGAGCACACTTGAAAGTGTGATTTTGTAAGCGTGTGTTTGTTCTCTCATACGGTAGATGTAGCAGTTGGTTTGAATGTGATGCTCTGCGCAATATCCTCCCTATTGATCTTCTTCAGTGCTGTACAAAGCGTATCAATATTAGCCGAATCCTGGCTTGCCCAATGAGACAGAAGGGCCTGAATGGGCCTCTCTTCTTGCTTGAAATTAGCAATGTGTTGTTCTTTGTATCCAAGTAGCCCTGCCAGACTGCACCAATCAGTTTCCTCATTGGCCCCTGACTCCTCCCCTTCACAGGTACGATTTAGCAGTTTCTCAACCTCCTCCCGTGTGTGTAAGGGTAAGGACAGGGCTGAACTTCCATCTATCTTGACCACTAAAACAAAGAAAATACATTTAGCAATCTGGATTAATATATATAGTTAAAACAAAACTACAAAGAAGCAAATCTCTGTACTTGCTCTGCAACAGTAACAGCAGCAGCATATGTAGCAGATCTAGTCCGCCAAGACCAAATACTATCCAGCAGCAATGAATGAATGCTCTGTATTCCCAAGCCATTTGAGAGAGTGAGTTCAGGGACTGGCTAATTAAAATTAACATTAAATTCCCTTGTCATTTGAGGTGTAACATAAAGCTTAAATAACAAGATGTTGGGGATACATGTGTAACTGTCCGTAAATTATTTATTTGCCAAACGACAGTAATTTTCTGTGCCAGTTACAGAGGGATCCACAACAGCGTATGATATTGTTATGAATCATCATTATTGTTCTGTTTTCATTGGTTTGTTGGCATGTGGGTAGTTTCACGAGAAAGAAAAGCTGTCTGCGAATTGCTCGCCCAATTGGAAATTGTATTTGATGCAAAAACAAAGTGTGTGTATGTATGTATGTATATATATATATAAAATTATGACGTAAGGCAGTGGTCGGCAAACTTTTTGATATGAAGTGCCATTTTCTAGTTAAACACTGTGCCATAACCCCCATACACATAATACACATAACCATATTTTAGTTCACAACGGCTTAACTGAAAGAGTAACACATTTTACAGTTAAAACCTGATAATCTGACACAACTTGCTTATTTGATTAGTAACCTAAAAAATAGTGCAGAACCTTAAAGCAATTTTCCATAAAATTTGTTTTAAATTTGTCAAAATACTTTGTTTGCAGGTTTAAAGGGTTAGTTCACCCAAAAATGAAATTTCTGTCATTAAGTACTTACCCTCGTGTCGTCCCAAAGCTGTAAGACCTTGGTTCATCTTCGTTCATTTTGGAACACAAATTAAGATATTTTTTATTAAATCTGAGGGTTTTTGAACAGGCAGCAACGTCATTGCACCTTTTTGAGGTCCAGAAAGGTAGTAAAGACATTGTTAAAATAGTCAACATGACTACAGTGGATCAACCTTAATGTTACGAAGCGACGAGAATACTTTTTGTGTGCAAAAACAAAAATAACAACTTTATTTAACAATTTGAACTGTTGTCATACGCAGTTGACGTAGTGATCGCAGTTCAGCACTTACGTGTTCTACGTCAGAACGGCAACTCATTATTGGCCGGCTCCTGCGTTAGCATCACACGTATGCATTGTGCTGCTCACGTGTACAGCGCCGGCCAATACTGAGCCGGCATTCGGACGCAAACATGGAAGCCTGCATTGTGTTCACTACGTCAACTGCGTATGACAACAGTTCAAATTGTTGAATAAAGTCATTATTTTTGTTTTGTTTTGTGCACAAAAAGTATTCTCGTCACTTCATAACATTAAGGTTGAACCACTGTAGTCACATGGACTATTTTAACATTGTCTTTAACCCTCTGGGGTCTAAGGATTTTTGGGGCCCTGGAGAAGTTTTGACATGCCCTGACATTTGTGCTTTTTTCATTTGTTCATAAACACATTAATGACACAAGTGTCATTACACTGTATTCAGCACAAACTAGGCTACCATAATATGTGAGGAACATGTATGTACATGTTTGTATTTTTGAAGGAATAACGTTTATGCGTAGTTATTGAAAAAACTAAAAACTTAAGTCACTGAAATAAGGCCAAAAAAAGTATATTAAATCTGTGTTCATAAGACTTCTGGGTATTGGAGGTTGTAGACTAGAGTTTTTGCTTCAGAATTATGTAAAAATTATGCTGCCTACTCCTTCATATAAAACAATATATTGATTTAGTTTTTGTAAGACACTTTTTGTCAAGAAACACAGTATGCGTGGAGGCGTGAATGATCATGAATAATGGCTCATTTACACCTGAGAAGACAAAAGAATTGCATAGTAATGAGCTGAAATGACTTGCATATTAATGACGCATTTCAGTCAGGTAGGCTGTGAAAAAAACCCTCTGTAATCATGTCTCAGCTCAATTTAAAATAATGGTATTCTATTATATTCTTTAAAATATAATGTATTTCTGTGATGCAAAGTGTCTGAACAATTATGTTACCTCTATGGCATTTCATATAGGCTTTTAGCTTAAAAGCATGCACATTTGGAGAAATATTGATGATTCTTATATGTTTATGTCAAATTTCTATACAGAGGAGTAATATTTGTTCTATATTTATTCTCATCACTATGAGTGCTGGATACTGTGTCTCTTTCACACTGGTAAGAAAAAAACCGCGGTGGTATCGCCGGCGATACCCTCAGACCTCAGAGTGTTAATACCTTTCTGGACCTCAAAAGGTGCAATAATGTTGCTGCCTATGTGTGGTTCAGAAGCCCTCGGATCTCATCAAAAATATCTTAATTTGTGTTCCGAAGATGAACAAAGGTCTTACAGGTTTGGGATGACATGAGGGTGAGTACTTTATGACGGAAATTTCTTTTTTGGGTGAACTAACCCTTTAAATTAATCTTTGGATTAACAGATTTCCAATGTGACCCTACTGAACCCCAATACGCACATCACCATCCCTGTGTTTAATACTTTACTTTAGCTGAATATCTCCGAAATGTATAGCATCAACTTCTTTTTTTCTCAAAGCTGAAGAGCAAACAAATACAGCAGAACAAACTGTAAGCTGTCAGTCAAACGGACTTAACTTGTGTGATACATCTATTGTCTTGATCTGCATCATGCTTTCAGTGGCTCGTGACTAATGGTTTGTCACAGCTGCGTGCTTTCATTGACCTGCGCAGTTTAATTCTGACACTTTAATAGTTTTTATAGCACCTAGCTTAATAAAACCAGCTGTGTTACTATGAGGAACGAGGTACTTTATCTAAATGAAAAACATACACTCCTCTCACTTGCCAGAAATTACCATAGTTTGCAACCCTTGACCTAAGGGTTTGTACCTGTATGTGGCTGCCCCTGGCCCTCCTGTAGGCTCTGACTGTCCACTGAGATGCCGCTGTCACTGTGGAGTTTCTCTCCCTCAGGAGAAGGAGTCTGACTGGGGTTTGCACTGCAAGCTCTATTATTGGCTCCTTGCTTATTCTGCTTACAACTGTTCCACCTGAAACACGATGATTAAAGCAAACATCAGAAGCTTTTAACATCAAAATCTTTATTCACTTCTAACTTAAAGTATGACATTTCTGCACCACTCTTCCACCCACTGCCATTGTATCTAGTCCCACCCAAACACACCCCATAGGTTGAGCCAGAAACTGAGATGTAGGACCACCCAAACAAGCAATGATTTGAAAGCACCAAGACCTTCACACCCTTTAGGAACCAAAGCAGGTCAATGTTACACCATCCAGCAGTGATTTTGATATTTTATGACCCCTTCCTCCACAAACACCATCTGTGTCTGCTCAGAAAACTGCAATGTTTTATTTTTTTCTACATAGTTATCAGTATGAATATACTGTCTTTATTATATTGTCGTATTCACTTAAGGTTTTGAATGTGCTTCTTCCAATCAGAAATGAAAGTCAGGAATGTTTTTTAATCTAATCTGGGATCAGTGTCTCTGTTTTACCTCACATAATAAACAATGCACTCGTGATGGATCAGATGGAAAAACAGCCTAGAAGCATTTTTTTTCCTTCTTTCCTTTATAAAAATAACTGAACTAAAGCCTACATAGCACTGTGCTTTATGAGTGGAGATAAAAACCTCAAGGGGAGAGAATAATTCCAATCCTCCTCACCGTTTAAAGATGATGAAGGCCACCAGGCCCAGCAGCACTGCAGCGAGTATGGAGGTGTAGATGGGAATGAGGTTGTCGCTCAGCCCAGGGAGTCTCGTCCGCCCAGGGTCAGCCGTGGTCACGCTCTCCGTAGGACTGTCAGGTGGAGACTTGTCTGTATATGAGACAACTGATGGAGCAGAAGAAGAAAATGTAGGAAGGGAAGGAGCAGGTGTAACATATGGAATAGGAGGAGGAGAAGGAAAGGTTGAGCTGTTAGGAGGATCTAAATCTGTTGGAGGAAAGGGACAAAGAAAGACAAAATCTGTTAGTTGCTAAAAAAGCTGTTTTAGTATGTGAAATGGCATGAGAGGTTTCTGAAGCAAGTTAAAATGCATATAAATCATATAGTTGTTATTTCAAATGAGCCACATAATCAGCCAGGGAAGGATAGAGTCAATAGTGATACTAGGGGCTCATTCATGAAATTTAATATCACAATTTACAAAAAAAGTGAATAATTTGCACGTATATATCTACATATACACTACCGTTCAAAAGTTTGGGATCGGTACGATTTTTTATGTTTTTAAAAGAAGTTTCGTCTGCTAACCAAGACTGCATTTATTTAATTAAAAATACAGTAAAAACAGGAATATTTTGAAATATTATTACAATTTAAAATAACTGTTTTCTATTTGAATATATTTCACAAAGTAATTTATTCCTGTGATGGTAAAGTTGAATTTTCAGCATCGTTACTCCAGTCTTCAGTGTCACACGATTCTTCAGAAATCATTCTAATATGCTGATTTGCTGCTCAAGAAAGTTTTTCAGTTTTTTTCAGGATTCCTTGATTAATAAAGTTCAAAAGAACAGCATTTATCTGAAATACAAAGCTTTTGTAACATTATACACTACCGTTCAAAAGTTTGGGGACGGTAAGAATTTTTATTTAAATGTTTTTGAAAAGAAATTAAAGAAATGAATACTTTAATTCAACAGGGATGCATTAAGTCATTCAAAAGTGACAGTAAAGACATTTATAATGTTACAAAAGATTATATTTCAAATAAATGCTGTTCTTTTGAACTTTCTATTCATCAAAGAATCCTGAAAAAAAATATTGTACTCAAATATTTTGTACAATTGTACACAATAAATGTTTCTTGAGCAGCAAATCAGCATATTAGAATGATTTCTGAAGGATCATGTGACACTGAAGACTGGAGTAATGATGCTGAAATTCAGCTTTGCCAACACAAGAATAAATTATATATTTAAAATATTTTCAAAAAGAAAAGTTATTTTAAATTGTAATAATATTTCACAATATTCCTGTTTTTACTGTATTTTTAATTAAAGAAATGCAGTCTTGGTGAGCAGACGAAACTTCTTTTAAAAACATTAAAAATCGTACCGATCCCAAACTTTTGAACGGTAGTGTATATAAATGAGTTCTGCTTGAATAAGGTTTGCTGTGTTTAAGTTAGTAATTTAAAGGGATAGTTCATGTCTTTCATTATTTACTCACCTTCATGCTGTTCTAATCATGAATACACAAAAGAAGATATTTTGTAAAATGTTCATTCATTCAAAATATCTTCTTATGTGTTCCACAGAACATAATATTGTAAAACTGAGTAAAAGCACATTAGTACTAAGACTGCTTTGTCTTGGCCCTGTGAGCTCTGTTCGCTGGCAAGCTAAAAAATGATTCTTTTCATTGGATTATCTTTGATTCAATTGGGGGCCGTAATAAACAGGCTTTGTCCTGAGTCAAACCTAATGGACACTCAGATAGTGCAGGAGACTATGATTAGATTGGAGAGGTATAAGCTCAGCCCAAGTAGGACAGGTCTCGCCCGGGGCTACTGTGTGTGTGTGTGTGTGTGTGAATGGGTGGTGTAAGTTATACCATAGACAGATGGACAGACACATTGAAGATCATCAGATATTCTGGCTGTAGGGGGATNGGGGTCATTGGGGGTTTGGTTTGGGGAAGGGCCATGCTCTAGGGAATGTTGCGTATGGATTTATTGATCAAAGTACTGCAGCATGAAACATTTTGGAGAGAATTTTGGGCATGTGAGCTTGTTTTGTGGCAAGCATAGTAATTGACCTCATTCATGAAACACAAGTAGAACAAATTTCAGTAGAAATAGCTTTGAAACTAAATTGTTGCATGGAATGGAATATAACAATTAATATAACAATATAACAAATAATGTTAGCCAATCACAGCAGTGGGTGTTTACACTGAAGTCTCACAGCAGACACGCCACTTAAAACAGAGCGTTCAAATCAGAGGGCTAATATCAAGGTAGGAAAAATGCCTTTTATTTCTAAACGATGAAAATTTTTGATGTAAAAAGCATACTAACTTTGTAAGTGCACCCCAGGAAACATTATAAAACACTAAAAAACGCAGTTCATGACCCCTTTAAGTATGACCAATAATAATAGTAATGTCAACCTTAACAGACACCACGAGTATATTATCTTGAAAACATCATTTGAGTATCATATCAGGCTTTGAATTGTATTTGCAGGTAAACAGGCCCAAAATTAAATTTTTCAATTCATATCCACTTCCTTTTTCCTCCTGCATAAGCACACACTCACTCACACATATTGAATCACTGGAGAAGGGACACCAGACACCAGCATG